>OV651824.1:10797311-11384811 GCA_927349885.1 Psylliodes chrysocephalus
GCTTAATTCTAATGTCTGATTAGTGGTTTTCCCAAATACATTAGAGAAATTAAAAATATTTGGTTTTGAATTTCCGGTCATTAAAACTTGATCCCCAACTTCCTTGCAGGTGGAGCAATACGTACTTGGGATTAATGTGTCCAGGTAGTTCCGTGGGGCAGTTAGTATTGACCGGTTCTTTGGCTAGATGAAATCTGGCTAGATTAAATCTGGCTAGATGAAATCTGGCTAAATGAAGGACATACTGTGACAAAAATTTGTCAGGATTTAAATGTAAAAAACAAACATCAAGCTTTTGTAGATTGTTTATCGACAGGTTTAAAAGCCCCATCTGGAAAGGGAAAACCCCTTAATATTACCCATATTGGTAGCGACTCAGGATTTGTTGAAGAAGGATTAAATGCATTTGTTTCTAAAAAGACTGGAGATTATCATACTTTGTAAAAATACACTAAAATTTGTTTATGAATTTATCTACCTATAACGATGACGCGATATAATGCATAAGCATGATCATAATCATGAAATTGTTTGGTTACGTCATTTCTCTATTAGGTTGTGAATGTATTTTGGCCTAACATTACTGCGTTTGCCAGTGAATTATCAAATCAGCTAAATGTGGCATATGGGAACAATTGAGATAGGTATTTAAAGGTGTTTTTATATTTCGCGTTAATTTTTATCTGTAAGCATTTAGAACGTTTTTAGAATATGAGGTACATGCTGGGTATATGACTTTTAGTATGTCCTGTTAAAACACATGCTTAGGATATACTACGTATATTTTAGGCATGTTCTAAGAACATTCTAAAAAGAACATACCAAAAAGAATGTTAACAACACGTTTTTAGTATATTCATTGATGCTATGTGTGGTATTTATGATTTTTTCTATTTCTCTTATTTTTATTGTAAGTTGTTTAACTTATTTTGTCAAAATAATATGTTAGGCATTTACTTCATGTATTTTGTCTTGTAAATGGATTGATTTGTTGGGCCACAAAATTATTTTTATTTTATTTATTTAAACACCCTGTATATTATCGCCTGCAACCTCAGCCATTTAAATTTTTTTATCCTATAAATATTCAACAAGCAAATTATTTTGATAAGGGTTTAACAAAATATTTTAGTAGGAATATTCATGCAAAATTGGTTTAGGAATGTTGTTAACTTCTAGGCGAGATATTCAGTTAAAACAGCTGAGTCATGCAATGCTAATTTAAAAACAGCAATAATCTAAATTAAAATCTAATTATCCACTAACATTTTTTTATAATATCCCTAACAACCGTCGAGTAATGTGTGCGTTTTTATAAATATTTACTGTTTATGTTACTGCAAATAAAATACAGTTTTTGTCCTAAATTTCTATGAAATGTAGGAACTTTAATTCATTTCAAACTTTATCTCTAGATCAAACTCCGCATTTTATTTAGCCAGGGACAAATAAAAACGTTGAAAAACAATTCTAATTTAAAAAGTTATAGGACTGAGCCAAAAAATGCATTAAAATTGGCCTAAAAATTTCAAAAATATGAAAACTACGTGCATAGGGTAAAGCAAAGTAAGCAGTTAGGTGCAGATAAGGTGCAGATAGAAAAGCAAAGTAAGTAGTGAGGTGCAAATAGGGTACAGGGGGAAAAAGAAAATTAAACAGTGAGGTGTAAATGGGTGGCAGAGGAAGCCGGCGGGTCTAAAAAGAAGAAGGGAAACCTTCAATATAATTATTGAATTAATATTTTTTATTCTTTTCTTTAGTTTCAAAATTAATTTTTGTAAACCCACCAAACTTTGAGTGGACTTTCAACATCAAGTAAGTCATTAAAATTTGAAGGTAAGAATTTTCCACTTCTTTATTGAGATTCAAATTATTGTATGTGTTTGAACCTACGGACCCTGAGATTAAGAAGTGAAAATGAAGTTTATAGGGTGAGTTTAAATTTTTGTTATAATATAAAACAAACTGATTTGTCACAACAAATTTTTTTTTATATTATATAACAAAACTAATATTCTCATTCCACATGGCGCCCAACGTGGGACTGTCAAATTGACAGGCTGTCACTGTCAAATTGACACATATGAAAACATTTTCAATTGTCAACTTTGTTTATTTTTTTTTTATTTTAATAGGTTATTTATTAGGATAGATAGTTTCGATTTTTGAAAGAAAATTTTAATAAAATAAGGGCATTGGCGTACAATAAAAGGTAGTATATTGAATAATTATATTGAATTTGAAAACATTAAATTTAAATTTCTCATAAAAAATTTAAATAGCGTGTACTAAATTTTTGACATGGATTTAAGAGGGGGAAAAAGAATAGAAAAATGTGAAGAACTATTAGGCGAAACAGATGTAGTAAGAACGAACGATAGGCCTGAGATGGAAAATCGAAACGATGAAGCCATAAGTTTTGAAGGAGAAAAGAGGAATCAATAAGGGTCAGAGCAGAATTAGAGAAAATGGACAGAAAAATGACAATAATTCAAATGTTAATAGAAACCAATAAAAGACTGGACGAAAATAGGAAAGGAATGAATAAAAAATGGACGAAAATAGAAAAGAAATTAATAAAAAAATGGACGAAAATAGAAGAAATGATAGAGAAGAAAGGTAACAAGAAAGTTTAGAAGATAGAGTAGAAATTATAAAGAAAAGAGAGAAAATGGAAAAAAAACATAAAACAGGATATGATTAGCAAAATAGAGAAGGTAAAAAAGAAATTAGAAGTAGCAATAAAATAAAGGAATCAAATTTACGAACAAAAAATAAGATAGAACAAATCAGAAAAGAACAAAAATGATATAAGGGTAAAAATAATAGGCAGAAATTTTACAAGAAAATCAAGAATCTTAGAAAGACGAAATAAAGAAAGAAATAGTCGAACAAAAAATTTAAGAAGATTTTAGTAAAGAAACAGAAGAGATAGGAATAGAAATTAAAGAAGTATGTATAAGTAAACAAAACAAAGGAAAAATAAAAGTTGAAGAATTAAAGAAGAAATCGAGGAAGAAAAAGAAAAGTAGAAAAATAATCAAACAAGACACTAGAAGGTGCAAGGAAGGTAAAACAAAAATAAATGGAAAAGAATCATTAAAGAAAGAAGTAATTAAAAAGATAAAGAAACATAAGAAACAAAAGATAATAAGGAATAAGAAATTTAAAAGTATAAACAATAAATTTAGTGCTAAACAAAAAAATGAAAATGTATGGAAGAAGAAAATTAAAATGAAATATAGGCAGGAATTGATAAAGATAATGAAAAATAGGAGATTATCAAAGAAAGAAAGAGTAAGGACGACAGTCAAAGAGAAGAAATAAATTTAAATAGGTGGACGGTACAATTTGAAAATTAAAATAAGGATAGAATATGGAAAACGAATTAAAATTAGGAAATAATATATTGTATACAGGATAGTTTAACAGCTTACAAGATAACTAAAATAAAGAATATTTAGCAAATAAAATTTAAAAATAAAAATAGGAGACCAATTGGAGATATTCAAAATAAAAGGGAAATAATGTAGTCAAATAAAGAAGATTAATATTAAAGAAGAATAAAATATAAATAAAAGAAAAAAATGTGTTTAAGAAGAGACTATTTAAAAGAAAGGAATTGATAGAGTATAAAGTAAAAAGGTAATAAAAGAAAATGTTTTAAGCAAAAGGAGTATAAATAAAATATGTGGATTATGAAATATATTATGTATAAATTATATTATGAAATAATGAATTAAATAGGATTAAAAAGAGAAATAATATGAAGAATGTATTAAAATGGATTGAAAGTAATTAATTGTAAATGGAGAGGATTGTTGGACTGTATTATATAGAATAGAAAAGAACTGATTTTTTAACGATTTTATTATAAAAGTAACTGGTAAAAACAATGTAAAGTCTGTAACGGTTGTAACCGTTTTCGTTATTTGACCCAGACATTGTAACGGTTGTAACCGTTCTCGTTATTTTTAAACCACCATCTCTACACAAACGTCATTTGTCGTTTATGCCTTGTGTCAAAACTCGGGTTGTCATTTCGATTTACCTCTGTCATCGAGTAAGTTGATTATTGAATTTTAATTATCTTTTATCGTGTACATCCGATGTACTAATTATCTTAAATATTTTTAATGCCCGTCTGATTTTATAAAGGTAAGTTTCGTACCGATATTTTGTTGAAAATATATATTTAGTACAAGAATTTCTTTATTAAAATGTCAAATCTGAAACATTACCTCAACATTGAATGGCACATGATAATCCGTTTTATATAATTTTATCTATTATTTTGTTAATAAAGAGATAATATGCTTTACTATATTTAAATAAGATTTTTCCTATTCATATTAATTCTAGTCTCTGTGAATCTATTCAAATAATAGATTAATTTGTTCATTTGATAGTAAAAAGCATCTTACCTGTTTCCTATATACTCTTCCTGATTCCTTTCTTTATATTTTTACCTTTTTCCTTGTAGCCTTGCTGTATATAGATGGTCCTATAGAAGTTATATAGATGGTTCAATAGAAACTATATAGATGGTTCAATATAAGCTGTATCTAGATATATTTTAGAAGAACGTACCAGCTGCATGTTTAGAAATCTGGAAGAACGCTGCCTGTTTAGAATACATCAAGAAGTTTAGTTCAAACCCCGAAAGAAGTTACCAAGTTTACACTTTACCTTTGAAAATGTAACAAGAAGGCCTCTACAGTCACTCCTTAAATGTTACCTCTGATACCACAGATAATTTATTAATAAATCATTTAAATTTAAATAATTAAGTCTCTGTGAATTAGAATTTGTCGCTACCTTATTTAATTATAATATCATAAAGGTTGATGATTTTCTATATTTTTATCATTAATCGCTTGTCAAGTTTAGAAAGTTTAAATATAGTGGCGTCCAACATTCTTTTTCAAAGTTATACGAGTTGTTTAATAACCTGACCCACTCCTCAAAATCATAGGGCTTAAAACACTATAAAAATAGATAAAATAATAAGATCATATTACAAAGGTCTTATATGAATTGTTCTCTTTTTTCAACACTCGTCTTCATTTTTTAAGCGCACTCCCACACATTCCCCCAGACCCGTCACGTGGCATTCCCGATCACAATACTCCGCAAGCACGGTTGCCAGATTGAGTAAAATGTCCGAACAATGATTATGAATATAAAGAAAAGGACAGGAACAGAGAAAATTTTGAAAGAACTATTAAAATATATGATATAATTTAAATACAAATATAAGGAAATGGGATACACTTGATATGAAGAGTAAGTGAATGAAGTTAGCCATTTTATTTCATTATATAGTTGTAGTTAAATTATTTTTTGGAACAAAGTTAATTTATTACTGTTTTAAATTGAGTTAATTCTGTTTCTTTGTTTCCATTAATTGGATTGTTATGTCAAATATGTTGAATTTTTTGGGATATTTATTGGAATGTTAACAGATATAGCTCTGTTTGGGATTGAGTATGTAAGAAAAATTTGTTTATGTTTAAATATTGTTGATAATTTTTAAATTTCGTATTTGAACATTTATTTTGAAAATAAATTTATTAAATACGAAATTTGGAGGATTTTGATATGATATTTTGATTTAAATAAGAAGTAATATATATTTGTGGTTTTCAAAGGTATACATTTGTTAATCAACGTTTGATGGGTAAAGTCGGGCCTGAAACCATATAAAAAATGGTAAACTTTTACAATTCTTTACTTAAAATAATATGAAATAATTTTTGTTCATGGATAATATAACATTTCTAATGTAATTTATGTTCAGTATTAATTTAAATATATGTATGTGGCTGTTTGGCAATAGCCGAGAAATTAGAGCGAAGCCAGAGGTGTTTTAGAGGTTCTAAATAGTTAAAAAAAGTATAAAAAATAATTTTAAAAAACCAACTTCAAAATCGTGCAGATGCCATTGCCACATCTTGACCAAATTTATATGGGACCACCCCTAAAGTATCCCCTTTCTAACAAAAAAAGAATCATTGAAATCGAACACCGTGTTAAAGAAATATCGCTGAACATACATTAAAAAAATATTACGACGAATTGAAAACCTCCTCCTTTTTTGAAGTCGGTTAAAAACAAAAGTTTGTCCCGTTTTGGCATATTTTTCCATTAAATGTGGTGTCGTTTCATATAGTCCTAGGTCTGCAAAACCGACACTTGAATACGCGAGCTTTATCTGATACCAAATTCTAATCCGAGACTAAAATATGCTGAAAAACGAACAACGTCGCGTCACGCGCATATTATTTGCTTTATCATCACAACGTGCCTCATACGCGTAAAGGCTTTACGTTTCAAAATTAATTCTCTTCTGTCAACGTCGTTTGAAAGGCGATTAATTCAGAATTTTTAAATTCGGAAACAATTATTTGAGGGATTTATTTACACCACATAGAGACCATCGAGTACGTGATCATCGACTAAAATTAAAAACATTATTGCAAGACAAGACCATGTCAAAACTACTTATTGAATCGATTCTTCATGAAATAGTCTTTCTGAAGATGATATAGCTCCGCATCTACCAATTAATTTAAAAGGAGACTGGGTAACGTTTGGAACAATTCATTTACGTGATCAAGTTTATTTGTTTGGCTTAAGATTTATATTACCCTACAAAAGTTACGTTTCGCTAACGCAAAATAGAGGTACGATAGCCCAAAAACTAGCGCTAAACATTACAGTTTTCTATAACTACAAATATTACTAATTGAGGACCGTTTTTTCAAAACTCAACATAATAAAAAATACGTTTTTTTACGAAACACGTTTTAATGATTTATAATTTGACTAGTGGGTTAAAAAAAATGCAGTTAGTAATTTAAAGTTCTTTAATTGTGTGCATAAGGATGCATATAGTTACAAAGAAAAATATTAAGGGAAATTCTAAAAAAAATATCAAAATTCTCGAGTTTTTGCAAAACTCAACAAAAACCGGACGCTCTTCATATTATCATGTTACTTCCATTATGAAAAAACATTTTCACTGTCGTCGTAGTCTTTATTTATGTTGTCTTCATCTTTCCCTGTACTGTCATTCGCTGCTGCCATCACATCCTGGTAAAATTCCTTGGCATAACCGGGTATATCCACGCATTGCAAAAGTGATTTAACATTGTCCCTTTTTTTATATTTACCATATTACACTTTGGCAATACTTTTGCTTTGTCGACCAATAGTGCATTTTTAATGTTGTTTTTCAGAACAGCACATTTTATCAATCCTCCACTGTAGGTGGTTGAAACAAAAATTTCCACTTTTTCTTTTTTGCGTTGGTATTTGATAATCTTTCTTTCAGAGATTTTAAATGGTAACTTCGTTTTAAATATTTTCTTTGTTTCGTCTTTTATGTTTTTCACAGTCCAATCTTGGCCATAACGAAAAAGATTACCAGTTTTTTCCAATACGTCATAATAGTCTTAAGGCGATATCATCTCTTCCAGTTTTCTATACTCTTTTTCGATTCGGCCAAATACACGATTCGCCGGCATGTAACTATGCCCTCTAATGGGAAAAACGTGTTTGATGCTTGGGGCAAATGAACGCTAATATTGCAAATTAATAAAATAGTAATTTAATGAAATTTCTCGATAAAATAGTTATTTATGCAGCAAGTGTGTAAAGTTACTCTTTTTTGACGAATGTGAATAATGTGGGCACATGAACCAAAGAACGACTTTACACACGAGTTGCATACAATATTTTTCTACTAACGTACACTTTATCCACTAATATTAGAAATATAAAAATTACTTTTTTCACTAAAATAACTTTTTCAACTAGTGAAAAAAAGTACAACTTTACACACGGTAGTAGAAAAACAATTAATTGTAAACTACCTTTAAATAAAACACTAAAACTGTGTTTATAGTAGAAAGATCATAATTAATCTAATTGTTAAATTTGTTTCGAAAAAAAAGAATTTACAGTTCTTGAATAATTTGTTTTTGGTTATCGTCCAATTACAACAATTTTCGACCACGGGTATGCATTATAGGGGCTTCTAAGGAGCCTGTTTTATCTTTTCGCGTACAATACCTTCAATTGTTGAAACAGATACTCCAGTTAAAAAACAACTGCCGTTTACAGCTTCATTTGTAGGAAGTATCATACAATTTCCATATAATGTTCTTTTCATCCTTTGATAAGGGTATTCGCCGACGTAATTGGGTTTCACTTGGACCCGCCTCTGAATCCATTACTATTGTAACTATATAATTCTACTATTAAATTGTTTTTATTAAATTTATAAAGACACCAATATTTTACTATTTAATAAACTTTTAAAGTACCTACCTAATGTACTACACAATAAATGTAACTCCTCGAATATGCACTACCACTACCAAATTGTAAGGCACAAACATGAACACTTACTCGTATACCAGAAAAGAGCACATATACAAAAAAGTGTTTATAAAATATAAAAGAGTTATCGTAAATAGTTAAAGCAATACAAATCTAACTTCGTCGAAAGTTAGTTTTCAACTGTCTTTGTACCTGTGCTGACAATATTCAATATGTAACCCGTCTGTCGTTATTTACTTGAAACACATTTTAAAACAATTAAACACAGATAACGAAGTCATTTGGGAATAAATATATTTATTTCTTAAAAACTATTAAAAACGTATATTAAACGCATCATCTTTGTTTAAATAAAGATGTTGACAAACAAATTTAATAAAGTTTACTAACAAATACCTAATAAATAATAAATAATTATTTGGTATTTGATACGCCGCCTATGCTAACTCTGTCGGAATTTTCATTCATAGACAACAGTGTTGATCATGTCTATGACTCACCTTCTCCAATATTTTGTCCGAGTATAGGTATACCTATCATTGCAACGTTTATTCAAATTATTTGAGCACATGGTATAAATATAATTTATGTTTTTGATATAAAAATATATTTTTCGACTAAAAAATTCATTTTTGATGGTTTTCTATTAACATCCCATATTAGAAACATTGGTCTACTAAAATATGTCAAAACTAATAAAATAATTTAAATCAATAGCATTTCTATTGACATTTATTTGATATGCTACTAGATAATAAAAGTAAAGAAACCCCGCTATTTCCCTTTTATCAACTTGCTTGTATATGTTGCTTTCAAACAAACACAATCGTTTAAACAACTGAATCAGAACTATATTGAAATATTTTATTAAACAATCAATTTTCTTTAAATCCATACCAAGTTTTTCAAAATCTGTAAAACGACAGTTTTATTAAATTAAGTTTCCCAATCACCCATACCAGTAATTTTATTTAATAGAGCAAAAAGTGATAAATATAAATCTAAATTCAGGCCTGGACTGGTGTAACAAAAAATAGGTTAAATTAAAAGTCTGTTTATTTTTTATCTGATTTATAGGGGGGACCTTATTAAATAATAGATCTACTCACCCCGTTCCCAGAAAGAAATTCCATTCCTTTGGCTACTTGATAAGCGAACGATGTCAAATCCCTGGACGTCAGCGATCGGCTTTGTCCGTGCATGTTATTGTAATATCTTTCCGCTCTGGAATTTCTTAAGTAACTTTGCAACTTTCCTTTGCTAATGTATTCCATAATGAGAAATATCGGCTCTTTGTCCGTACAGCAGCCCAACAGTCTGACGACGTTAGCGTGCGGCTCCAGTAGTTTCATGACTTGCAGCTCCGAAACTAGATCGGACTTTTCTTTTTCGTTTGCGTTCTCTTTCAGAGTTTTCACCGCCACCACCGTCACACCGGTGTCTTTACCTGCAACCGAGAGATTGGAATATTTATTATTATGAAATATACTCTAAAATGTTAGTGAGAGTTTAATAGCACCGTCCTAAAGTTTTTCGAGTAAGTAGTTGTGATTGACCAGACAGTAGTATGTTGTTTCGACTTTAGTAAATTACTTATCACTTAGTAACTAATAATTAATAAATTCAGTTCGATATGTCTACGTATCCCGCAAGCTTTGTGGGTTTAAACCAGTTTGCTTGGCACATTTTTCACGTTATCACTAATGCACCGCATATAGTTTAAACAAAGTTTTTTGAGGAACCCGGAGCAAAATGAGGTACTTAATTTTAGAACAAATAGCCATTTTACCCCGCATGTGGGGTAAAATGCTATAAAATGCGATATGCGTTATTGTATGGAATATTATTCGGGTTTTTTTATAAATACAAACATGTTTTAACTCAAAACTATCTAATTAAAAAAATGTACAGTTAAAAATATAATACATTTTATTCACTGTTTACAAAGTTCACACTTAAAAAAGTTCTCATCATCTTCGCTATCCAATCCAGCGCATGAGTTATGTGCCCATTTGCGGCAATGTGAACATGAAATCCAGCCCTCAGTAGATTTACTATAAAAAATTTCACAATACAAGCATATTGCATCGTCTTCGTTTGTGCTGGAATCTGTATAACTTTTATCTTTTATTTTTCTTTTCTGCACACGTGATGATTTCATAGAGGATTTTTTCTTATTGAGCTGCAATTTCTTGGTTTTATCTTGTCTCTTTTCCACGCTACCTATTTTTCTTTTAACAGCACCTGCTTTTTCGATCTTATGTTTAATGGAATTTTCCAGTTCCGTCTTATAAGGAGTAGAGGTTAGAATTGTAGTTTTACCTCGTTTTCGTCGGGGCATTTAAACACCAGAAGCTACTTTGGGAATTCGTTGCAGATCTTGTGAAGATTTCAGAGGAAATATTGTTTCGTTTGACTTAATAATAACAGAACTTGGAGTGAGAAGACACGATTGAATGGATTTGGAGGAATTTGATTGTTTAGTAATTTGTGCCACATTATTTTGAGTAACTGCTTTTTGTGAAAATTGATAAATAGGTAAATCAGGCATCCATGAACATTGTGGCTGTTGATCAAAATTATTGTTGTAATGTATCAATCATTTCTTGATTCCGAATTGATTATTTTATTTGAATAATTAATTGTTTTGAGAACATACTATAATAAAAATCTGATGGGTCCAATACATGACTTTCCTATCTAGTTATTATAGGCTTTTTCCGGTTATTTTGTACAACCTATTGCAGCATCTCTATAAATGTTTAGAGGATAAACTAAATATATACATTTTCTACATACATCTAACTCGAAACATTTTTCTATAGCTATTCATTGAAAACGAAAATACTGAAAAATTTAAATTTAGCACTTTTCCTCCAATTTTTCCATTACGGTCCATTTTACAAAAATCATGTAAAAACAAAAATTATGGAGATCGATATCGCAAACAACTTTTAGTTTAACAATTTTCTTAAAAATCTGAATTTTGCACATTTTGTCAAAGTTCTCGAATACGGACCATTTCAGGAAAATTTGACATAAGGCAAACATTAAAGATAATAATATTAGAAGTAACTTTTATTTAATCAATTTTCTTCTCCAAACAAATAACAGATATATTCCATAAAATATAAAAACGGCCTCCCATAAAGTACCCCCCCAGATATTTCGATTTTGTTCAAAATCTAAGCATTTCTCGTTGCGCCGAAATTAAACTTAAGTTTAAAATTTGTTTTTTCCTTTATCCGTTTTTTAGTTTTCTTCAAAATTAGATATTTACCCATTTTCTCAAATATCTTGAATACGGTCCATTTTCGAGAAATTATGTATGGTATAAAAATTATAGAGAATTATATTACAAACAACTTTTATTAAAACAATTTTTATAAATAATGATTTCTTTAAATTTTGTAAAATTTCTCGAATACGGAACATTTCAGGAAAAATTATAGATATTAATATAAGAAGTAACTTTTATTCAAAGAATTTTCTTCTCTAAACGTAAATAACAGATATATTCCATAAAATATAATAATGACCACTTATAAGGTATCCCCTCAGATGTTCCGACTCTGCCCAAAATCTAATCAGTTCATTGGACGCTGGAATAAAGGTTAAGTTTAAAATTTGGCGTTTTTCTGTGTATCGGTTCATAAGTTATGGTGGATACAGACACACACAGACACACACACACACACACACACACACACACACGCACGCACGCACGCACGCACGCACCCACACACACACACACACATACACACACACATACATACATACACACACACACACACACACACACACACACACATACACACACACACACACACACACACACACACACACACACACACACACACACACGCGCGCACACACACACACGCACACACACACCCAGACACACACACAGACACACACACACACAGACACACACACACACACACACACACACACACACACACACACACACACACACACACACACAAACACACACACACCCAGACACACACACACCCAGACACACACACACCCAGACACACACACACACACACACACACACACACACGAAGACACACACACACACACACACACACACACACACACACACACACGAACACACACACGAACACACACAGAGAGAGAGACATCATCGCGAAAATAGTCAAAACGGATTCAGGTGACCTCAAAACGTAAAAATCCGTCAAAAAATCAAGGTCGAAAAAAATCATGATTCCTATACTTTCCTTATATCTGTATACAGATGGGAAAGTAAAAAATAACAAAATCAAAACATAAAATTTCTAAAATTCAAATTCCGTTTAGAAATCCCCAAACTTAAATTAAATTTGACATATGACATTCAATAATAGAGTTACCACAGTAACCACAATTACAGAACTTGTTTTTCTAAGTACAGAACACTTACCACAGTACTGCAACCAAGTATGTTGTAGAAAGCTTAAAAAGAAATTCTTTAAATGCTAGTGAATGAGTTAATGATATAAATTGATTAAATTAACACCTGCCACAGTCGGGTTATTGTTCTATTTTATTTATACGGGGTGGTCCTCGGTATTATTTTATTGCTGTCCTGAATTTTTATTTTTTTTCCTTTATAAATTTTCTTTTGGAATATCAAAGGGTCGTGTTCGCAAATATTCTGCTATTTTTAAATAACATATAGATCTGGTGGATAGCCTATATGTGTTGTTCTATAAGGATATTACCAGTTGTTTAGTTGTTAGCCGAGTAAACCCAATCTTTTATTTTTCTTTCTGTTTATAAATTTTCTTTTCGGCTATCAAGAGCTGGATTTGCAAATATTTTGGTACTTATAAATAACGTCTAGATCTGGTTGATAGCCTATATGCGCCGGACATAAGGATATTACCCGTTTTTATGTATTACCCACGGAAACTTGCTGTAATATTCCTTAAAGGGTGGGAAAATTAAAGCTGAGTCACAACTGGATATCTGGTACCGATTAATTTTTGTTTTGTAGTGTTTAGTTATAAATTTAATTTTTCCCTCATCCCTAAATCCGTTTTAATTGATTGTGAAAACGTGATTTTTGTTTATTGGAACAATACTTATCTTCAAACATAATGAATGATCGAAATCAAGAAAATAACTTTAGCGAAAGTGTGAAATTATCTTTAAAAAGTTTATAGAATAATAACACGATTATGACCCATATATTATACAAATGACAAAAAAAAATGAAGGCGAGGCAGGTTAGTGGTTTAATTTTCCCGTAGACCGTCGTTTTCAGGAAATTTAAAAGTTGATTTACTGGAAAGTTTTTTAGGCATATTAAATTTTGGAAAATTAATTTATAAATTTGTAATTTTTAATGCTGATGGATATTCTTCTTACGGACATTATGCTCTCATAAATCTACAAAAATTAGATTTTTCATAATAACAGCTAGTGAATTTAATTTGTTTTGTTATTAAATAAAATACATTATAAGTATATTCAACGAAGACTGGTCATTTGTCTGTCACGTCTTTAATAGCTTATTTATCTCGAAACAAATAATAAAAGTATATATCTTGCTTCAAATAAATTGCTGAAAAAAAGTTTCACAGGTAAATAGCAATAAAAAATGTTTTAAATGTGGCCAGTTGGGGCATCCTATATAAAAAAAACCTGGAAGAGGTGGACTCTATACCATCGACAAATAATTCATGTAATAATAAATCGACACAAAAATTCTCACAAAAATTTAAATTTATATTTTCTAAATATTGACGGCCAAACTTATAATATCTTGTTGCACACTGGGCCACAAATGTCATTAGTTTGTGAGGGTATCAGCAAAAATATGTCATCTTTACTAATATCTAAAGAAATGGTAAATAGGTGTATGGAAACAGGTTTTTACTTTCCTATCTGTATACAGATAATAGTCCGTCAGATAGTGAAAGGTTTAGGTGCCTCATTTTTGCATACAGGCCATGAAGAGGGTTGAAAAGTACTTCGATTTTAATTAGAATGAAAGGAAATTTACGAGTGATTGCTGGGGATAACACATGGAAAATTCGATTTTCCCTAACAAAAACGAAAGGTTATTTGTGGCCCATTTTTCCACACAAGCCGTTTTCACTATATGATTAATTAATAGAACTAGGCTTCGGAAAACCAAAGGCTTTAATGTTGCAAGTGGCTAAAGGGTTGAAATAAGGGCGTAATCTTTAATGAAGATTCTGCCCGATTTTTCCAAACAAGCCCATCGAATTTATGAAAACGTACGTCGCCACTACTTCAAAAAACATATTTTCTTGAATGATCCGAATGTATAAGTACATTTTGGGGTTGGACAATTTTCCATGTGTTATTCCCAATAGCCACTCGTAAATTTTCTTTTATTCTACTCAACATCGATGTACTTTCCAACCCTCTTCGAGGCTTATATGCGAAAATGGGGCACCTAAATCGGTCACTATCTGACGGTCTATAAGGAAAGTATTCGCAAGGTGCAAAATATATGGTGGGGACAGTCGAATCAACAGCAGCGTTCGCAGTGGACAAAGTAGGCATTAAATCTGGATTTTGTTGTGAATAAATTAATAAAAGAATTTAAATATCTGATGAACGGTTGGATTTACGAAAATTTTTCGTTCTTGCTAATTTGTAGAGAACAGTTTTTTCCGTCGAATGGTGAATAATTAATTTTCTTAAGGTTATTAGTTTTTGATTTCTAACAAAAATTTAAATTAAATTACATTTAATTTTTAATTATTACATCATTATATCAAAAACTATTGAGTTTTGGAAAATTTTGAACGAATACAAATTTGTTAATCATCGTTTTTTCTTGTCAACAAACCAATTCCTATACTTTAATCTTTAACCATTCAGAAGTAATAGGGATAAATCTTCACGGCATACGATAGCCTGAATATGACAAAATCGCTAAGCAAAATACGGTTTGTTTTTCTCGGTCTTTTGACGTTTTGACAGTTAACCGTACTTATTCTATACGAAAAATGGGGCATTCTACTTGTTGCGTTGTGAATTGCAAAAATACAGGCAAAACTAGTAGTTGCAAATTTTATACATTTCCAACTGCCAGTTGGAAATTAGAAAAAAGAGCGAAATGGATAGAAGCAGTTAAAACAAAAAAGTAAGTAATGTACAACCTAACTTTACCTTTTCTTATAATTAAAATAATATTTTTATAGTCTTGATGGATCACCGTGGATTCCAAAACCAAATGATTGCATTTGTAGCGATCATTTTATTGGAGGTAAAAAATCAGAAGAGGAGGCAAGTCCGCGCATTTTCTAAATTCTTTCACTTCTCTGACATGATTTGCCCTTACCAGTTGTTTTCCGTTGTACAAAGTTTTAGGTTGAAACAATATCTCATGAGATATTGCCTCAAATCCTGTTTGAATAATGATGTTCATTGGCAGATAATTTATTAAAACATACTAATAGTTTAAATTTTTAAACTAACCTTTTTTGACAGTTAACCTAATACTATTCTTATGTTCTTCTTTATTTTTGGCCTTTATCTATTCAGCATTATTTTATTTAAAATAAAATGCATTTTATACTCATTAAAATTACTTATACTTACTTTTTTTAATCGCGATATGTAATATTTACTATTTATTTAATATTTATCACGTATTACACTTATATTTCACAGCGATTTTCTTTTTATTTTGTATTTATAAAATTTTTACACGTAATTCATCATTGATAAGGCCAGATTTTATGCGGTCACAAGATGTCGCTTCCTTCGCGCACCCGGCGAATAGGAATCATGATTTTTTTTTACCTCGAGTTTTCGACGAATTTTTACATTTTGGGGTCCTCTGAATCCGTTTTGATTATTTTCGCGATGGTGTGTGTGTGTGTGTGTGTGTGTGTGTGTGTGTGTGTGTGTGTGTGTGTGTGTGTGTGTGTGTGTGTGTGTGTGTGTGTGTGTGTGTGTGTGTGTGTGTGTGTGTGTGTGTGTGTGTGTGTGTGTGTGTGTGTGTGTGTGTGTGTGTGTGTGTGTGTGTGTGTGTGTGTGTGTGTGTGTGTGTGTGTGTGTGTGTGTGTGTGTGTGTGTGTGTGTGTGTGTGTGTGTGTGTGTGTGTGTGTGTGTGTGTGTGTGTGTGTGTGTGTGTGTGTGTGTGTGTGTGTGTGTGTGTGTGTGTGTGTGTGTGTGTGTGTGTGTGTGTGTGTGTGTGTGTGTGTGTGTGTGTGTGTGTGTGTGTGTGTGTGTGTGTGTGTGTGTGTGTGTGTGTGTGTGTGTGTGTGTGTGTGTGTGTGTGTGTGTGTGTGTGTGTGTGTGTGTGTGTGTGTGTGTGTGTGTGTGTGTGTGTGTGTGTGTGTGTGTGTGTGTGTGTGTGTGTGTGTGTGTGTGTGTGTGTGTGTGTGTGTGTGTGTGTGTGTGTGTGTGTGTGTGTGTGTGTGTGTGTGTGTGTGTGTGTGTGAGTGCGTGCGTGCGTGCGTGCATGCGTGCGTTCGTTCGTTCGTTCGTTCGTGCGTGCATGCGTGACTGTGTGTGTCCCCTCGATAACTCATGATACAAAAAAAAACAATTTTGGAGCTGTAGTTTTTAAAAATCACGATTTATTGACTGAAAGAAATATTGAGTGCATTTTATAACACCTTATGTACATCAATCTAATGGTCAAGTAAATATCCATATTTGATTCTTCGCAAATTTACTATGAGTTCAAGCTGATGTTACTTCTGAATGGAGTCTCGTGGTATCCCGCATTCAAATTATTATAAATTCAACGGTACATAAAACAACCAAAAGAACCCGACTCCAATAGACTTTCAGAGATAAGATGTTTAATTGATAATGTTTCTGAAAACAAAAAGAAATATTTCACAAAAAAAAATATAATAAAAATCTGGATGGATGGATGGATGGATGGATCCATATAAAGTCACAAAAGTCCATGCAAACAACAGCAGCTGTTCTTCGTCAGATGCAACTCTAGTTTAAGCAATGGACGCTAGATAATTGTACCTACAGATGTATTGGACACATATTTTATTGAGAACAACAGCAAGGTATTTATGTTTTCTCTTTTTGCTATATTTATTATGATAGCCGTGTTAGCGATCAGCTTGAGTTTTCTGGCATAGTGATGCTTGGGCCTTCTAGTTGGTCGTTAAAATTTAATGTAAAACATAAGTTAACTTAAGTTGTCTGGTTTTAGGGTTGCCTGGACCTTCTGACTTGTTAGCGATCAGCTTAGGTTTTCTAACCTAAGGATGCTTGAACCTTCTGGTTGGTCGTTAACATTTAATGTAAAACGAAAGTTAGCTTAGGTTGTCTGGCTTTGGGATTGCCTAAACCATCTGGCTCGATAGAGATCAACTTGGGTTTTTCCGGCATAAGGATGCTTGGGCCTTCTGGTTGGTCGATAACATTTAATGTGAGAAAAAAATTAGCTTGGGTTGTCTGGTTTTGGGATTGCCTAGACCTTCTGGTTGGTTAGTGATCAGCTTGGGTTTTCTGGCATAAGGATACTTGAGCCTTCTGGTTGGTGGTTAATATTTAGTGTAAAATAAAATGTAGATTTTGTTATGTTAATAATACAAGTTTGTTTCAGAATGATCAAAGTGTTTCTCTATTTATATGTGATAATGATGTGAGTCAGTATGAAACCGAACTTACTTGAAGTAAAAATAACTGGGCCGAGTACGTCTCAGGCTTAGCATAGCAGTGTTAGTCCTTAAGGTACATGCCAATGAAAGTGGCATGATTTATAAATATTATTTTCGGGTAACGCAGTCTAGCCAAAACAGTCAACCACTGTGGTTGTGGTTTGTGCGGCTGTTGCCTAAAACTCATAAATTGCCGAATATAACATATTATATTTCCTAATATAGACTGAATTTTCTGTACAAAATTCTCTACAGTCTTAACCAGCAGATAGCTTAGACATTTGTTTGGGATATAAATGTCCCAATAGTTTCCAAAAAGTTAGGCAAGTTTGTTTTCCTTGTTTTCTTTGTTGTTCTAATTATGGTGAAATGGATGTCAAAGCATAAATTAGTAGCGGTTTTACTAAAAACCACTATGGGATTAAAAACATGTACCAGAATGGGCCGAAAAAATCAAAGTCAAAATTTTTATTTGCTATAGCATTTAAAAGCTGCGTTTCATTATACAAACTGCTTGTAATTTTTTTCACAATTTTAAAATTATATTTTCAGCCCTCTACCAAAATAGCTAAAAATAAAATTAAATGTAAAATTTTAATTAGCTATACCCATTAGAAGATGTGTTTAAGCATATACACTCGTTGTTATTTTTTAGTAATTTAAGAAATACGTTTTAAGCCCTCTACTACCCCCTTGAAAAATTTATATAGACAAAGAAATTTACTTTCGTCATGACAAAATTGAAATCCCGATTTTTAGTAGAATTGTAACCCAACTATTTTCCACTATAAAATCGCACTTTAATTTACATTCCTCTTAACATCGCATTCCCACTCTTGCATGAAAATCGTACCTAGCTACTTTTTAAACATTATATCTTCTCAACGTCAAATTACCCAAAAACTGTAATCCACTTAAATACGTAGAAACAAAACAAGACCTGTTAATTATTAGTATTCACAATTTCCAGGTGTCGATGCAAGATTTAACATGTTTTAGGGTTTGGTTATAAATATGCTATTTCTTAGTTTCAGGCGGTATTATGTGCCTAATCGTCATACAACGATTATCTGCGTAACTTTGGTTTGATTAAGAAGTGAAGCATTGTAATAAACAATAATAAACAAAAATGTGTATTTTAACTTGTAGTTTAACGTGAAATGTCCTATATTTGGAAACCCAACCGATTTGAACCCTCGTATATTGCCAGGAATTGCATAAAGGCTGCGATGTTATTTATTCATACGCTATAAACTAAAATATCAAAAATATAGTGGAAAATAACCAAGTTTTTTAGAAATTTCCAATAAAATTGAAAACATTTGGAAAGAGACATCAATTCCAACTTTTTGAATGAACAGAATTGTGCAATTAATATGGAAGTATTAAGAAAAATATAAGAATATTATTAAGATATCCCAAAAGCAAACGAAATAACAGCTATGACGAAAAGGTAAATACATTTAAAATATAGTGTCATAAAAAATTACCCGACATAGCTGCTTGTAAATGCGATTTGTCTGCATAAATGTGTGAAAAGACCCGGAATATACCTGCTAAGAAACAAAATTTTCTTTTTGATTAAACATCGGTCAGAAAAAAGAGCATAGGAAATTTAGATCGTGAAGAAATAAAGAAAATCTTATCGAATAAACAAAGGCAATCCAGAGAAATCAAAAGACCAAAAAAATATGAATCAGAATCTTGCAATTTATTAAGACCCAGCAGTTTCTCTCAAACTACTACATTATGATCAGGGTCAGAATCTGACCCCTCAAAATATCAGTCCTCTTCAGATGACGATTTTATCAATCCAAACTTACTCTCTACTTCAAAAAAACACTCAATTGAGAACAAAGTTTCCAGACAAGCACTACTCGCCCTGAACATACCACAAATTGATTCAGGGTTAGTACTAAAATGTCACGAAGTTTTGGTCGAAGTATTCATTAACAACCTGGCCAAAGGTCACGCCACATCGAAAGGTAACCATCTTGCTGATTCCACTGGCCAAGAAAGCAGCTAACCAAATGCTTTTTGGACCTGGCCCTTCCATTGGCCTGACAAAATTGGTAGTGACAGACCTAATTAAAGAACATTCCCTTGTGAAATTCAAGAAAAGGTGGGATGAAACAAGAAACTGCAGAGTTGCCAGGAAGCTTTTAAGTTATCCTGAAAACACTGCAGAAAACAAATACTTGACTGTGACTAGACAGATTCTGCACCTAGTCACAGACTGGTCACTGCTAAGTACGGAAACATCTCCATATCATGAGGCTGTCAGAATCCGCACTCTGCAGAGGGTACGAACAAGAAGATGAGACCATTGAGCATACCCTCTACGATTGCTCGACGCTCTCATTTATTAGAATATTTGTGTTCGGCGAGTATCGGCTAACACTGGCCGATATAAGAGAAGCACGTCTTGGCGACGTTTTCAACTACATTAAATTTGTAGGCTGGCTCACGAGCTAGGAGGTGCCTATCATCTTAGGAGGATACACAATGGGCCTAGTGAGGCCTAAGTGCTATAGAAGGTAACACACCCTCCACACTTTACATATACAGAGAGATATATTAGGTCTTAAATGCGATAAATATGGTATATATGATCGATCATCCGCTGCGATTGTAGGAATAATTACCACAGAAGATCCGTCGAAAATAGTTGACAAAAAGAGAGTGAAAAGAGAGCGAAAGAAATCTAGAAATACCTCAAGGAAGGAGTTTAAAACTGATAACAGAAGAATTAGAAGTCTGTATTTTGATAGAAGAAAGGACAAAACTTTACTGCAAGAGAAAAAAATGGTAGATTATATAAGAAAACTAATGTCGAAGAACACATATCGCTTATCGAATAACGTGAATTTATCTATATTGGCCACGTAACCCCAACTACAGAGACAGCAAAATCAATTGGAAAAGCAATATTGGACTTTTTTGCTAAAAACAATTTGGAACTAGATGATTTTGCGGCTGTTGGTTACAATGGTACTGTTGTTAGTACCGGTAATAAAAATGGTGTTATTAGGTATATTGAGACTAAATTGAAACGTCCTTTACAATGGTATATTTGCCAACTACACGCCAACGAATTGCTATTAAAACATTTATTCCAACAGTTAGATGGCCTCGTCAATATACTGGTGAAATTGGGAAGTCTTTAGAAAAATGTGAACGTCTTAAAATTATAAATTTTACGCTAATAAAATGTGTGAAAAATATAACTGTAATGTCTATAGATTTAAATTCTTATCAATCAAGTTTATGTAACATTTGCAATGCAATATCAAGCAGCAATTTCTCATCAAATTTAGCACACCGTAATTTTGGGAATTTAGAGCACTCTAGATGTCTTACAATGGCAAATCGTGTTCGTCGACTCTATGCTGAAACGGAAAAGCCAACAACGAGCCTTGCGGATATGGCCGATTTCATAATTTCAGTGTATGGACCAATGTGGTTTAATATTAAACTAAATTTCAGTTCCACTAGTGGTAGTTTGCATGTGTTTAAAACGATTAAACTGTCACGACATTTTAGAGACGATTTAAAAAGTATTGTGGATACGGTAATCCAAAGAAACGCGTCTTTTATACACCCCGAAAACATTCTTTTGTTTATGCTAACAGACACTCGGTAATGGGTTCAGGTACTATTTCTACGAATAATCTTAAAAACTAGAGAAATCAGTCGAGAAACCGTTGAAGTAGGACACTTTGTGGTACCAAAAATTAATTTCAGTGCCACAGACAACGTTGAGTTAATTTACTGGAATAAGAGGGATGTGACATCGCCTCTTGTTTTAATGGTTTTTTTTTTGATGTTATTCTTATGGACCTTTTTAAATAAATGAGTTTATTTTTAATCGTGTAATATTTATTTGTTGTTAAAGTAATTTTAACTTTATATTTTAAAGACAAAAGGATTACACTTTGGTTAAAAGGGGTAGTAGATGTTATTTAAAAATATTAAAAATAAAGAGTGTAAATACAAACACTAAAATGTAACTTTCAGTAGGTATTGTATGTCAAAATTTCAAACTTTAACTTTTCACCCCTAAAGGGGGCGATAGAGGGCTACAAATGTGGATTTAGAAATAATAAAAATTATGAAAAGTAAGCATATCAAAATGCAAGTTTTGATAGGTATTGTATACTTTATATTTTTATTTTTTAAAAATATGTCTATTTCGGCCCAGTCTAAGTTTAGCATCACAGTAAATTTCTTTTAGATAAATTATGGGATGCTGTTGCCAACGAAATGAAATCAAGAAGTATTTTTCAAAAATATAATCGAACCTGCAATAGCCATATGAAAATAAGAATAAAAGTTTTCTGTATATTGGCTTAGTTGTTCATACATGTATATTGCACCTTCTTCTTATATTTCTTAATAAGTACCAAAGTTTCAGGGAAAAACGTTCTACTAGCAATAAAGCCTTAAATGTCTCGCTTTTAAACGCGTTACTATGTTAATTCAGCTCTCTTATTAACACTCTTTATCACTGTTCTCCTCTATGCTCTCCTTGTCACTCCAATATGTGCTTAGCCTAAGGCATAATCATCCAGTTCATCTTAAGATTTATCTACCCCACCGCAGAGTTTTTTAAACATGGTAATGCTTCCAAGATTTACTTTTCGCCGACGATGGTTTTGGAGTTTAGATACAAATGCCCGAAAATTGTCTTGAAACTGGATAATATGCTTTTTCTTTTCCTTCACGGAAAAAATCTGTATTATATATAAAGCCATACAAACATTTATATGAGCTGAATATTTACTATTTACGTAATTAAAATATTTTTTAGCCATAAATATGTACTTAATAGATTTAACTAAACTATGTTTCTGTTGCATATAGTACCAGGAAACATGGTTAAGCCAATAATATTTTTGATAAATTTTACCACCCTTTTTTCACCGTGTGAATTTTCAAGGTTCATATTATTTAGCTGATCTAGGATATCTGCTTAGTCAACATCTCTTTTCTTTCGTGCCTAGCCATGTTATGTTTCCTTTTCACTTCCAGAAACAATTTGATTTCATCTTTCAGCTTAAAGACACGATTCAAATTTTCTTTTGACAATTAGCCTACAGCAGTATAGATAAGAAGAGACTATTAAACAGAATTCATGCCTTAAAAAAGTTTATTGAACAGGAAAGTATTGAGAGCTCCAGATAAAATATTTACAATTTAAGTACCACTTGCTGGAATGGTACCACAAGCAAGATCATATCGATGGATCGTGCAGTGAATTCCTGTTGCTTGAGGAGTAAGTTCTTTCACTTTTGTTTGAAAACCCTAGTGATGATCCACCTATACAAGCCCTATAGTCATTATTTCACTGGTTTTCAAGGTTTAAACAAAATATTTCGTGATATCTTCTCCTTTTCTAGTGGTTACAAATACACTACAAAACAGGAACTCTTCTATGATGTCATTTGAATGACTATATTATTTTGCAATAATTGAAAACTTATAAACGCCGATTTCACAGATAGCCGAATTTAATAAATAAATCTTAGAAACCTACATGAGGAATTTTAGTAAAAATAATTACAAGTAATAATAATATGGCGGTCCCCTAGAAAACACTATAAAACCCACTTAATAAGGAACCTTTTTACTAGCGTAAATATAAATAACAGAAATAAAATAAATAAAAAAAGACGCCATATGTCACACAAAGTGCTAGTAAAAACAACTACTCATTTGATTAATACCTCAACAGGAATTGATCCAATGAAAAGAAATTTTCTGAAAATTTTAACTATCATACTTTTAGAAGACCTTTACTTATAGGTACTACGTCCCACTTATAGACAACTAATGTAAGCAAAGTGTTAACCGTGTGATCAAACAAAAAGCTTCCTGGATTGTTTGTATCTTGCGAAGCGAGCAGAATTTAAAACAAGTGTGTATTAAAGATTGAATCATATACTGTATGTGCAACATTATGGTTATAAGCTGTTTTTTTTTTTGAGTGGTTTTGAATAGGATTTAATTATAGTGAAGTGGGGAGAGATTGATCAATTTGAGCTATTTCACGTGGCTAACTCTTTTACTTTTGAATCTAAACTAGTCAGATTTTGTAGATGTATGGGAATAATATATATCTACCAGAACCTAGAGTCTGAGTGAAAATAATTGAAAAACATTTGGAGAATAAAATAAAATGTAAGTGAACAATCTCATACCCGATTTGGGGCAAGATTGATCACCTCCTTCAGATAGCATTAAACAGCGTTATACTTATATACAAGCGGTCAATCTCAATCCCGGCTAATTTTGTCAAGTCAGTTTTTTTTTAATTACTATTTTGTTAGCGGGGTGAAATTGATCGTTATGAAATTAATGAATAACACAAGATTTATTTATTTATTTATGTAACGAAATACACAGGTTAAAGAGTTCATTAAAGATAATATGAATTATCTTTAACTCTAATATTCCTTAATATTTACATCACTAATAAAATATTTTATAAACCTGTCGGATATCTTCTAACGCTTAGGGTCTGGTAACAATGCTACGATATCTTTCAACTACACCACTGACACATCATTTTCCACAATTTTAAAAATTTTTCTTGACTCGGTGGATTTTAGGCCAATTACTTCCAAAACATTTTTGATGAGGCAAACAAAACGATATTCTGTTTTTTTTCTTCAACCCCCTAAGAACTTAACCAATACAAATGTATTAATAACAACGTTATCCAGGGTTGGTTCTGTATATTGTGGAGGTTCGTCTTCACCTGCACTTATATCATTCTGTTCATCATCGTCATTTAGTTCCACAATCACGTTTTCCTCTTCCTCACTAGAAGAGTCTTGAGCAACCGGAGCAGTCACACTTTTTCCGGGTTCCACTGTGAGCATTTTCTTTCGCTGAGATTGGGACCTTGTAGCCATGTTGTACTTTTGTTTTTCTAAAAAGTCTTTGGGATTGTCTGTAATCTCAGTTTCGGTATTTTCAGCAGTATCATCAGGAAATTTTCGTAAAACTCGATAAGGATTAAATGGTATCAAAAAACAAGCCTCAAACGCAGAAATCAAGTTTCGTTTGATAGCGTTCTTTTCATTGGAAACATTCTTTGGTTAAACCTTGTTAATGTTATGTAAACATTGCTTTAGCAAAAGAAGAAATTCGTTCTTTGGAATTTCAGATATCTTTGTGTCTCTCATTTTCCACGCTGTTATTGTCTTTCGTCAACTTTTCTTGAAAGGTCGCAAAAACGCGACATCTAAAGATTGGCATATATGCGTGCAATTAGGCGGTAGACACACAACATCAGAGTTAAAATGTGATGAGAGATTATCTCCTAATAGTACTTTCCTTCCCTCCAATCTTCTTGCGTGTGGCAGGAAAACAGTAGACAACCATTCATTTAATGTGGGCATTAGGGTGTTTCATTTTTGAGCAACTTTTTTTTTTCAACTAAAAAACAGGCTTAAAACTTTCAGGAAGGTGAAAAAAGAAGCCTCTAAAAATTTGAGCTCTTAATATTATCATTTAGTGGTGCCTGTTCCTAACTTTCCATTTTCCATCTAAATAACATGGAAAAATTTTTTTTCTTTTTTCTTATTTTTGTAGCTTGACATTTGAGCATTGTAAAAATAAAGTGAAACATTATTTTGGTAGGAAATTGAACGCTCTACAAAAAGTTTTAATATATTTTTTTCATAGAGTATGCCGTTCTGAAGATATTCAAACTTAAAGTTGCAAATGTATAAAATTAGGACTTTTATTTTAATAAACTAATACTGATGACTTTTTTATGTCTTAAAAATTATTTTTAATCAGAAAACTGGTTTTTGTGCGTCAATTAGAAAGCGGGACGGTGGTGTAGCGGTCTATCGCGCTTATATTCATTTATAGGCAAGTTTATGAGTCTAAGACTGCTGGGTTTCGAATCCCAGACCAGACCATGTGGATTTTTAATTAAATTGCATGGTTCGGTTTAGGATTTGATGTGTGGCGTATTAATAGAAATTCAATTTCTGTTGATATGACATGCAGATTAAAAAAATTCGCCATACATTACCGTCTCGATGATGGTGGGTGAGGTTTTCCGGGTTTTCCTCACCTGTAAGTCAAATGGCACCATCAATCATCTTTAAGTCGCCCTGGAGCGCCACGGCAAATAATAATAATATCCGTCCCTTCCCCTACACAAGTCGTTCAGTCGACTTCAGGGGTTGAAATTCACTCGTAAGGGGGTGAATTAGGGAGAGTATTATTATTATTATTATTATTATTATTATTATTATTATTATTATTATTATTATTATTATTATTATTATTATTATTATTATTATTATTATTATTATTATTATTATTATTATTATTATTATTATTATTATTATTATTATTATTATTATTATTATTATTATTATTATTATTATTATTATTATTATTATTATTATTATTATTATTATTATTATTATTATTATTATTATTATTATTATTATTATTATTATTATTATTATTATTATTATTATTATTATTATTATTATTATTATTATTATTATTATTATTATTATTATTATTATTATTATTATTATTATTATTATTATTATTATTATTGTTATTATTATTATTATTATTATTATTTTTCTTTCTTCTCCGATTTCGTTGTTTTTCGGGTATATTTCGTCTTCTTCCAAGAAACTGCCTGTTTCCTCAGGTAGAGACTCTTCTGTTACAACTATGTTACTACTTTTCTTAATATGTGTGCTGTGCCTAATACTGTTGTTTTTTGTAGCTGGTATGTTGTTTTATGGTCAGCGTTACCAGGTATAGTTTTAAGAATATTTGTAAAGTTTTTATGAATTGTTCCTGTTGCTCCTATGATGACCGGTAATATTGTAGTTTTTAAGCCCCACATCCTACTTAGTTCTATTTGTAGATCTCTATATTTCAGTCTTTTTTCTGCTTCCTTTTGAGTAACTGAATTATCCGATGGTATTGCCACATCTATAATATAGCAGACTTTTTGGCCTAGGTCTTTGATTATTATATCTGGCTTATTGGCATTAATTGTTCTGTCTGTTTGTACTTGGGTGTCCCAGATTATTGTTATGTCATCTTTGGTTTCGACGCTTTTAGGAATATGGTCGTACCAATTTGTTTCCGTAATTATTTTGTAGTGTTTGCATATATTATAGTGCAAGCTTGTACATACTTTATTGTGGCGGGTAATGTATTCTGGCTAATATTGGACACCCTGTCATTATATGCCTTACGGTTTCGTCATATTGCTTGCAGATGCGACATTTTGGATCTACATCTGCTTTATGTATTCTTTTTTTTATGTAGTTTGTAGTTATTGCTTGATCTTGGGCTGCGGTTATTAGTGATTCGGTTTCTCCTTTGATGGATCCGTGCTTTAACCAACTGAATGTAAGTTTTTTGTTAATATTTTCATTTTTCATTTCTCTTGCATATTGCCCGTGCATTGCTTTGTTTGTGTATTGCTCTTCTCTCTTTTGTACAATTTTTCGTGTAATCTGTTTTTTTAGTATTTTAACATTTTCTGTCACTGTCTTTTCATTGTCTATATTTATATCCTCTTCGATGTTTTCACGGATCAGTTTTCTTCCACGTTTAAGAATTGATTTTCCCGTTACTAGCTCTTCTTCATATTCTTTTAGTATTGATATGAGTCCGTCCTCACTCTTCAATTCTATATATTTTGCTAGTCCGATAATTGTTAATTTATAAGTTTCTTCAATGCTTGTTAAACCTCGGCCTCCTGATTGCCTGGGAAGGTATAGCCTATCTACATCTGCTCTTGGATGTAGTAAATTATGGATCGTCAGTAATTTTCTTGTTTTGGTATCTATCTTCTGAATATCTGTTTCTTTCCAATTAAGAATACCAAAGCTATAGCCTAGTACCGGGACTGCAAGTGTTCCTATTGCTGTGAATTTGTTTTTACCCGTTAATTGGCTATTTAAAATCCACCGGACTCTTCTATAGTATTCTCTGGATACTTTCCTTTTCATATTTTCGTGCTCAATATCATCTTTTTCTTCTACTCCCAGGTATTTGTAGGGCGTATTTCCCGCTAGCTCTTTTATTTCCGTGTCTTTATCTAATATTACGCTTTCTGTTGTTTTTACCTTTCCTCGCTCTATGGTTATTTTTGCACATTTGTCTGTTCCAAATGTCATTCCAATATCGTCGCTAAAATCTTTTACTATTTTTATGAGGTGTTGTAGTTCTTCGTTATTTTTAGCAAATAGTTTTAAGTCGTCTACATAGAATAAATGATTTATTTGTTTTTTGTTATTCTTTATCTTGTATCCTTTATTTGTTTCATTTAGTTCACTTGTCAGTGGAAATAAGGCCATGCAAAAGAGTAATGGCGATAACGAGTCTCCTTGAAAGATTCCTGACTTAATATTGATTGATCCAATGTCCATTTTTTCGTTTTCTGTATTTAAAATCAAGTTAGTTTTCCAGGTATCCATTGCTCTTTTTATAAATTGTATAAGGGACTTGTCGATTTTACATATGTTCATTATTTCTATTAACCAAGAATGAGGGACACTATCAAAGGCTTTCATATAATCTATCCAACCCATACTGAGGTTTTTGTGTTGCCTCTTGGCGCTATCAATTATCATCTTGTTAATCAGTAGTTGATCCTTACATCCATAACTATTTTTCATGCACCCTTTTTGTTCACTGGGAAACATTTTGTTTTCATCTAGATGTTTGTAAATTCTTTCACTAAATATCGCTGTTATGTTTTTGTAGATCGTTGTCAGGCACGTAATTGGTCTATAGTTCTTTTCTTGAGCTGTATTGGTGTTCTTAGGTATTAAAAACGTAGTGCCTTTTGTTAACCATTCAGGGATAGGTTGGTTGTTTTTGATTAAGTCATTGTATATCCTAGCAAGTACTTTATGGACAGCTGTAAAATTTTTGAGCCAATAGTTTTGAATTCCATCTGGCCCCGGGCTTTTCCAATTAGATGATTTTTGTAATATTTCTCGAACTTCTTTCTCCGTTATATCTATCCAATTCATTGTTTTTACCTTCCTATTTCTATTGGTCTGCCTTTTTATCCATTTCGCCTCTCTTTTGTGTTGTTTTTCTTGTTCCCATATGTTGCCCCAAAATTTTCTCACTTCATTTGTGTTAGGTGGGTTGGATACTATTATGCTTTTATCTTGTGTAGTTCGGTAAAATTTTGATGGGTCTTCCACAAATATTTTGTTTTGCCAATGGAATAGGTTTCGGTTGTTATACCTTCTTATACTTTGTGCTTTATTATTATTATTATTATTATTATTATTATTATTATTATTATTATTATTATTATTATTATTATTATTATTATTATTATTATTATTATTATTATTATTATTATTATTATTATTATTATTATTATTATTATTATTATTATTATTATTATTATTATTATTATTATTATTATTATTATTATTTTGTTGAAGTTCCGTCGTGACGTAACCTGTGGCTCCGACCCCACAGGGCGTTACGCGGAAGGCCATAGTGAAGACGATCACTCCTCGCGTCCGCTCGGTCAGTGATCGTCGGCCAAACTCATTTGCCTCAAAAGACGCATTGAACCGAGAACGACGGCTTTTTGCATGTTCATCACTAGATGTTCGAGCGATGCACGGCATGCCGGTATTTTCCTCAGCTCTGTCAGGATATTGTCCTTAGTCCCTCCAAGAACACCGATTATAAGGACTACAAAATATATGGTGTATTCCGGATATAGTCTGCGCAATTCGCCAAGCAGTTCTACGTATTTGGCCCGCTTTTCTCTCTCTTTAAGCTCGATGTTTGTTTCTGCCGGAGCGGAAAACTCTATGACGAACATTGAGTTTTTCTGTTTATTATTATTATTATTATTATTATTATTATTATTATTATTATTATTATTATTATTATTATTATTATTATTATTATTATTATTATTATTATTATTATTATTATTATTATTATTATTATTATTATTATTATTATTATTATTATTATTATTATTATTATTATTATTATTATTATTATTATTATTATTATTATTATTATTATTATTATTATTATTATTATTATTATTATTATTATTATTATTATTATTATTATTATTATTATTATTATTATTATTATTATTATTATTATTATTATTATTATTATTATTATTATTATTATTATTATTATTATTATTATTATTATTATTATTATTATTATTATTATTATTATTATTATTATTATTATTATTATTATTATTATTATTATTATTATTATTATTATTATTATTATTATTATTATTATTATTATTATTATTATTATTATTATTATTATTATTATTATTATTATTATTATTATTATTATTATTATTATTATTATTATTATTATTATTATTATTATTATTATTATTATTATTATTATTATTATTATTATTATTATTATTATTATTATTATTATTATTATTATTATTATTATTATTATTATTATTATTATTATTATTATTATTATTATTATTATTATTATTATTATTATTATTATTATTATTATTATTATTATTATTATTATTATTATTATTATTATTATTATTATTATTATTATTATTATTATTATTATTATTATTATTATTATTATTATTATTATTATTATTATTATTATTATTATTATTATTATTATTATAATTATTATTATTATTATTATTATTATTATTATTATTATTATTATTATTATTATTATTATTATTATTATTATTATTATTATTATTATTATTATTATTATTATTATTATTATTATTATTATTATTATTATTATTATTATTATTATTATTATTATTATTATTATTATTATTATTATTATTATTATTATTATTATTATTATTATTATTATTATTATTATTATTATTATTATTATTATTATTATTATTATTATTATTATTATTATTATTATTATTATTATTATTATTATTATTATTATTATTATTATTATTATTATTATTATTATTATTATTATTATTATTATTATTATTATTATTATTATTATTATTATTATTATTATTATTATTATTATTATTATTATTATTATTATTATTATTATTATTATTATTATTATTATTATTATTATTATTATTATTATTATTATTATTATTTGGTTCCCCTACGATAAATGCACAACTTTTTTCCAGGGTCGTCCAAAAGATTGGACTCATTATAATTAAAAAAAATCTCAGGTGGAACTTCTTCCACTGTCACTCGTAAGTTATTGAAATACACCTTGATACCTGTTGAGGTTATCTGACTTTGTTTAGCACTAACGTTCGATGCTTGCCGGCTTCATTTCGATGTCTTTTCAAAAAGCTACTAATCCACTCAAGACCTGGCAAGTTGTTTTAAAAACGTTGTATGGTTTTGCCGGTTTTATCTAAATGACTCTTGACGAACATTTTTAAATCATATTGTGTTAAAGGAAAACCCCAGTCGGACCATTTCAGAATACTAACCAAAATTGTCTTTTCTACAATGGCCGACAACACTGTCTGCCTATCAGTTTTCTTGACTCTACGCCCATGGAATTTGTTATGGAGCGTACCATAACACACGCCATAAGCCTTTTTCGATTTAACTCGCGCGAGCGGTTCCGGTTGACAAATAAATGACAGCGGCTCTACTGAAATTTGACAGCGGTTGCAATTTGTGACGTAATATATGACGTTTATCAACATTTAAATCGAAAATAATTGGTTACACGGTTGGTTGCTTATTCGTATTGACAGTTTGTTGTTATTTTTTGTGTTAGCTATTTTAAATTAATATAACACTTAATACAAAAAAGGCACTTTTTAAAAATATATACTTCAGGTTTCAAAAGAAAGAAGTGTTACTTTTGTCCTCCTAAACAAAATACTTGTTCAACGTTTTGTAAAGACCTTTGGAAAGCCCCAATAATATCAGAAGCTGTTGAAGATGTGCAAATTCCCAATACATCAGTGATAATATAAGTTATAAAAGTAAATTTAGAAAACCATTTCAAAAAATGAAGAGTTTGATGTTTTTTTATGGATCTCATTATCAGATCTTGACCAAATTTAAATAGTACCACCCTTGAGAGAAAGAATCGTAGAAATCTGACAACGTGGGTAAATAATTATTACTGAAAATACAAAAATATTCTGACGAATTGAAAACCTCTCTACTCCTTTATTGAAGTCTGTTAAAAAAATAGCATGTAGGAACAGTATTTTCGGAAAGTAACTCTCCTACAAGTTAAACTCTAAATATTATTGTTTTAGGTATGTTGGCAGAAACTGGCCATAAGTAATGATTTTGTTAAAAGTATTGAATGTGGTGGATGGTTAAATTGAAAATTGTTTGCATGTTTATGTACTGGAAGAGTTATATTAAATACAAAATATGAGGAGAAACTGTTCAAAAATATAAAAAGAAGGGTAGTGAACATTTTGAACGAATACTGATATCCATCACCGATTATTATCAATCAACAGCCTCAGTACCATTTTAGCATAGACTTGACGAAAACCTTTTAAATAAATTAGTTGATGTACTTTTATAATTTAATATAAATAATAAAAGAAACTTAAAAAGTCATTTGTTCATTTCCATTGTCCAGGTTCCAGGTACAATTCTGTAACTGTTGAAATAAGTTTAATTTGTATCTAATTTCTAATGACTAGTTTGAATTCCAGTTGACTGTACAACTTTGTAAGTTTTTATCGTGAATACATTTGATTCTCATCACCTGATATTGTTCCGGATTTACTGTATTTTCATAGCACATCCCCATTATGGTATGTACTGTCTATATTTGTCTCAAAATAAGTCACAATATTAATTCCAAATCTCACAGTTTCCATCTTAATTTTATTATCTTTTATTTAAACTTATTTTAGGCTATGTATATAGAAAACGATACTCAAACTGAAATTTTTAACATTACAAAAGTGACTAAATTTTTTTCAAGAAGAAATAAAAAAATTTTAAATGCAATTTTGAATACAGTTTTATAAAACTAACTACACTTAAACATTTTAAAAAATATTTTTGATATTATAGATACTTCTCAAATTTATGAACTTTTTTCAAGAAATATCTGTTGTTATAGAACTCTTGGCAAGTTTTAACGACATTGAATTTCGCTATAAAAATATCTTTTAGGAAATATTACTTAATATAATCTTGTGAAAAGTGGATTAAAATTTCCATCCCTTTCAGTGATACTTCCAACTTTTTTTTTAAACATTCAAAATTATTTTCAGTAGTAACATTTTTTTTAAATAGGTCATTTCACCGAACAGTTTATCTTCGATTATGTCAAATTTCTGGTATGTTCATAGAAATGGTTTCATAAGTTTTTTGAACTTCACTCCAATGAATAATGGTAGAATCCATTTAAATTCCCCAACAACATGAAATAGTTACTCTAAATATTAATTGTTTCCATAAAACAGCTTTACTTGACAAAAAAAAACCATTGTTGGTCTGTATCTCCAGATTCCAATAAACTTCTTAAATATTTTCTTATACTAAGGGCAATGTATTCTTTAAGTTTTTCTCTATAATGATATTAAGCCATTGATTTCCTGTGTCACCTCCGTTAAACATGGTTATTTTTTCTTTTCTACTTACTGTATAAAATAGAAGTACTTGTCATAAATGGGGGTCTCTGTCCCTCTTAATGGGGGTCCTATGGTTACTTTAAACATTATAGAATAGTTGGTTACAATTTTTATTCACATTGAATATCTGATTATTCAGTATTTTTTTTTTTTTTTTTTTTTTTTTTATTTTGGTGTCATCGGCGTCGACTACTACGGCCATTAGCCTCGTGTTCTGTGTAGGCTTTGTTACTGTTTCCCAGCGCCACTTTAGGAACATCACTGTTAATTAGAACCCAACAGTGAATGGTCGAGTGGGGAAATTATTCAGTATTATTGTTAAAAATCCAAACAGTTTAAATATTGGTCAAGAGCCTTCTTAAAATCATTCATAATTTTAATTTGACCACAGATCATTAAATGTTGACGCCTGACATTCGAAATCGATTTAGAGGATAGATAAATAAAGGATAGCACTATAATATGCGATAAAGAGGAACATATACCAGCTCTTCGAACCACCTGCGAAGGCCGGTTTTGTTTGGTTCATGTTCCATGCATATTGCGTGCGGTTGCGGTTGCTATATGACGTCATAGTTTTTAAATCGAAATCGAGTGGTTCCGATTTTGACATCGACCGCGAGGGACCACTCTAAAACGAAAACACCTATAGGTTTTGAAAGCATCGAGAATAGACCGGACCTCATTGGCAATATCGCTGAGGGCGGATTCAATTTTCTCTTCTGAAAAATTGCCATAACTCCTGCTACCAAGCCCTCTTTTGTATGTTCTGCCCATATTATCTTGTCAACCTGCAGCAGTAAAGTCACGCAAATTATTTACGTAATTTATCTTTATAATGAAATTTTTGAGGGGTGAGATTGATCACCTATAATATTACAGTGATCAATCTCGCCCCATTAAACTTTAGAGGTTATCACATAAAAATAAAAACATCTACTGACCTGCGGCTTGAAAATCTGGCTTTCTGATGAGTTAATGAACAGCCTACTAAAAGGCACACTGCTGAATATGTATAATAGCAACTCAAAGTTGAAGACTCGAATAAATCTATTAATTTTCACTGTTTAGAACCGTGTACTTTGGTCATATTTCAAAGAAGCAACAGGTTCGTTCAGATGTTATTGACTAACTTAAGTAGGTAGTTGTATGTTATCGTATTTAAATGCCGGAAGCAGGTGGCTCCAAAACATAAGGTAGTGTTCATGCACTTTATTTTAACAGGTGAATGAGAATATTAAATGGGACAGAAAATATTTTTACAGAATAATTTTATTTTTATACGTTGTCTTGTTTTTCTTTTTGTTATACTCGTATATACCCATAAAGAGTTATACATGATCTTAAACCCATATTGAAATAATAAAACATAAGCATTTATCAGTAATATAGGGGTACGTCACAAAATATACATTTGTTTAATCCTTTATTGTTCACAAAAAACAACCTATTTAAAAAATTCTTAAGAATTTAAAACTAGGTACCTACATTTCAATATGCGGTCACGGCCATCTATCTCAAAAAATATATATTTTGTGTTGTTTTTAAGTAACTTCCAAGTAACAGGAAGCTGTTGTACAAAATGTATGTCTGCACAATGATACTAGCACATCCCTTCTTATCTAGTTATTAAAATTTTACTAATTATTTTATTTTGTATATGACTTTAAACAATTTATAAAGTATAACTTTTTTTCGTAAACCTAATAATAAATAAGTTTTCCATGTGGCGTCAATTTAAGAAGCCACATAGTACAAATAATATTCTATATTTATTGTTTCTAATAATATCTATTATTAAGATTAGAATTTAATATTATGAATTATAAAAAAAAACTAGAAAATATGTGTTTTAATAAAATCGATTACTTATATTAATAAAACCCTTAATGGGACCCTATTTACTAGTCCAGTCACGTTCTGTGAGCGTGTATTTACTTTTCTTTAAATGGTTTAGTAAATTTCGTATAAAATATATATATTACTGTTTGGTATTCAGTTACTACATCTACGGCCATCTATATAGCGTTCGTCATACTGTTCTCTAAATTATTTCCAAGTTTTTCTCTTAGCCATAGATTTTTTTTTTATTTCCATTATTTTTGGGCTACCCGGTACAGCGAAAACCAAAAATACATTTTTTTGGAATAACAACGCATCATTAAATCTTCGATGTAGCTTATAGTTTCAATTTTACGGTTTAGAATATATCCATGTTGGCACATTATAAAGAAACATCCTGTATATGAAGAGTGCTTCGAATAAAGAGTGGGTAAATTCTTTCTCACTCAAGTGTAGTTTATCGGGTTTCAAATACTTGTTTGTGTATTAATAATTGATGACTGACCAGGGAAACATCTAACTTTACTAGAAAGTAATGTGGAGTAAACATCAGATATTTATGGAGGGAGAAAAAAAAACAAACAAAAATACTTCTGCAACTGTTTTTTGCTTATAACTTTTTCCTGTAAAAATTCAAGGTGGCAAAGTTCAAATTCGTGTTCAGCACCCTCTCAAACATTATATAAGCCACTGGAAAATTATTCCCCATTTTTTGTAAGGTCCGTGCAGTGTATGGTGGTCTATAATATATGATTTTCAGAATATAAGTAGTTTTATAAAAACCTACATGAAAAATCTGACGTAGCAGATATAATTTAAAATACCCACCATTATGTTTCATGAAATATATTAGACCAACTATTATACAAGCTTTTTTAACGATTTATAAGGGTTTTACAGCTGATTTTATCATTATCATAAATTAACCTTTAATGTTAATTAAATTAGAATTATTTAAATTCTAAATCAGCACTCTCCCTGTTTCTGTAAAAATCTTTTCGAATAAACCACGTTCCGGTGTAGAACTCCTCCTTTTATAAATGTCACACCAAACTAGGGAAACTGTAGTCCGCAAGATTTATTATAATAAAATGCTATTATTTCGGTTAAAACGTTTTTGATAAATTTTGGCTTTGTGCTCTTATCTGCCAACGTGATTATACAGCATTTTCACTAAAGTTTGTTTTCCCCGAGTTCTTTTAGTTACAATTTCATTAAGGTGAATCGGATTTTAATAAGAGGAAATTATCTCAGACCTTTCTACTTTTCTATCTGTATACAGATAAGAAAAGTATAGGAATCTGGGGGACTAAGTGTCACCATTTGGATGCTCATTCATTACATCCAAACATTTCACCGTCTAGCTGGAGTCTAAATGGACACTGAGCTCTACGAGTTTGTTTACTCATCCAGACCATAACCGGTCGCACAATGCTGAGTTGTGATCGGTGTTTTCATGTTTAGCCAGCGACCCGTTTAAGGACAGCGTCTCCTAGGAATTTCTGAACAAAATTATGTCACTTTAGATTCAATCAAGGAGGTGCTGTTACCTACCGACTAGAGATTGAATTAGTGCAAATTATTACAGAAATCTTTAAGTAACTATAAATATCGACCGACTAGCTATTAGGGGATATTGTATTATAAACCGGTTTTTAGTAGACTGAGTTCGAAGAATCATAATAATAGTCCTGAACATAAAATCTATTTTTCAATAATTGCCGGGATTTCACCAAATAAAAAAAAATTATTTCGCGATTGTGAAAACGGTCCAATCGTTTTATATGCCATTTATAATATTATAAAAATGTTAACTCTAGGACTCATTTTGGAGTATGAGCATACTTTATTTCAATACTTTTATTGTACTGTTTCATAAAATATTACCTACTTATTAAATTTTATTTTTATCGAAAATTGACTTTGTTTCCTGGACCAAAGTAAAGAATGTAGATGGTAACAACCAAAACGATATCTTGCCTTACATTAAATATAAATATTTCCTAAAATAAATAATTTGGTTTATATACGGGTAGTAATACGAGGGATGTTTATAATTTCAAGTCACGAATATAGAGTCGTTTCAAAATATATTGCGACAATAATTGCGTCACATTGAGTCGGAGTGGGACGCTTATTGACGTGTTGCAATTCGCAATATATTTTAAAACTATTCTACCTAATTAATAAATTGTGATTTTGAAGTATCGAATGAAAACTATATTCTCATTGGTTAAAGATGGAAGTTTTTGTCATTTGAATGTTCAAGAATATTAATTGTGATTAATTGGTTAAACACAGAAGTTATCTGTTATCTGATGTTGGTACTAACCTAATGTTTTTGGGTAATTTTGACTGTCATTTCCTGGAATTTCCAGACCCGCATAAATATTTATCCTATTAAAGTACAAAAACCCTACAATAGATATTATGAGTAGGTATTTAACATTCATTTATCTTATCTTACTTAGGTAGTTATTTCCCTGATTGTCAATAACACATTACCGTATATCTGTGCCAATATGACGTCACGACTTTTAATATACTTAATGAAGGCTGGGGGAAGGAGTTAAGAGTCTATAAATTTACAATCAAGTTTACGGGTATTTAGTTTTCAAAATTACATTACACGTTTCTGAAGTGTTTTATTGTGCTGTTTGTTTTTAATAAGTGTTATTTTCTTTAATAGAAAATTTATTTATTTGTGCCAAGTGTCCTAGTGTACATTTTAATCAGTTTTATTTTTGGATAAATTGACATCGACTTCCTGCATTAAAGGTAGGTAGTATTTTTTTTCTATCACTCTCGAGTTCGTCATTGAATAAAAAAATTAAACGCTATAATTTTAACATTCAAATATTTGCAATTAAAAAATAATATTACGTATTAAATTGACAATAAAAAAACTTGTTATTTAATAATAATGTTTCATTATTCTGAATATATTTTTTCTACGATTAATATCCAAAGTAGGTAGGCTTTTGCACATTAAAATCTAAATAAAAAGTTGACGTTTTCTGCGAATTGTCATAATTTGACATTATTGGCGCACATTACCTAATATTCAAACCCATTTCCATGCTTAAAAATAGAAGATGGTGACATTCATTTAAAAGAAAACCATAACTACTTTTACCAGGAGAAAAATTTCAATATGTTAAAATAATTCATGATTTTTAAGAAATGTGCTAGAAATGATACTACAATATTAATATTTTTTTTATGTTTGATTTTCTAATAATGATTTTATATACTTTTAGATTCAAGGACAGCTAGGTATAGCTCCAAGAAAATTGTGCTACTTTGTAGTATATACTGGAGATGAAAATCCACTATTTGTTGAAAAAATTAATTTTCAACCCATTTTTTTTTTTTTAAAATATGGTTGAAAAATTAGAAAAATTTTACTCGGAATATATGGCACCTGAGATAATTTTAAATAGAAGAGGACGAGGATTAAAATGTCTGGATACCCCATATAATGAAAATTAAAGTGCAAAGATTAGCAAATTTATAAAAATAATAATTTAATGGACTTTAATCATACAAGTACTTGAAATAATGGTTTTTTGCGCATAAGCATGTTCATACGTAATTTGCAATTGGTAATCACTAATCACAGATGGAAAAGTATATACGTCAACGATACGTTCTTTTATTTTTGATTTATTTTAACAGGTATAATATATGGTATGTTACTTATAGTATAGATTTTTTTATTTCTTGACCTAATTTATTTGTTACGTCTTCAGCAATTGTCGCTTTCAGTTGACATAAACGAAATTGATAAAAAGTGTTTTTCGCATTTTATTTTGACTGTTTCTCTTACTTTCGAATAGAAACTGAGCTTTGTAAACTTAAAATGACGGATATGTCAAACTAAAACTGACGGTAAAATGAAACATTGAGTATCGTTAAATGCAACTTTTGAACTAGTTTCAAAAATAGCATTAAAATGATATCATTCACAATGTACTAATTTCCTATACTTTTAGTTGATAAATAACCGATAATCATAACATAACAAATAGGCGCGTGTCAAAAGGTCACCGGCGAAAAAAGAGTGCCGATGAAAAAAGGTCGTTTCCAATTGTATCATATAAACAGTATCAGAGGCAGTATTATCATCTCGTTTATCCCCCGTAAACACACATAATATAAACGGAAATAATCAAATACTAGTCAAAATATTATCGATCGGAGCACCATCTTTATTACATTACATGAAGTAATTATTGATTTCTCGGGGTTTATTTAGAGTTAAATTAGACGCCATTTTTGGTCCAAATTCGTTTTGACATGTTTTTTCAAAGAAAGTGACTTATAAATTTCAAATCTACACGTTTTGAAAAATATACAATATTTAAATATTCTGAGTGTACCAAATTCCAAGTAAAGGTTGAACTTAGGTCGTATTACATTTTTTTTTTATTATTTGTTTGACATCGAGGTTAAAATAAATCTACACGGCACCTTTGAGATGAAATAAAAGGGGGTTATTTTACACGATTGGTTTTTATTGAAAATAATAAATTTATTAATTTTCAATAGTAAGGTGACCTAAGTTAGACCTTTATTTTTAATTTGGCCAAAAATTAGATTTTTAAACACTACATATTCGGAAAACTGTCGATTTAACTTTTGGTCTACACATACACTTTTAATACACAGGGATACCCCGTCCTTAAGTCAGGTAGTTAGGAACTTAATAGTATATTATGTACCAAGAGACTAAAGTGCTACTTTTAATTGTAAGAGAGATTAAAATGCACTAAACTAACTTATAACACTAAACCATTTAATGCTTTGATTTGATATAAACAATGTTCCTCAACACATTGTTTTGAAATTTCTGTATTATTGCAATATTACTGTTACAAGCACAACCCCAGAACTGTATACCATAGGACCAAATTGGTTTAAGGACCTGTTTATATTGTTATATTGTTTGTATAAAAGATGTAGATAGGCTGGAATGCCTACCAAGTAACCAATAGTTTTTTAAATTTTATATCTAACCCTATGCTTAACTGATTTTTGTAGTTTTTTTGCAATATCTTTCAATCTTTGCCTATCGCTTGGATGGCAGTATAGCAGGGGCAGAAATTGGAAAGGCTTTTCGCAGTTTTTCCACTTTATACACATAAATTGACAGCTTTGCGGCGGAGCTAGCCGAAGTGGACGCAATATATTTGCGTACACAATTATTTTATAGATGTTAACAATTTTGGTAAATAGTTTTATAAATTGTGAATAGCTGTTAAAATTTTGTGGTATTATTATTTGGATATTATAATACTTCTTTAATAATTATTTCAGTTCATTGTACGGTTTGGCCAGTAATCATTTAAAATTACTTATTCTATAAAACGACACTGGCAGGTAAACATTATTGCGAAATTCTCGAATCCGTCCGATCTCTATCCCTATCTCTACCTACCAAAAGCCTTTCCAACTTCTGCCCCTGCTATATCATCTGCAAATGTAGCTATTGTGTCTTGTTCTAGTTGGGGTATGTCACAAGTGTATATCAGTGTGTTTGATCTTGTTTTACTTTAAAGAATCTATCTGAAATGTATGAATCCAGTAGCTCTGAGTATGGCTGTCGAAGTAGCACATTCAGTTTGTTTTAAGGCATCATGCAATACTTTATCAAAAGCCTGCGCAACAACGTGGCAAACAGCTGAATGGACTTCTTTGTTTTCTTATGCTTTTTCAATCTTATTTGAGATTTTATGAACCTGACCTATATTTGAGTTGGTTTCTCTGAAGCAAGTTAATGATCTGAGATTAGTTTATTTCTTTAATGATGAAGTTCAGTTTTTGAATCAGTATTTTTTCGTAGAAATTATCTTGGTTTGGAATAATAATGACTTCAGCTTCTTTCCACGACATATCTCAGTTCAAATGAGGCAATAAACAGGTGTGTAAGTTTAATTATGGCTTTCTGAGAAAGATATTTTGAAATTTATTCTGTAATTAAATTAGGATCAATATTTATTTTTATATCTTTAAAAATTTCCTTTGGAGAGGTTGGTCTGATGATTAACTTATCTCTCTCTTTCTCTCTCTCTCTCTCTCTCTCTCTCTTTCTGAAAGATCCCAGTTTGGTAAGAAAATTCTTCTCTTTCATTTGGTTGAAAGGTATTTTGTAAGTGCTCTGTAAATCTATTAACTTTTTGTATGTTACTTCTAGCCCAGCTCCATCTGCATTACTGATTCCTCATTCATTTTATCTCTCTTTTTAACTGCTGGGTGCCGTTGTTAAGTTTGGTTTTATCTGATGGAGTTTTGGCATGATACCATTTCCTCATTAGTTTTTTTTGCAGAAATTAGGTCCCTTATTTCCTATTGTTCGCTGAGAAATAGGTAGGGTTTTATGTTTGACACAAGTTGTTCTACTTCTTCATCTAGCTGTTGTTTTTAACTGAACATTTTCTGTTCAAGGTCTAGCCTGAAGCCTTGCCAGTCTGTTTTCCAGTTTATTAGTCTAAAAGCGCTCTCTTTTTGGATAATGGTGTCACTAAGAGTGAGAAGAATGGGTAAATGATCTAAATCTATGTGCAACGCCTCATCAACTTGGATGTAGTTTGCTAAAATATTTCGAACAACAAAAAAGTCCAATAAGTCGGATATTTTAATTCTATATGTGGGCCAATAAGTTGGTTTGCCAGTTGAATGCGACTCACATTTTAGCTGTGTCATTGCATCTTTTAGGTTTTTACCCTTAGTTGTTGTTATTCTGGAGGTGTGTCTGAAGTAGCCTCTAATGATAAATCTAGGTCCTCGACTATTGAGAAAGTCTAGGTATTGTTCTTTTTTAACAGTACGTTTTGAAGAACAAAATGTAGAAATGATCATAACATCATTAGTTTTAGATTTTATTATTAGTGTAGTAGCCCGAACCTCTTCAGTCCTTTATCCCGCTTCTTTACGATGCTTAGTTGCTTCTTTAATTATTACTGCACTACCCTCTCTTGCTGCATTTTGGGGATGAATGGTATGATAAACATTACATCCCTTAAATTTAATAAAGGGCTAATTGGTAAAGTGATTCACTGAAATTAAACATATGTCTATGTTTTATATGTCTAGGATTGCTGCATATCTTGCTCAAAGAACATTTTCTAGTATTTATTTTATTTTTTAAATACTTATCTATGTTGCCTCTTTATTGCTTTTAATTATATTAAAAATATTTCCGAAATGGGTTTCCTGTAAGATTGGTCGAGACAATTTTTTTCCTTTGATAATTTACCTTCTAAATTTGTCTTTATCGTATATTATTTTGTTAATATTAAAATAACTTAGTTCACTGTCGAATGAAGCAAAGAATGTAATCTTACAGGACTCCTAAGTTTTTATATTGTTATGTTCGCCTATTTATTAGCTCAATCTTTTAGCTTTTTCCTGGATATTAGTTTTTCCTGGATATGGGTTTTTCCTGGATATTGGTTTTTCCCGGATATTGGCTTTTCCCGAACTCTCTGAAGGGTTTTTCTAACACCGACCAACTGTCTTCTGTACTCGGAACCATCATCATTTTCAAGTACTCGCTTTAATAAGCCGTCTTCTAGGATAAAGGAGTCCCACTGGGCCCAATATGATTTAACTACTGGAGAGAATTTCGATACTTCTTGCCAAGTAGGTCGACGATTTTCCTCTTTCCATTGTCGCATCTTCTTTAAAACGGGATCGTTCTCTTGTTCTTCCCTAAGTTGTACAGGGGCCCACTCATCGCTGACAACCGACGTTCTTCGTACTGTAACTTCTTTAACAGATGTGGCCAACCACTTTCCAATCAGAGTTCTTTGACCAACACCTTTATTGCGCTTCGAAGGTTCCGCCATGACAGGCGTTGCCTTCTCTACAGTTCCTTGCAACCACCTTACTCGTATGGTTTCACTACTTTCAGATAACACTGTTCCTTCCTTTACAGCCACCGGCACGGTTTTTCGATTTGTAGTGTTCTCTGGACGTTTGCGCAAACTGCTTACTTTTCCCATTTCACCGCAATTCCAGCACCTAATAGTCTTCGGTTGCTTCTCAATAAGGCTTTTTATTATGTGAAACAATTGGTCAAATTTATTTCCCTGTTGTTCTTCTTGTACAGTCCTTACTTCACTGTATCCACCGGAAGCCAGCGTAGCCGCTTCATATTCAAGAGCAGCAGACAAGACATCGACCAATGTTTTGTGACGGGCTAAACGAAGTGTTCTTTGCATTTCATGGTTACGAAGTCCATCTACAAATGCTTGAACAGCCAAACATTCAGTCAAGTATTTCGGAGCTGATGGGTAGGCAAATCGCACCATCTTCACAATATCTAATTCATATTCCTGAAGAGTCTCGTCTCGTTTCTGTTTACGATTCTTCAACTGTGACTGGTACAAATGCTCCAAGTGTTCGTGTGGCCATATCGCATATTTAGTCTCTTTTTGAGTTGTTCAAAATCATCTGTTTATTCCACGGGTATAGTCTGAAGGAGATCCAAAGCGTCTCCTCGAAGGGCGATGGTCAAATTTATTGCTTTCTCTCGTTCAGACCACTCGTTTGCTCCGGCAGCTGTTTCGAACTGCTTAAGGTAGTTCGTCCATGACATCTTTCCGTCGAAAGTTGGGGCCTTAACACGAGGAGAGTTTACAGCTCCTTCCAATTTCAACTTCGACTCCAACTCATGGAACTTAATTTCACCGTCCTTGGCCGGGTCTGAATGTTCCAGTTCTTCTATCTTCTTTTCCATTTCTTCTATTTTCTCCTCAACGGAAGTAATCCACATCAGCAGAAATTTCATTTTTTAAAGAAGACATTTCGGAAGAAGCAATATTAGAAGAAATTTTATTTTCCATAGAAGACATTTTGTTTTCCAAGTCGGAAGAGATTTCATCTTTTAAAGAAGATATGTCAGAAGAAACTTTACTCTCTAAGAAGGAAATGTCTGAAGAAACTTTAGTTTCTAAAGAGGAAATTTCGTTTTTCACGGACGACATATCAGAAGACACCTTTTCTTCTAAGGAAGAAATATCAGTTTTAATAGGGGAAACATCGGAAGAAACTTTAGTTTCTAAAGAAGAAATTGAATAAATTATAGCAGAAGATGTATCATCCGAAAATAAATACGTTTCCGGATCCGAACCCTCACTTTCTAGTGCTTCCTTAAGACGTTCTGCCAGCTCTGCTTTCTTCCCTGTCGTCTCCAACTCGCGATCTTCTAACTCCCGACGTAGCTCGGTCACTTTTAAATCACACAGTCTTTTAGCCATTATTGTCCGCTATTTATTTACACTATTCCACTTCTTGACACTAATGTGATGTTTGTTTATTTTCAAACAACAGTTTATTTATTAATAATTTATTTAAACATTTATTTTATAACACAACTATTCTAATTTATATATACTTCGAATGTCTTTAAACTAATCACTATTTATATTCACCACTGTCTATCTACTAATTACTATTTATCTTCACTGTCCTTATAATAACTGATTGCACTGTATTCTTCTACCAATATTTATATACCAATTTAAAATTATGGTGTGGGAGGTTTCTTCAGGTTCTAGAACGTTCTCGCCAAAAATTAAAAACACTATCACGTTAGGTTTGGTCTTAAGGGGTTTAATTATGTATGATAATCGGACAAGTTGAGCCTCAAAGGCCAAATAAGACAGAGAGGGACTTGGAGAGTTAGAGCATGACTGAATAATAAAATGGCTCACATTACAATAAAATAAAGGTGTGGCGCCCTTATCATTTTTTTGTTTTTGTTGCCAAAGGTGGCCCATAATTTGACGTTGGCACTTCTTGCTCTAAACCTCGCCAGTACCCAGCCACGTACCCACGACCTGAGTATTTTTCGAACGGTAAAAAATTAAGTTGCATGTTAAGAAAATTCAAATACATAGTGTTATTGGTATTTTTTAGAATTATGCAGTACGTAATTGATACTTTTTAGTAGATACCTATATACAATTTTTTTCTGAAAACTGAAGTATAATGGAGCCAGTAAACCATTTTTTTTTAACTATTGCTACTTTCATTTTGTATCTACAAAGTTGTTAGAGACATATGTCTCAACGAATTGGAAATCCAAAGTTTTTAAAAAATGAAGATTTGAAAATAAAAATTTTATTCAGACAAATGAAAGTTTTTTGTCTCTAACGCTTTGCCATCATTAAAATTAATAAGTATGTATAGTAAATATAATTAATTACTGTTTTTATATAATTTTTTTTATTTTATTTTAGAAAGTACGGATACTGTAACGTTGAGTTATTTTTTGTACTTAAAGATGCAACAATAAAAACACCTGAAAGAATTAGAGGCAATAAATATATTCAAGTATTTTTTAACTGTATATTTTTGTAGAGACAATCAAAAGTACTGCAGAACATACCCAATTGTCTCCTATTGTGGAGTTGACTGTTTCGAACCCGAAACTAAAATACGCTGCAAAACGACTCTTTGGTAAATGAAATCAATGAATATGACTTCATTAGGGATCCAGAGCAAACTTGCCACAGGAAGTTTCGTACAACTTCTAGTAGATACAGCCGTAGGCAAACTTTCTATTTTTATTTTCATATTTCTTTATTATTGTGAACTCTAATAACATGAAATTTTAATTCTAAGAATAAAAATATATGATTAAAATCGTTAAAACTCGAGAGACACTAAAATGGTGGTTCCCCCCTTATCGAGACTGAGGCCCACAAGGGTAAACTCGTAGCGTAACAAAAATAAGAAATGATTTAACTTGGAACGAAATACCGAAATTCGATAGTAGTATTAGCACGTTGAATTTTTTGGTTTGGCATTACTTAGGTTAAACCGTGTGATGATTTTCACAAGACTTGATTTTTAAAACCATTTCATATCGCCTTTTGATTAGGGTTTAAAAACTTGTTCGAGCAATTTATCCAATAATAATTGGCCCCTTTACCTCTTAAGCCTGCTCATGTAAAATATTTGGGCTTCTTACTTCGCCTATTTATATTTTATTAATAAAGGACAGAAGGATGAGTATTGCAAATATGTTAAGAGAAATAAATTGGCTTTCAGTTCAGAATTATGTTCAGTACATGATTGATATTTATTTCTAAAATAAAAATGACATAGTACCGTCGCATCAGATCTATTAGAAAAATTTCATTATAATTCGCAATATCACAAGTATAATACAAGAAACCATTCTGACTTTCATGTACGGCAAGCCATCACTAAAAGTTCCCAAAATACAATTTTTATTAAAGGTTTAAACAATTTAAAAGACTGCCTACAGAAATTAAAAAAAAATAAAAAAACAATAAATGTATTCAAAAGTAACCTCAAATAAACAGAACGAATATACTTTCTTGTGATAATACTCTTTAAACCTGCCCTTTTTAAGTATTTCCCTTAATTTATTGTTATTTTACCCCTCATTTTATGCGCATTTATTATAGATTATTTGTTTTGAGATCATGTACTTTATTTTAAAAAATAACTTGATGTTATATTAATACTACTTATTATGTTTAAATTATTAATAGTTCTGCGAAGATAGGTTATAGCAACTTATAGCCACAGAACTATTTTTGTGTTAAAGTAGATCCATAGAGAGCAATGTAATTTACAACGGCCTTCTTTCAAAATACAAATAAATGACAACTTTATAATTTAAATGAAAAACACAACAAAATACCTCGGTATCATAATTGATCCATATTTGAAATGGGCATTATATCCTACCTCTCTTTTATATAATAAAAAAGTGCTTTGTATAAGAACATTATATTATCTGTCTTGCTTTACCTTTATTTATGGAAAGCCTGAATTGACATATTTATTATTTGCAATAAATATCAAAAGAAGTATCCCCTTTTTATATAATTTGACATTGAAGAGCCACTCACATATCACAGTCGACATCTTGATACTTGACAGGCACAGCCAAGCAATATTTTGAGTTTTGCCAAATAAAATGGCCGGTTAATTATTCTATTGGGTTGCGACAAAGAACCAGTAAATTTGATGAAGGTGTTTTTGTGGCTAGTGGCGAAATAGTAGTACGCTTAATAGCACCACCATAAAAAGTAATTTTTAAGAAACTGCTTATATATTTTTCATAAACTAGCAGGCTTGGCGATTAATTTCGAATGAAAATAGCCTCCAAAATGGCTATATGGTTGCAAGTATGAAGGTCGCAACAAAGGTCAAATTTCACCTTTATTATCAATAGCTGTTGTTTGACAGGTCGTTAGAGAATGTTTGCAATTTATGGAATGTAAAGAATGTTAGGAATTTTGAAGTAAGAAAAAATTGGAATTCCTTAAATTGTCACATAAGGAATGCATAGGCGGATTTTAAGAAAATTGTTAATAAAGTAGTTAGAATGAACCGAAAATTCTTAAAATCAATAGGGTTCTAAGTTAGAAGTAATTATTAAAGAAAATCGAAACCGCAAGTCAATCAGAACTTTCATTCTAGAGTTATCGTGCTGGCATACATACACACAGACGAACAAAGGAAATTTTTATTTTTGGATTTTCGGACTCAGAATGATCAGAAACATGAAAAAAAGTTTTAAAAAATAGGGGTCAGAAAATTTTTTCTTCTGCACGAATGCAATACTGAGGCCCCATAAGAAGGGCCTCAGTAATATAGTAGTGCATCGTTCTCTTGCCGCACCTACCGAAATACCAAAAGTCAGTAAATTTATATCGTTGACGTCTCATATTATTTCATAACAACATAAAGTGGTAAATTTTTCAAAGTAAATCGTTTTCTTTGAGCTACTGTAGGTATGTAGGTACATAAATGTGTAAACGTTTTTTACAAGTAAATTAAATCAATGTACCGTTCATCCGGGTTATATTTTCCTGGAATAGAAGTTTATCCACATGCTGCATAACTAGAGCACACACGAACTGGGCTTAGCCGACGAATTAACAGAAGTCCGAATTCCCAAAAGTTTACAATAATAAATTAGGTTATTACAAAAATAACACAAAAACTATTCAAATAAATATTTAAAATTAGCACTCAACTTTTGAAAGCATAAAAAATAAAAACGAATTTTTTTAGTTCATTAGTTAAAATCGAGAATTTCTTAAATTCCCACTCGTATGATAGTTACTCTAAAAGCGAACAACCTTCAAAGTAATTGGAGTGAAACTGTTAACACTTCGAAAGCAATTTAGTCTGAAAAGTTCGTGGCATAAAAGTCCCGAACGTCCTCGTATTACCTACCATCGAGATCCAGAGCTTCGCATTTCCAAACTTGGCCGAACGCTCCTTCGCCTAAAATATTGAAAAACTTGAGTCGATGTCTAGGAAATTCCCATCGGTCTGCGTTTTTGACGGTCGAGGATAGTTGATTTCCCACCTGGAAAATGAATATTGAGAATAGGAGTGAATATTTGACAGCGCCAATTTAGTATGAAGGTACTTAAGAAAATCAGAAAACGTTATAAAAAGTATGTCACTTGTTATGTTCTAAGTATTTTAACATAGGTATATTTACATCATCGGTTTCATATAATGGTTTAAATAAAACGTTGAATTGGAATATCAAACAAATATACTCGTATAGTTTTAATGTTAACAAGGTCGCTCTTTCAGATTTTAAAACCCATTTGACGTTAGATGTACAGGGTAAGAGTTATTAATTTTTATTTATTTGGGACACAAACAGGACAAACCCAGAACAGTGTCCACTAAAAATATACAAAGATTGATTAATTAATCAAACAAAAAAGTTTAACATTAAAACTATGCTACAAGTTAAATGCAAGGTATTTAGATATCTACAGGGTCGCCACTTTTTTAATGGGATTGTATTAGTAATTCCCAAACCATAGTAGTTAGAAAGTCGGTTAAATGAATTAAAAGTTGCGTATCTCAAAGCCTACTCTAGCGGTGAAAATTAGTCGAAAATAGCAGGCCCGGTTCTTGAGATATTTCGATAAAAAGAAATTCGATCTTTTCGGTGTTTTGGTTATCGTTCATTTATTTTCAAAACTACTAAAAAATTATTTAAAGGTTTTTTATTTGAAAGTAAATTTTCTTTGATTTGGCGTTTTCATATTTTGCATCAAACGTTTCGTATTCTCCGGACCACCCTCAACTTATTTTTTTTAAATATGGACCTGGATATTTTATAACATTATTTGAAATATCTTTTCATCCTGCATCCAGCGGTGGCATTCAATGACGGTTTTTGGGTAATATGGACCGTAATCCAAATTTTATTGGTACGGATCTGTATTGATTTTATAATCAGTGTATAATACTTCGAACATAAAGTGATTAATTAGGAAAAAATAAATGGAAGAATCCAAGAAGAAGAAATAAGCAATAGCATAAGAAATCTGAACATCAGAATCGCCAAGTGTATTGAAGAAGATGGCGGATATTTTAAACAATTACTTAATTAATTTTATTGATATTTTCAAATAATTTGATTATGACTTACAAAAACTGAATTTCTTCTTGTTATTATCACTAATTGCGTTTTAAAATTTCTACATTATTATTGTTGTTGATGAATTGTTTAATTTTCGGAGAATTACATAAATTTTGTAAGAATTGACTTTATTTTTATCTAGAGGCATGACATTATGTCGATTCAACTAAAGATGGCTGAAACCAGGAGTAAGTTTAATAAAATTTGGATTACGGTCCATATTACCCAAAAACCGCCATTGAATGCCATTGTATAATACACCGCTGGATGCAGGATGAAAAGTTATTTCAAATAATGTTATAAAATATCCAGGTCCATATTTAAAAAAAATAAGTTCAGGGTGGTCCGGAGAATACGAAACGTTGAATGCAAAACATAAAAACGTCAAATAAAAGAAAATTCACTATCAAATAAAAAACCTTTAAAATATTTTTTGGTAGTTCTAAAAATAAATGAACGATAACAAAAAAACCGAAAAGATCGAATTTTCTTTTATCGAAATATCTCAAGAACCGGGCCTGCTATTTTCGATTAATTTCCACCGCTAGATTAAACTTCGAGATAGGCAACTTTTTCTCCATTTAACCAACTTTCTAACTAGTATGGTTTAGAAATTACTAATACAATCCCATTAAAAAAGTGGCCACCTTGTATAACAAGCAATACAAGTGAAGTTTTAAAATATAAATTAAATTTAGATTCCAAAAAAAAAGTATGTTACAAATGTAAAAAGTCTTGATTGCATCTTTAACCTTAATAAAATTGCGAAGAAAAATGTCGATGTCAACAGTATTCGACAATTTATTGTAAGTGTTAGTAGCCCTATGAAGGGGCGAATTTAAATAGTAATTTGTTGATGCCTGATTTACGAAGAAAGTATATAAATTTCTTGTTATTAGGAGTGACAATTCAAATAAGATTCATTATTTCAATACAATTAATTCTGTTATTTAAGATCTTGTGGATGAACATGACATCTGCTATTTGCCTACTTTGCTCAAGATTAATGATTTTCAAATTAAAACGGATATTTTGTCTTTCTTATATATGAGGGTAAAATTTTTTTTGGCAGTAAGAAATAAACTTATTCTGTATGGATTCTAATTTGTCAATATAAATCAAGTAGCGGGGATTCCAAATGACAGAGCCATACATGAGAATATTGTGGACATAGTCCATATACAAGGTTCTGACAGTATGTGGGTGTTTTAGTTCAAAACAAGATTTAAAGATAAAACCTAATTGTCTGTGTGCCTTATTAGCTACATTATATATATATATATATATATATATATATATATATATATATATATATATATATATATATATATAGATTCGTCCTGCCGACGTTGTGACATCATGTCGCAAAAATGTTGCTATCTTTATAACATCCGTCTGCGATGTGACATCCAAATTCGGATGTCACAACGTTTTTGGGGTTCAAACATCATAAAGTAGGTTTAAAAGGGCGCCAAAAAAATTTCAGCTGGATGTCATAATGCTTAATTTTCAATTTTATGTATATATTTAGTTCCAGTGTATAAATGCGAAGGTGGCGCTCGCGTCAGTTGGTTTTGTATATTTTGTATATTAAATATTTCAGTCCCTCGACTGTATAACATCCACCATTAAGTATATTCGAATTTACTCACTCGACTGTCTGACATCCAACATTCAGTATATTAAAACTTACTCACCCGACTATCTGACATCCACCATAGAGTATATTAGAACTTTACACACTAGGTTATGTGACATCCAAAAAATTTATTTTAGATATATTTGGATTTTCATTTTAAGATCTATTTTATGTTAACACATAAGCTGCCAAAATTTTTTCTTGGGTTTCGCATGAAGCCAACAAGTTTCTTAAATGCATTCACTCTCTGTGACCATTTAATAAATATATATAATATGCATCTATATTGATACAAGGTGTATCAACAATGGGTGAGTGAACGATGACTAATTTATATTAAAAGGAATCATACGAAATTAAATTAAAATATATTAAAATAAATTAAAATAAATTAAAATAAATTAAAATAAATTAAAATAAATTAAAATAAATTAAAATAAATTAAAATAAATTAAAATAAATTAAAATAAATTAAAATAAATTAAAATAAATTAAAATAAATTAAAATAAATTAAAATAAATTAAAATAAATTAAAATAAATTAAAATAAATTAAAATAAATTAAAATAAATTAAAATAAATTAAAATAAATTAAAATAAATTAAAATAAATTAAAATAAATTAAAATAAATTAAAATAAATTAAAATAAATTAAAATAAATTAAAATAAATTAAAATAAATTAAAATAAATTAAAATAAATTAAAATAAATTAAAATAAATTAAAATAAATTAAAATAAATTAAAATAAATTAAAATAAATTAAAATAAATTAAAATAAATTAAAATAAATTAAAATAAATTAAAATAAATTAAAATAAATTAAAATAAATTAAAATAAATTAAAATAAATTAAAATAAATTAAAATAAATTAAAATAAATTAAAATAAATTAAAATAAATTAAAATAAATTAAAATAAATTAAAATAAATTAAAATAAATTAAAATAAATTAAAATAAATTAAAATAAATTAAAATAAATTAAAATAAATTAAAATAAATTAAAATAAATTAAAATAAATTAAAATAAATTAAAATAAATTAAAATAAATTAAAATAAATTAAAATAAATTAAAATAAATTAAAATAAATTAAAATAAATTAAAATAAATTAAAATAAATTAAAATAAATTAAAATAAATTAAAATAAATTAAAATAAATTAAAATAAATTAAAATAAATTAAAATAAATTAAAATAAATTAAAATAAATTAAAATAAATTAAAATAAATTAAAATAAATTAAAATAAATTAAAATAAATTAAAATAAATTAAAATAAATTAAAATAAATTAAAATAAATTAAAATAAATTAAAATAAATTAAAATAAATTAAAATAAATTAAAATAAATTAAAATAAATTAAAATAAATTAAAATAAATTAAAATAAATTAAAATAAATTAAAATAAATTAAAATAAATTAAAATAAATTAAAATAAATTAAAATAAATTAAAATAAATTAAAATAAATTAAAATAAATTAAAATAAATTAAAATAAATTAAAATAAATTAAAATAAATTAAAATAAATTAAAATAAATTAAAATAAATTAAAATAAATTAAAATAAATTAAAATAAATTAAAATAAATTAAATTAAATTAAAATAAATTAAAATAAATTAAAATAAATTAAATTAAAATAAATTAAAATAAATTAAAATAAATTAAAATAAATTAAAATAAATTAAAATAAATTAAAATAAATTAAAATAAATTAAAATAAATTAAAATAAACTAAAATAAATTAAAATAAATTAAAATAAACTAAAATAAATTAAAATAAATTAAAATAAATTAAAATAAATTAAAATAAATTAAAATAAATTAAAATAAATTAAAATAAATTAAAATAAATTTAAATTAAAATAAATTTAACATGTTGAGTACGGTGTGGCATTTAACGGATGCCTCACTGCTTGTCCTTTTTGAGACGGCGAGACATCAATATGGTGCCACACTTGCAACAGTCAGAAAATTAGCAAGGATGGCATGGTTTTATAATACGTCTCACTATAATGCTACAAACATAAGAACTCACTTTTAGCCATCTATAGTATTAGAAAAGTTTCACTGGCCTTGAAAGTAAGAGACAAATTCTGTGGGGAGGCATCAATGTATATCCAGAAAAAAAAATTCAATATTTGACAAATACTTAAAAAAATAATTGAAATATAAAATATAAAAAATAGACTTCATTTAAAAATTTAAATCAATTTAAATCAATTTAAATCAATTTAAATCAATTTAAATCAATTTAAATCAATTTAAATCAATTTAATTCAATTTAATTCAATGTAAATCAATTTAAATCAAAGTTAATAAAAAAAATTAAATAAATTATAACATAGATTAAAATAAATAATTAGCACTTCTTATGGTTCGACCTAACATAAAAAATATGATGAGCTAACTTATAAAAACGACAAATTTAGATTTCCTGACACCTTAACAGCCTAGTCCTCCACTTGAACTCCAATTTCGACTGCAAACGATCGTCTTTCGTGCATCGTCGGTGCCTTGCTGTTTAGAGTTATAACCTTAATAGTATGTTCAAGTAGCGATAAATATTGATCTACGCGGATTTTATTTGTCTTTTTTTATTTTAGAGTGAATTAATCTACGCAGTTTTACTTCACTCTTTTTTTTAATACCTAGTTTTTTATGCTACTGATATTATTCCAAATAACCTTACTTGATTCTTTAGTCATTTATAACCGAGATACAGGTAGTTTTATTAACTTTGCCAATTTCTTTTTTGTTTCATAACTTACTAACCACCCTTACATGTTATTGAAATTTGGCACATGTATTCTCTACAACTTACCATAATCTATTAACGAATTAATAAGAAACAAAATGCAGTTCCATCTTTTCAAAAAAATTTAAAAATTTGTCTATCCTTATAAGAACACACTACAAGTCGTTAAATTTGTATCCATATTTGGAAAAAGCACAAAAAAAATAATTATATGCTTTTAATTTTTACCAGATGATTTTATTACTAAAATTAACTGTTTTTATATTATTTTTAAACTAAGCATATTTTTAAAAGTTACATGTTATGCGTGTACACTACAATAAAATGTACTTACAAGTCCATATTTATGACCAAATATAATCATTACTTTTTAATTAATCACTGCATGCCGTACCAACATCATAATCGCTAGACTCTAGGCAAAATTGATTCAAAGCATTGCTTTTGGTAGGTACTGATAGGCACAGATATATAAAAGTACCAACATAATATATAGCTTTTAAAAATTCAGTTGGAATTAAATTATCCTCATTATAACGTATTGAAGTTACTTAAAACCCCCTTTAGTTTCATTTTTTATCTCCAAAATGCTCAAAAATAAAAATTTAAACGTTATATTTTAGCAGTAAAATCATTGTACAATAACATGACTAATTTTAGTTTTTTCTGGTCTCTTTAAATATGGAAACGAACTTAACTAATTCAGAAATGTACTTTTTTGTGTAACTCGAAAGTAATAATTTGAAGTTAACAATGTTTGTAGTAAAATACATTCGCCGACCTAAAATTTGATCCATTCAAAATAATGATTTATATAAAAATGCCTAACTTTCAAAGGCTTATTAATTTGAAGTTTTTAGCAACTTTTGGATAAAATACTGTAGTTTTAAGATTATTATTCGGACATCTAAAAGTAATTTAGTACTCGCCGGATATACGGGGGGGGGGGGGGGGGGAAGAAAACAATTTTTTCCTCTGCTTTTGACACACCCTGTAGGTTAATTCTGCTAGTAGATCTGCATACAATTAACTTTATCAAGAAGACTGATTTGTTACCAACACTTTTTTTTTATTTACCCCGATATCTTAATTTTTTGTGAAATGTGACGGTTTAAAGAAAATGTTACATGTTAGAAACGGTCATAATTTAAATGGCGGTACAGAATAAACTACAAAATAAGTAGAGTGCTGTGGCCAACTCACAATATGACAACTGCCAAATATTCGTTACTTGGCAATTGCAGTTTAATTATTATTCATTATCAGCATAATATCATGGTTTTAACGCTTACTGATGCAGCATGAGCAGTTGCTCTGGTACAAGACGGTAGGACTCAGTATTATACTTCTAGAATATTGGGTGTTACAAGGTGTAGCGTCCAGAGAGTTGTACAAGGTTTTAATGAAACTGGTAGTTTTTCGAGACGAAGAGAATCTGGCAGACGACGTTCTACAAATGTTCGAGATGATCGTTTTATGACATTAAATGTTTTGCGAGAAAGAAATACTACTGCTGTCATGGCTCGAAACCGTTTAGAAGAAGTACGTCAACTAGCTGTTAACGAAATAACGATTCGAAGGCGATTACGAGAATATGGATTACGCTCCAGAAGACCTGCAACTGGTCCAGAGTTACTTAGGAATCACAGAACAGCACGTCTTCGATTTGCCAGGGAGCATTAACATTGGAATATCGATGAATGGAGTAAGATTTTATTTTCTGACGAGTCAAGGTTTTGTTTACGTTCTCCTGATGGCCGTGAAAGAATATACCGAAGAAGAGGCGAAAGGTTTGACTAAGCAAATTTTTCCACAAGACTCAGTTATGATGGAGGATCGGTAATGGTTTGGGGCGGCATAAGCATGGAAGCTCGTACTGATTAAGTCATTGTTGGCGGCGGAGCAATGACAGCTTACCGATATATTCGTGATGTGCTAGATCCATATGTAATTCCATTTGCACCATTTATAGGAAATGAATTCATGTTTATGCATGACAACGCTCGACCACATATTGCGAGGATTGTATCTCAATATTTGGACGAAACAGAAATTCAGAGGATGAACTGGCCATCACGTAGCCCAGACCTCAATCCAATTGAGCACGTCTGGGACATGATGGGCAGACGAGTTCATAACCGAGTTCCTTCTCCAAGTATTTTAAATTTTTTGAGAGATGATTTGGTCCAAGAATGGGATCAGATTGACCAGATGAAGATTCGATATCTAATAGAGGGTATGCCATGACGCATTGAGGCAGTTATTCGCGCTCGTGGACAAAAAAACCCGTTATTAATTTGTAATAATTATTAGTTTATTTGTTGTTTGAGTTGTTTATAAAATTATGTATTACTCTGCTAAAACTGAATAAAAAAATTAAGAATGTTGCATTTTCTTTAAACCGTCACATTTCACAAACAAATTAAGATATCGGAGTAAATAAAAAACAAAATGTTGGAAACAAATCAGTCTTCTTGATAAAGTTAATTGTGTGCAGATCTGCTAGCAGAATTAACCTACAGGGTGTGTCAAAATTAGAGGAAAAAATTGTTTTCTTTTCCCCCTTGTATATCCGGCGAGTACTAAATTACTTTTAGATATCCGAATAATAATGTTAAAACTACAGTATTTTATCTAAATCTAAATCAGCCTCCGCATTTGAAAGTTAGAGCATTTTTAAATAAATCATTATTTTGAATGGATCGAATTTTAAATCGGTGAGTGTAGTCTATGCGCAAAAATAATAAACACTGCTGGATTTATGTTTTGGGTACTTTTCAGGTAATTTTAGGTTAGGTTTGCAAACTGGTCGTGTTAATGCACTTGAAACTGGAGAATAAACCATATAAGGTCGATAGATACTTAAAGTAGTTCCAACGAACATGTAAAAGATATTAGCAGGAGGCGGGCGATAACTTGCTTAGGTGGTGATTTTAGTGGGTAAAGGGTAAAACTATTGGGAAAGGGAGAACCTGTACCGAATCTCTATAAGGGATTTCCACATATCAAAAAAATATCAAGAAGTTACTTCATCGAAAACTATTTTTTGAGCCAGTGTATCTAAAAATATACACAATCAAAAACTAAAAAGAAAATAATTTTAAAATGGAATGAATTATTTTATCACATACAAAACAACAAAAGAAATCACATTGGAATAAAAAACAATAAGAAATCGTAGAATTTGAGGGTCGGCTTTGGCGCTGAACGTGTTAAATGTTTAGGATGTAATAAGATGCTTAATTTAAAAATGTATCTATATACTTGCTGGATGTTATAAGAATGGCAGTTTTTCTGTAGAAATGGTATACTGTGACGTAACAACTGGATGTCACAAGATGCAAGGTTTTTCTGGATGTCACAAAGTGTTGTCATTAAAAATATATACCGTGTATACTTTGGATCTCACAACGATAGGACGTTTTATTTTTTTAAAATGTGTATGGTTGTGATATTTTTCGCTCAGCCATAATATTTTTTTAATTAAAAGAAGTCATATTTTTATTTTTTTCCTAAAGTCTTTGCAAAGGGTGGATGTCACAAAGACAAAATTTTTGCTGGATGTCACATGATACGCTGGTCGAGTATATATATATATATATATATATATATATACTCGACCAGCGTATCATGTGACATCCAGCAAAAATTTTGACTTTGTGACATCCACCCTTTACAAAGACTTTAGGAAAAAAATAAAAATATGACTTCTTTTAATTTAAAAAATATTATCACTGAGCGAAAAATATCACAACCATACACATTTTAAAAAAATAAAACGTCCTATCGTTGTGAGATCCAAAGTATACACGGTATATATTTTTATTAACAACACTTTGTGACATCCAGAAAAACCTTGCATCTTGTGACATCCAGTTGTTACGTCACAGTATACCATTTCTACAGAAAAACTGCCATTCTTATAACATCCAGCAAGTATATAGATACATTTTTAAATTAAGTATCTTATTACATCCTAAAAACTTAACACGTTTAACGCCAAAGCACACCCTCAAATTCTATGATTTTTATTGTTTTTTATTCCAATGTGATTTCTTTAATGGTTTTGATAAAATAATTTATTTCATTTTTAAATAATTACTGAGGCCCTTCCTATGGGGCCTCAGTATAGCATTCGTGCAGACGAAAACATTTTCTTACCCCCATTTTTAAAACTTTTTTTTATGTTTCCGATCATTCTGACTCCGAAAATTTTTCGTCTGGTCGTCTGTGTGTATGTATGCCGGCACAATAACTCTAGAACGAAAGTCCTAATTGACTTGCGGTTTTTATCTTCTTGAATAATTCCTTCTAACTTCGAACCCTATTTATTTTCAGAATTTTCGGTTCATTCTAACTACTTTAATATCAATTTTCTTAAAATCCGCTTATGCATTTCTTATGTGACAATTTTAGGAATTCCAATTATTTCTAACGTCAACATCCCTAACATTCTTTACATTCCATAAATTGCAAACATTCTCTAACGACCTGTCAAACAACAGCTGTTGATAGTAAAAGTGAAATTTTTAAGGCGGGTTGCGACCTTCATATTTGCAACTATAGCCATTTTGGAGGCTAATTTTATTCAAAATTAGTCGCCAAGCCTGCCAATTATGAAAAATATATAAGCAGTTTCTTAAAAATTACTTTTTTATGGTGGTGCTAACTTAAGCGTACTACTATTTCGCCCCTAGCCACAAAAACACATTCATCAAATTTATTGGCAACCCCAAGAATTAACCGGCCATTTTATTTGGCAAAAATCAGAATAATGCTTGGCTGTGCCTGTGAGGTATCAAGATGTCAACTGTTATGTGGGAATGGCTCTTAAATGTAAAATTATTTAAAAATGTATGCTTATTTTGATATTTATTGCAAATAATTTGTAGTGTATCTCAATTAAGGCTTTTCATAAATAAATGTGCAGCAAGACAGATATTATAATGTTCTTATACAAAGCACTTTTTTATTATATGAAAGAGAGGTAGGATAGAATAATGGTTTGCATATTCAACCAGCGAATTGTAAATAATAATTAGTAAACTTCTTGAGGTTACTTTTGAATCCATTTATTGTTGTTTTTTTTTTTAATTTCTGTAGGCAGTCAATTACATTTTTTAAACCTTTAATAAAAATTATATTTTGGGAACTTTTAATGATGGCTTGCCGTACATGAAAGTCAGATTGGCTTCTTGTATTATAGTTGTGATATTGCGAATTATATTGAATTTTTTCTAAAAGATCTGATGCGATGGTACTATGTCATTTTTATTTTATAAATAAATATCAGTCATGTACTGAACATAATTTTGAACTGAAAGCCGATTTATGTCTTTTAACATACTTGCACTACTCATCCTTCTGTCCTTTATGTTTTTTATTAGAATATAAATAGGCAAAATAAGGAGCCCAAATATTTTACATAAGCAGGCTTAAGACGTAAAAGGGCCAATTATTATTGGAAAAATTGCTCGAATAAGTTTTTAAACGCTAATCAAAAGGCGATATAGAATGGTTTTAAAAATCCAGGCTTGTGAAAATCATCACATGGATAAACCTAAGTAATGCCAATGTTTTACAAAACAAAAAATTCAACGTCCTAATACTACTAAAGGCTTTCGGTCTTTCGTTCCAAGTTAAATCATTTCTCGTTTTTGTTACGCTACGAGTTTACCCTTGTGGGCCTCAGTGTCGATAAGGTGGGTACCACCATTTTAGCGTCTCTCGAATTTTCTTCTCAGTGTTTGATTGTGTATATTTTTAGATACACTGGCCCAAAATAGTATATTATTAAACAAGCAATTTATGGTAGCCATTATTCACGCAGGGTGACGTTTGCGTCCTGAGCCGTAGGCGAGTCTAATACTATACTTTGTATCATTATACCATTATGGTTTCTTTATTAAATAAACGTTAAGTGTAGAATGGAAAGTTTTTATTAAACATAGGTAACTAACTGTTGTTTTTTCAACTTTTCAATTTTACAATTTTTCGAATATCTGATTTTTCGATTTTTCAATTTTTCGGTTTTTCGATTTTTCGATTTTTCGATTTTTTAACTTTTCAATTTTCCAATTTTTCGAATTTCTGATTTTTCGATCTAGAAAATATCGTTATGAATAGTATCGCCCATCTTTAATTATCTACCGGAAATTACCAGAATTAGAAAAGAGTGAATTATCATAATTCACTCTAGTGATATATGGGTACCATATGCTTTTAGTTAGGAGGTAGAATATTGATTTATTATTAAGTGGTCGTGGACAAATTAGTTTCCATTTGAAGTAACTTTTTAATCTTTTTTTTTGGTATGTGGATATCTCTTATAGAGATTGGGTACAGGTTCTCCCTTTTCCAATAGTTTGGGACTCCCGGATCATTAGTGCAAGTCAGGCTTATCATTTACCCACTAAACGCACCCCTGAGCAGGTAATATTTTTTACTTGTCCATTGGGACTACTTTATTAATTTTTTTGAGTATCTATCGACCTCGTATTGTTGATTCTCCGGTCTCAAGTGCATTAACACGGCCAGTTGGCGAACCTAAAGATAAATCCAGCGGTGTTTATTATTTTTGCGCACAGACTATTTTACTACAAACATTTTTAACTTAAAATTATTTTTGAGTTACACAAAAAAGTACATTTCTTAATTAGTTAAGTTAGTTTCCATATTTAAAAAGACCAGAAAAAACTAATATTAGTCATGTGCAAAAACATAAATTGTGCAGATGATTTTGCTGCTAAAACATAACGTCTAAATTGTTTTTTTTTTTAGTATTTTGGAGATAAAAAATGAAACTAAAGGGGTTTTTTATAACTTTAACACGTTATATTGACGATAATTTATTCCCATGTGAATTTTTAAAAGCTACATATTATGTTGGTACTTCTATATATCTGTGCCTACCAGTACTAAAAGCAATTCTGTGAATTAATCTTTCCTAGAGTCTAGCGGTTATGATGTTGGTACGACATGCAGACATGCAGTGATTAATTAAAAAGTAATAATTATAATATTTGGTTCTAAATACGAACTTTTAAGTACATTTTATTATAGTGTACACGCATATAAGTACCAACAAAATATGTAACTTCTAAAAATGTGCTTAGTTTTAAAATAATATAAAAAATATTTAATTTTAGTAATTAAATCATCTACTCAAAAATTAAAAGCATATGATTAAATTTTTTTGTGTGCTTTTTTCAAATATGGATACAAATTTAACGACTTGTAGTGTGTTCTTATAAGGATGGACAAATTTATAATTTTTTTTTAAAAAGATGAAACTGCATTGTGTTTCTTATTAATGCCTTAATAGATTATGTATGGTAAGTTATAGAGAATACATGTGCCAAATTTCAATAACATAATAGCGGTTGGTAAGTTATGAAACAAGAAAGAAATTGGCAAATGTAATAAAACTACCTGTATCTCGGTTATAAATGGCGAAAGAACCATTAAGTAAGATTATTTGGAATCATATCAGAAGCATAAAAAAACTAAGTATTAAAAAAAGAGTGAAACTTCTTAGATTAATTCACTCTAAAATAAAAAAGAAATAAAATCCGCGTACATCAATATTTATCGCACAGCTACTTAAATATACTATTAACTCTATACGGCAAGGCACCGACGATGCACGAACGACGATCGTTTGAAGTCGTTTTTATGAATTAGCTCATCATATTTTTTATGTATTAACTTTGATTTATTTAAATTTATTTAAATTTATTTAAATTTATTTAAATTTATTTAAATTTATTTAAATTTATTTAAATTTATTTAAATTTATTTAAATTTATTTAAATTTATTTAAATTTATTTAAATTTATTTAAATTTATTTAAATTTATTTAAATTTATTTAAATTTATTTAAATTTATTTAAATTTATTTAAATTTATTTAAATTTATTTAAATTTATTTAAATTTATTTAAATTTATTTAAATTTATTTAAAATTATTTAAATTTATTTAAATTTATTTAAATTTATTTAAATGTATTTAAATTTATTTAAATTTATTTAAATTTATTTAAATTTATCTAAATTTATTTAAATTTATTTAAATTTATTTAAATTTATTTAAATTTATTTAAATTTATTTAAATTTATTTAAATTTATTTAAATTTATTTAAATTTATTGAAATTTATTTAAATTTATTTAAATTTATTTAAATTTATTTAAATTTATTTAAATTTATTTAAATTTATTTAAATTTATTTAAATTTATTTAAATTTATTTAAATTTATTTAAATTTATTTAAATTTATTTAAATTTATTTAAATTTATTTAAATTTATTTAAATTTATTTAAATTTATTTAAATTTAATTAAATTTATTTAAATTTATTTAAATTTATTTAAATTTATTTAAATTTATTTAAATTTATTTAAATTTATTTAAATTTATTTAAATTTATTTAAATTTATTTAAATTTATTTAAATTTATTTAAATTTATTTAAATTTATTTAAATTTATTTAAATTTATTTAAATTTATTTAAATTTATTTAAATTTATTTAAATTTATTTAAATTTATTTAAATTTATTTAAATTTATTTAAATTTATTTAAATTTATTTAAATTTATTTAAATTTATTTAAATTTATTTAAATTTATTTAAATTTATTTAAATTTATTTAAATTTATTTAAATTTATTTAAATTTATTTAAATTTATTTAAATTTATTTAAATTTATTTAAATTTATTTAAATTTATTTAAATTTATTTAAATTTATTTAAATTTATTTAAATTTATTTAAATTTATTTAAATTTATTTAAATTTATTTAAATTTATTTAAATTTATTTAAATTTATTTAAATTTATTTAAATTTATTTAAATTTATTTAAATTTATTTAAATTTATTTAAATTTATTTAAATTTATTTAAATTTATTTAAATTTATTTAAATTTATTTAAATTTATTTAAATTTATTTAAATTTATTTAAATTTATTTAAATTTATTTAAATTTATTTAAATTTATTTAAATTTATTTAAATTTATTTAAATTTATTTAAATTTATTTAAATTTATTTAAATTTATTTAAATTTATTTAAATTTATTTAAATTTATTTAAATTTATTTAAATTTATTTAAATTTATTTAAATTTATTTAAATTTATTTAAATTTATTTAAATTTATTTAAATTTATTTAAATTTATTTAAATTTATTTAAATTTATTTAAATTTATTTAAATTTATTTAAATTTATTTAAATTTATTTAAATTTATTTAAATTTATTTAAATTTATTTAAATTTATTTAAATTTATTTAAATTTATTTAAATTTATTTAAATTTATTTAAATTTATTTTAATTTATTTAAATTTATTTAAATTTATTTTAATTTATTTTAATTTAATTTATTTTAATTTATTTTAATTTATTTTAATTTATTTTAATTTATTTTAATTTATTTTAATTTATTTTAATTTATTTTAATTTATTTTAATTTATTTTAATTTATTTTAATTTATTTTAATTTATTTTAATTTATTTTAGTTTATTTCATTTTAATTTACTTTAATTTTAAATTATTTTAATCTATTATAATTTATTTTAATTTATTATAATTTATTTCAATTTATTTAAATTTTTTTAATTAATTTATTTTATTTTTTTTAATTATTTTATTTTAATTTAATTTATTTTAATATAAATTACAGTCATCGTCCACTCACCCATTGTTGATACACCTTGTAATAATATAGCTGCATATATATTTATTAGTCACAGAGAGTAAATGCATTTAAAAAACTTATTGGCTCTATGCGAAACCCAACAAAAATTTTTGGCAGTTAATGTGTTAACATAAAATAGATCTTAAAATGAGAATCCAAATATATCTAAAATAAATTTTTTGGATGTCACATAACCTAGTGTGTAAAGTTCTAATATACTCTATGGTGGATGTCATATAGTCGGGTGAGTAAGTTTTAATATACTGAATGTTGGATGTCAGAGAGTCGAGTGAGTAAATTCTAATATACTTAATGGTGGATGCCAGACAGTCGAGGGACTGAAATATTTAATATACAAAATATACAAAACCAACTGACGCGAGCGCCACCTTCGCATCTATACACTGGAACTAAATATATACATAAAATTGAAAATTAAGCATTATGACATCCAGCTGAAATTTTTTTGGCTCCCTTTTAAACCTCCTTTATGATGTTTGAACCCCAAAAACGTTGTGACATCCGAATTTGGATGTCACATCGCAGACGGATGTTAGAAAGATAGCAACATTTTTGCGACATGATGTCACAAAGTCGGCAGGACGAATCTATATATATATATATATATATATATATATATATATATATATATATATATATATATATATATATATGCTTATCAAAAATTAATTTTGAGTCCAGAATAATACCAAGATCTTTAACAGTATCTACACGGTGAAGGATACAATTAGTGATAGTATAGATATTGTTCAATATATTATTACCGCGAGAAAATTGTAAATAACTACATTTAGATGAATTTAAAAATAAAATATTTTTCCGACAATCTATTGAAACTATTTATTAGAGAAATAGATTATGAATATCGCCTTGTATGAAAAATGTCACAAGATTCTTTTTTATATACCAAAAAAACATTGATCGCCGTCTTTTATCGACCTTTACTTTCATAATAATGGTAAAAAAGAAAATAAATTTTAAATTTATAAACCAACGACATTCGAATAATATATACGGTCATTTTTTAATCCGTATAGTATCTCCAGTTAATATATTATAGAATAATTTAAAAATTCAGACACAAATCTCAAAAATCCCCTTACAAATTATTAAGACTATCCCCGAACCCTAAAGGTGAATAAAAATACATCCTTGTATGCTAGATAAGTGCCACTTCTATTAGACGATCCACGACATTGACTATCGATATTCCTAGACAGAAGTTTGATGTGCTAGTACAGGCCAGACGTCGTTCAGGCTCGTCCTCAAATCTTCAAATACCTCTCTGCAGCATGGGTGTGTATGATAAATGCATTTATGCATACTAAGCCCATTTCTTCGTCTGCGTGATTTAAGTTTTCAATGTACGAAAAATATATAATTATTATTATACAATAATTATACAATTATTATACAATTATTATACAATTATTATACAATTATTATACAATTATTATACAATTATTATACAATTATTGAAAAGTTTAATTCAATGTATCACACTTATGCCCTCAAATAAAATGCTGTTTAAAAAAAGTGAGGGGCGTTTTAAAAATACAAGACATTTTTAACAGTAAATAAATACTGGATACACCGCACACATCCTGAATGTAGGAGTTTCCCTGTAAGTAGTTTTTAACAAGTTTGCTTGACATCGACAGTAAAGGGCTAAGCGCTAAACCCATCAGTAACAGGCGATAAAGCAGGCCACTACTAAGCGAAGCGATTTAAACAGTGGCGGGATTCAAAATTTATGTTATTTGCAGGAATTTGAAGTCACATTTTCCTATTTTACAACTTTTACTTATATTACACCTAGAACAAATTATAAGTTTAGTACGTTCTTGTTTTAGGTAAATGTTGAAAAATAAAAAATGTCACTTGTTTTAAGTAAAAAATAAAAAATAGCTATTTATGAGACCAGTTACGAAATGCAACTAACTTTTTTTTTCAGAAATTTTAATAACAAAAACATCTAAAAATACAATTACACTAAATGTCCCTAATATTGAGTTATTAATACACAACGGTTAAGTAATTTTTACTAAAAAACAGACGAAAGTTAATATTTGTTTAATTAATTTAACAAAGAAAGGTAATTTTTACTGAGTTAGGGAAGCCTAGACGACAGTGGCTTTGGACAATTATTTCAGGCGCAGAAAAAAGGTTAGACTCTTCTAGTAAAGTAATTTTATTGAAAATGGATAATATATTATCCGGAAAAAGCAAGATAACGTCTTAAAATGCATTCAGAAAGAGATACGCTAGTCCGCAAAATATTTTTATGTGTAAAAGTAATTTAGAAACTCCATCTTCCTCTTTATCCAGAAAAACCGTCGACAAACGATTAGTGCTATCGACATCCGAACTATGTGTTTCATTTATATTAAAAGTGGAAGAAAGAAGGGAAATATATCATAGCTATTTAAACAGGTAAGTAGATTTTGTTAATATGAATCCATTAAGTTTTCAGAAAATTGAAAGAAAACTCCGGAGGAAGTAGATGAACTAGAGCAGTGTTTCTCAAACTTTTTCGGCGACGAAACCTTTTTAATAAGCGAAATATTTGACGGAGCCCTAAAATAAATAGATAGGTTTTATTTTACTTTGCAACCCTGGGGTATTTCTTCTTCTAAAAAAGTCCCCAAATTAAGTCCTCTGTTTTGTGACAAACTTCCTCATAGTACCTCTTTACTTTTTTTTTGATTGACTATTATTTTCTTCGCGGAGCCCCCACAGAAGCTTTGCGAAGCTCCGGGGCTCCGCGGAGCACACTTTGAGAAACACTGAACTAGAGGAATTAACTAGAGGCCAACATGCCTCGGATTTATGGTACATTTAAAGAAGAAGTGGCTTACAGCTTACAAGAAAAGAACGACAACTGCAATTCACTTTGAAAGACAATATTGTATCTCAAAAGCTTTTATTCTTTAGCTTGTGCCGACGGCATAAAAAATAAAGAAAAAATTACTAGAAAAGCTGTGGATTCTTGCGGTCTTTTTGTGAATATATAACAGCCTGTTTTGGCAGCAACTCTGGATGGTCTTATCGAAGATAGAGGCCTGGTTGAAATAAAAGGTACTTATTCTGCAAGACAAATGATTCCAGAACAAGGAATTCAAACTTTTTTGGCAAAACAATGAAATTATTAAAAACCACAAATCGTACTATCAAGTTCAAGGACAATTACACACAACGAAAAGTTCGTATAGCATATTTGGGGTTTGGACGCCACACAGTTTAAAAACGGAAACAATTCTAGGGAATACAGAATTTGGGCAAAATACATTTTCTACTATCTTTTTACTACAATTGTATGATTCCTGAAATAATCGATTTACGAAAGGCAAGAAACATGCTAATAAATATCCAGAGTATATCTAGAGGTAATCAATAATAAAAAGAGAAACAAAAATATAAAGAATATTTCGGTGGCGTCTACTTTAAGTTTTAAGTATTTACCTATTTTAGAACACTATTTACTTTGTTGTTAATGCATTTTAATTTGTGATAGTGTTGCTTTATTACCACTTTATCTTGTTTTTTCTTTTGCACTTTTTTTTGTTTGTTAGTAAGGTATGTGTCTTCTTTTATTTCTAACTTCGTTTCTTTGTATTTTTGTAAACAAATAAAGAATTTTAAAAATTATCTATATTGTTATAAACTAGGTTATACCTCTCGCAGTGTATGCCATTTATATTTATTTCATCCATTAATCATTTTATAATAGGTACCTACCTATAAATAAAAAAAGAGCAATTTCTGCCTAGGTATATCAATAAAATGTAGTTTTGGTTTTGTATTTTTTTATCATTTTTAAATCCTTGGAAAGTATATAGTGTAACATAATTTACAGAGTATTTCTTAACATACATTTCAACTTAAACTATATAAAAAGTATTTTATAAAAGTCCGTGCAAAATTTAGTCACTCCCTATATAAACGAAGTGCCTTTTACCGCCGGAGGCGCCACTTGACGGTATTTAAATTTGCGCTTTTAGAGGTACCGCTTATAACGTTTTACGAGCTTATTTTTAAAGATATATTTTTTTTCTTGAGTTAGAATATTGTTAAGGAATGAATCTAAGTTTATCTTAGACTAATTTTTTATTTTTGACAAGGGGGGTAGCGATGTGTGAGTTGAGGTAATTTTAAGGTGAAGGGTGAGAAAAAGTCCTTTATATCTCACAAGGAAAGTCAATGTTTTATTATTTAACAAAACATTGAGTGCGACCGGTTTCGAAGTGTCATCACTTCATCTTCAGGCTCGCCTAGTGGAAAGGAGAATATGTGGTGTAAGGTGTGTTAACACTTAGAGCAAACGATATATAAATTAGTTAAAAAGAGAAAACTCACCATACTCTCCATCCACTAGGGAATACTACAAAACAAGTTTCATCAAATGTGGGGTGAAATAAATTGTAAAATGAACAAAGTTTACAAGTAATAAAAAGTTAAAAATATTTGAAAAACAAATATTAGTCAATTGGGATCCGTTTAAAAGAACATTTGCGTTGTCTTAACCAAAATACAACAGGTTTTTCACATTTTGCCAACCACCTACTGGACTCAAATCACGACTTCGATTCAACTGAAGGTTTCGAAATCCTACATAGTTCCTACCATAGATTTACTCTTAATAGCTTCGAAAGCCTCGAGATATTGAGAAATTTAAAATTAAATCCTGTTGGTTACTTAAATGCCCAGATAATGTCAGAAACTCCTCCTGTTTTCTCAACACTAATCTAAATTTATCTTTCTAACTTCCTTTTTAACCTCCCCTTTTATTTCTATTCACATTATTTCTTGCAAGGGGTACATTTCAGTAAGTAATTTTTTTTTCCCATAAGAAACCAACGAGCACGTTTAAAGATTAGGTTAGATTGTGTGATTTCACATCCGCCATTTTCTTCTTTTCTTCTTTTCTTCTTTCATTCTTCAGTTGCTTCACAACAGTCAACCCAGGCATTTCTTCTTCTTTTTTCTTCCTACAACATCACATACACTTGGTGATTGGTTCATGGCCCAAATCTTATAATATAATAAATAATAAATATTTCTTCACTCATAGTTTACATCTTATTACCTATACCCTGTCATGGGTTTACCCAAGAATTTTTTTGTTAATACTTGCCACCACCTTTAGAGGCCTTAACTTGACAGGTCTCCTTTCAAAAATGTTAGTTTTTTGAAAAAACAAGGTCGTTTAAAATAAGCCTTATCTTTTAATCTGTTTAATGTATGTGATTTGTTTTGTATAGTCTTGAATATTTTAAATTTTACTATTCCAATTGACTAATATTTGTTTTTCAAATATTTTTAACTTTTTATTACTTGTAAACTTTGTTCATTTTACAATTTATTTCACCCCACATTTGATGAAACTTGTTTTGTAGTATTCCCTAGTGGATGGAGAGTATGGTGAGTTTTCTCTTTTCAACTAATTTATATATCGTTTGCTCTAAGTGTTAACACACCTTACACCACATATTCTCCTTTCCACTAGGCGAGCCTGAAGATGAAGTGATGACACTTCGAAACCGGTCGCACTCAATGTTTTGTTAAATAATAAAACATTGACTTTCCTTGTGAGATATAAAGGACTTTTTCTCACCCTTCACCTTATAATTTTTTATTTTTTTTCCTATCAAGTACGAATTTAGGTCCTAAAAATCCTAATTTTTTGACATTTTAAAAATTCTGCCAAAACAACACCTAAAAAATTCAAAATGTTATTCTAAGATAAACCTTTAAGGTACATTTACATTTGACATTTATTGCATGAGATTTATGTCTGACAGTTGTTTAGTCCAGTGTAAACACACAAAAATTTATCTCGGACATATATTTTTGAGTGTTTACACTGGACTAAACAACTGTCAGACATAATTATCATGCAATAAATGTCAGATGTAAACGTACCCTAAGAATAGTTTTTTGTAGACATCCAAACAGATTTTTTTTTTGTATTGGAAAATGACGCTGTAATCTGTTATCAGTCGACTCTCTACCTTTGTGTCAAAACTTTGAGCGTTAGATTCCCATTAAAAATTTAATCCTAAAATGTAATGCCTTCATCTAATCTATGACTTTAACTTTTTAGTTTAAAAACGGGGCTAATACTGAAATTTTGGTATTAGTTTTCCTGACTAAGCTTAATAATTATCTTTGACCTATTCAAGCATTCATTAAATAGATATGGGTTTGTTTACAAAACTTTTGTTTTTAGAATTCTTTATCTATAATAAACAGCTCGTCAACCCAAAGATTCTACGAATTAAAGATGAGACACCTAATTATATTTGCACACGTGAGTAATAAGAAAAAACTGACTCCCTGCCATGATTGGACGCATGGTTATACTTCTACCACTTGTGGGCTGGCGCGGACTGTTCTAGCTCTGTCCAATAAATACCATCGCTTATTATATACCGTTTTTCTGGTGTCATTGGGGGAAACATAACATTGTTTTCTAACATTGAAACAACTATAAAAAAGAGAAGACTGTATATTGTACCAAATTTAGAGTCAAGTAAATTGTAATTTTTTCCGCCATCTTCGACCCCATAGCCGTAAAAGCCATCTTTTTATTTAATTTAAAAAAACAAACATCAAAATTTAATCTAATTAAAATATTCCAGGAAAAAATATATTTGTACAACTGTGCACACCTATATTTTGAGCCCCAAAATATATCTTAAATACTTATCTCCCTCATGGAAAATTACCGTTAATTTAATAGCGTTAGTTCTGTCACTCTCATAAATCCGTTTCACTCGCGCTTACATAAGTGTAATAAAAAATAAACCTTTTAAACATATATACAGCTATAAAGGACAATATTATATCCTTCTCTGCAAAGTAGATCGCGGATACATCTTCCGATACCTCTTTAACCAATTACAACGAAACATGCCCACAACTTCAACTACACACACTTGCCTCGACAAGACAAACATTGAGAACGATTTTGACTTTCGACATATTGACATATTTGCTTTTTAGTAGAGACATTAATGAAATTTAGGTTGATAAGCTAAAAAAAAGGTCGTTGTTTAATTTTTTCCAGGTCACCAACGCAACGCCTGCCAAGTATACTCACTGTACTAAGAAGTACAAAATAGTGCAATATACATAGTACACGTATAGTACACAAATACTTGTTGTAGCATTCAAATAGTACACAAAATACACAATTAGTACAGTAAACGCCAAATCTAAAGAACTAGCGCAAATGCTCAAGTTCGTTTACTTAAAAATCGCCACGCCAATTTGAACCTTGTCCTTGCTTACAGTCAGTAGCGTAACGACTAGCACATTGTTTGTTTCTTGTTTCTTTGTTTTGGTTAGAGTGACTGGTTTTATTTTTGATTATGTCTTCTATTGTGGGTGAAAAGAAGCGCAGATCTGTTATTATTGGACAAAGTCGTAAAGTAGTATAAAATGTTTTTTAAATATTTTGACGCAACAAAAAAGGAAGGAGTTACTTTAGATGATATCAAACTTCAAACTGCACAAGCAACAGGTAAACATATTCTGTAGTTTATTTGCAATTAAACTTGCGTAGTTTTCCATATTTTTTTGTATTTTACACACACACACACATATATATATATATATATATATATATATATATATATATATATATATGCATTTTATTTTTGATTAATATTTTATATTTTATTTTTTTAAATTTATCTTCTTTTTCTAAAGATTTTTGTTTCCTAATAAATGTAAAAAAAAATATTAAATTTAACATTAATATAATATTACATTTTTAGAGGTATTTCTTATACTACTGTTAAAAGAATTTTGAAGGAAGGTAAACAGTCAATGGAAACAACTGGCAAAATTACATTTTCCACACCTAGGAAAAACTTCGTGAAAAAATCAACCGCTACGAATCTCCCTGAATATCAATTAAGGGACATTCGAAGAATAATTTACGATTTTCTTATAACAGAAAAGTCTCGTGTTACTGTTAAAAGGTTAAATAATAAAATTAAGGAAGATTTAGATATCCACATATCAGAAACTTCATTAAGAAGAGTCCTTAAAAAATTACAATTTAAGTGGGGAAAAACACAAAATAATCGTAAAGTTTTGGTGGAAAAAATGAAAATAAGAACTTTAAGAGCAAAATATTTGAGACAGTTAAAATATTTTAGAAGTCAAAATAGACCAATCGTTTATTTAGATGAAATATATATACACAGCGGACATACTTCTTTCAAGAATTGGACAGATGATTCAATAAAAGGTTTGTTTTCTGTTATTTTCTAAAGGCCAAAGGCTTATTATAGTTTACAGTGAGGGAGAACGGGGTTTTATCAAAAACAGTTTGTTCATATTCAAATCAGGGACCAAGTCTGGAGATTATCATTCCGAAATGAATTCGGAAAATTACGGCAAATGTTTAAGAGAGAAGTTAATACCTAATCTTCCACCTAATTTAGTAATTGTTTGTGATAATGCTAGTTATCGCAATGTACAGACAAATCGAGCACCTAATTCCAATTCTTTGAAGAATCATATGAATGATTGCCAAAATACAACATACCTTTTAATCCAACAAGTTTGAAACCATAGTTATATGAACTGATTAAATCTCATAAGGACCGACATGTAACATATGCATTTGATGAGTTGTGTCGAGAATACGGCCACACCGCTTTATGGTTACCTTCATATCACCCCGACTTGGACCCTATCGAATTGATTTGGGCAACTGTTAAGAATAATGTCAGTCAAAGGAATGTTACCTTTAAATTAGAAGACGTAAAACAATTTCCAGAAGAAGAATTTAACAAAATCGGTATGGAGGAATGGAAAAAGCGATGCGATCATGTTATAAAGGTAGAAAGACAAACTGATTTATGTTCGGAAATTAATTCTATCCTCATTAATTCTAATGAGGATTCCAGTGACGACAGTGACGAGTCTTCTTCCAACGAAGAATCTGACGAAGACATATGAACATTATTTATTTGTGATTTACTGTTTACGTTGTATGTATCTACTTATAGGCTATATAATATAAAATTAAACATGTTTTTGATTTCTTAAATTTACGTAAAATCAGAAGTTATTTGGACTATCCAGTTTTGAAATGAAGACCCGGTATAAAAAATCGGAAGGATATATTACTTCCTATACATATTATTTCATATTTTGTTTATAAAAAAATAAAAAAATTAATGTCAGTTAAAATACAAAATACTAGACCACCAGAGCTCTCCTTGACAAAAAAGTCGGGTTACCTAAAAATATTTAATTGACTATAGAATTATGTACTAACAATAACACTAAGCAATATGTATGAACAAGTATCATTCACTATTTTCCATTTATTTTATGTCTTAAAATATACGCGTCCCTGGTTTACAACTTTCTAGATAAGCTACCAATTCTATTCATCGGTAGGCGTGTTCATAGCATTATAAATGCGCGTCCTTGGTTCTTTATATTTGGCGTTTACTGTACAAATTTATTTTTCAATATAGTACTGCAGCGGTTTATCTCTCGCCTAAATATAATATTAGATTTTGAACAATGTGTTCTCTATGTTCATATTTGGATAGTATTTCATAACTTTAAACAATTTCTTTTTGTGCATAAACAATATCAAATGCCATTTTTCATCATGTTCTTTCAAATAACTAAAACTATGATGAGTTTCTAATATCTGTTTTCTAAAATGGCTTCACACATTTTACAATCAATTCCTTTAATTTTTTTAGGGACTACAAATTCACCTATATTACCTGGATATCAAAGTCAGTATTATGAATTAAATTGACATTGAATTTTTTAATTTTTAGGCAATTCATTTTCTTGCTCAGATAGTACTGGTTGTGATTCTTCACAAAAAATTAAAAATGAATTTAAATTATCTAACAAACTACTATAATGTTCAGCTGTCATCAACCTATCTAGTACTAAGTATTCAGTACTAAGGGTGCTAACAGCGAAGCAAATTTAATGAGTTAAATATTAAAAGTGGTGGCAAAGGCATTCTCATTAAAATGATCCTCTCACAATATTCTTGTTTTAGATGTGCAAATAATATATATTTAAAATTTAGAACCGTTTTTCTTTAATAGTAATAATATAAGAAAACTTATAAAATATCCTATTAATTTTGTAAGTAAAATGTTTGCTTCTGTAATTAGAAGCAGCGCATACATAAATCAGAAGTTAAAAACATCTTTAGGAACCTCACTATAAATCTAATTTAAACTATATTATTTGAATTTTATTTCATTTTATAGCAACATAACCTAATTTATTATCAAAGCCAGATTTACACCATCTCATAATATTTAAACTTAGTTTTAACTACATTTATTAATGAGTATCCCTGTATTTGACCACACATTGTATTAAAGTGAAATTTAAGGGGTTAAAAATAGTAAAAATATTGATTTCGTTCATTATTTTGGAAAAATTATTTTTTATGGTCGTAAAACGGGTTTATTGTTTGCAGCGCGCTAAGCAATTTTGGTTGAACTACAAACAAGTAAGCAATTCCCCGTATACTTTGTACCTTCTCTTTTTATTTTCTATGCGTCACACTACAATAACCCACCACCAAAAATATTACCTAAGTGTAACTAAAATTATTGGCCGAAAAGTGCTTAGCAGGGGCTTTCTGACAGATACGTTACTAACTGCGTATTTCATAATCGTCAGCATAACATATATTCCGAGACATTACATTTATTTCAAAATAACTTGTAGTTAGAAAGTCAATTGTATCCTTTTAAGTCAGTAACATAAATTAATGTAAACAAATGGATTTTATGTTTCGAGAAACTCATATATAAAACCTTCATCAAAAAATTAAGCAGTACTAAAAAGGGTTAACTCGGAACCAGTAAATAACAAGTCACCTTTTTCCAGAGAGGCTGTCACGTGGAGAGGGTAAAAGGGTTGGCAGGATTTTTTGATTAAAATAAAAATTTACTTGTCCGAGCGTTTTTCACCTTTGTTTCAATTTAAGTTTATAGGGATAGGGAGGAGGATAAACTTAATATCAGCAATATATAACTCAAATTATAACATGTCAGATATGCAACCTGATAAAAGCACTACTGTAGGTGGATTTTGTCACAATTGGTGACTGTGATTTAATTTATTATTAGCTAGAAACTCAATTAGGAACTGCTTCCTTTTTTTCAACTGGTTAGAGTGGTTTGGATCATTTTAAGCAAAAATTTTAAAGGGATTCGAATTTAATAGAATAACACTGTCCATAATTTAGCTTCAGAAATACTAAAAAAAAAAAACAAAGCAAAAAAAGAGTAAAATGTGAATGGCGAATGCATAAAAACAAATTTATTTGTACATCAAAACTAAACGCAACAGGCTTTTTTATACCTTTTCATTTTGATTAATAAAAGAGCGGCCAAATAACTACAAATAGGAGTAGACAACAAAAGTCTGTCCATTTTATTCGATTTACAACGCAAAAAATTGTGATTTTGTTTCGTGCTAATATAGAATTATCCGAATGGTGTGACGTTTCATAGGGATGATTTAGAAACGCAAAACACGACCAGTGGTGTCCTTTGGGGGTACAAAATAGTCAAAAATAGACACTTTTTTTTTGTAAATATTATCTTCTTTATGGAACAAAATCAATTACATCTAAAGCAAAGCTGTGATAGAGAATATATGATTTACGTCGCATACTTAGACGACTCTTTGGTTCAATTATTTGGAAAGAGATATATAGATAGAAACAGAGAGAAAATGGTTATGGTTTAACCACTAATTTGTCACTTCAAATAGGGTATGCATTAGTGAAAATATAAAAACAAAAGCAAACTAATTTATTTAATATACAGTATGTTAAGTTTTATAGAATGACGCCAGAAAGACGGTATAGAATAAGCGATACCATTGATTGGACACAGGTAGAATAGTGCGCGCCAGCCCATTAGTGGTAGAAATGTATCCATTTGTACAATCACTGTAGGCAGGCAGTCAATTGACGAGAGCCTCTCTTTATTTCTCCCACGTGCAAATATAATTAAGCGTCTCATCTTAACTTCGAAGGATCCATGGGTTAACACATTGTATATCAATAAATCGTGAATAAACCAAGTTGAAGCTGTCATTTGCACAACTTATTCGGTGCCGTTATGTAATTTCTTAGCGAGAGAGAGAGAGAGAGAGAGAGAAGATTTAGCGTTCTGAGCCTATAAAGTGTGCCGCCCCATAAATTGGTGAAAATAACAATATCTGTGGAACGTGAGGAGGGTGGGTTACCCCCACGGCACTTAGGCCTTATTAGGCCCATTCTGCATCCTCCTAAGATGATAGGCATATCCTAGCTCGTGAGCCAGCCTACAGATTTAATGTAGTTGACAAGAGGTGCTTCTTTTATATCGGCCGGTATGAGCCGATACCCGCCGAACACAAATCTTCTAATAAATGAGAGCGTCGAGCAATCGTAAAGGATATGCTCGATGGTCTCATCTTCTTGTTCGCACTTTCTGAAGAGTGCGGATTCTGACAGCCCCATGATATGAAGATGCTTCCGTACTTGGCAATGACCAGACAGAATGCCTATAACTAGGTGCAGATTCTGTCTAGTCCTAATCAAGTATTTGTTTGCAGCAGTGTTATCAGGATAACTACCTGGCAACTCTGCAGTTTCTTGTTTCATCCCATCTTTCCTTGAATTTCACAAGGGAATGTTCTTTAATTAGGTTTGTCACTACCGATTTTGTCAGTCCAATAGAAGGACCAGGTCCAAGAAGTATTTGGTTGGCTGCTTTCTTGGCTAGTGAATCAACAAGACAGTTACCTTTCGATGTGGCGTGACCTTTAATATATATTAAGGTGACCACGTTGTTAATGTATACTTCGACCAAAGCTTCGTGACATTCTAGTACTAACCCTGAGTAAATTCGTGATCTTTTCAGGGTGAGTAGTGCTTGTCTGCTACTTGTATAGATAAGCATGTTCCTTCCAGTGATATTATTTCTGTTTATTTTTTTTGCTGCTATGAGAATCCCCGTTAGCTCTGTTTGAACTACACTGGCAGTATTGCTCACAGCCCATTTTATGATTAGGTTTAAGAATCTGGAGTATATTCCACATCCTGAACCTTGTTTTGTTTTAAAACCGTCGCTGTAGATATGAATCGTACGTGCCACTTCTGGCTCTTCTATTTGTTCTATTATAACTTATGGCTTATGGAAGATATATCTCAGTGAGATAGAATCCATGTTTACTTGAAGCAGTGAGAGCGTATCCAGCGCCTCCTGCCAAAAGGGACGTCTCGCCTCACCAGATCCCACATCAGGTTTTATTCCAACCGTACGGAGGCGTGTCATTGTCATCAGGGCAACCTCCTTGATGTAAATATCCAGGCGAGTGAGACTAAAAATGACTTCCATGGCTTTGGCCGGTGTTGTTTTCATGGCTCCTGTTATGTTGAGATATGCTGTTCTTTGAATTTATTCTAGTTTACGGATAGCTGCTAGTTTTTGGGTTTTCGGTATCCAGACAACTGCACCGTATGTTAGCATAGGTCTTATGATAGCCGTGTAGGTCCATGCGACGACTTTGGTGGAGAAACCCCAGGTGCACCCCACGGTTTGGCGACATTGTTCATAAGTAATGCATTCTCTTTTAACTCTGTTTTCTAAATATGAGTTCCCGAGTTCCATGTTAATTTGCTGTCAAAGGAGAGACCTAGGTACTTCATCTCTGTTGCAAAGTTTAGTTTTGTGTTTAGGAGTTCTGGAGGTTTTATTACTATTTTCATCTTTTCTTGTGAAAAGGACCATTTCTGTCTTCTTAGGATTGATAGACAGTGAATGGTCCTTGCACCACTGTTGTATAATTTTTACAGATACTTGCATACTTTCGCAGAGTATGTTCTCAAAATTCACTGTTTGCAGAATGGCAAGGTCATCTGTCAATACCAATAATTTAATAATGAAAAAAATGTCATACAAGAGATTAAACACAATTTATTAAATATTTATATTTTTTGCGATACACAAATTGGTTGACAAATTCATAATCAACTGATTTTATTAATTCAGTTTCTTTATTAAGAAAGTTAAACTGTTCAAACCTTGTTCGCTTATATGGGAACGTAGGTAATGTTTTATTCTTTTGAGTACGGAAACCAAACTTTTTCCACTGAAATTTGTCTCTGGAGCACACAGGAACATACGTAATGTAATTTCTATGTTTGAAAATGCTAGCTTCATATGATAAGTTGATATAAACTCATTTTGTTTTCATCAGGCGTCAGTAGAAGAGGAAACGAATTTATATAAATATAAAATAAAAATGAAATATTGACGTTGCTCTGGCTGACTGCAATCAAGGAATTACCAAAACTTGTGTAGTCCTCAATTATGGTATTCGGGAAGAAGATCGAACGACGTCGCTTGCACTATGAGGTCGCAGATTCCTAATTTTTATACGCAATGGGTCTACGAAAATTTTTGACTTCGCCCTATTTTAGACACCACTTAGACAATACAACATACGTTGGTGTATGTTTGGTTGCATATTAATAATACTAGCTAAAGCGAAAGTTTTATGAATAGCTCATAATATTTGTAAATTCAATAATATTCATTTATTTATGCGTTTTTTTTCAGTTTCTGATTTAAAAGATAGCATTCTTGAAATGTAATATGAAACTCTTAATTTCTCTTTTTTGTATTCTAATAGATATATTGTTTTAATCGAAAGGGGTGAAAATATTAATTAAAATCCAAACATAAGTAAATAGCACTCGTATAAATATTAAAAGTACAAGACAAAAATAATATGTTGTCACGAATATCGAGTAGCTACTACTTCTGAGCAGGGAGATCGACCACGATGACTGTGCTTGTGCTTTCACTAAATCTACTTCTGACTGGTGCCTATAAAACACAAACACCATCCAGACGAACAGCCAGGGATCCACATATCGTTGTCGGCACGTGCTGAACTTCCAAATCAGAAGTGACTCTATGGTATATTGCCAATATTTATATTGTATAGGGTGTATCTAATATTTTATATATCTTTTATATATCTTTCTTTTATACATCTATCTTTTATATATCTTTCTTTTATACATCTATCTTTTATATATCTTATATTGCGTCAACTTTTTATTAAAGGGAAACATCATTAGACGTCTATAACAAATAAAATCCCTTTGCAAGCATTTTCTGTCGTCCAGTTTTTTTAGGCTTCGATGTAGGACTTTCTGTCACGTGACAGGATATTTATGTTTTTAATCGAAATTCGGGATATAGTTTTTCTAATGTTAAGCTGATATTGCAAGACATTTGTTTGTTATCTTAAAATAGATGTAAAATCGGAACCAAAAGTCTAAAAGTGTTTTAATTGATCTCAAAATGTTTGTATGACTTTTAACTAAGAGCATATCTATTGCAAACATTTTTTATTCAGTAGTTTAACCATTCAACCTTCTATTTACTCCAAGTTTTGTAGAAAAACATGTCTTTACTCAATAAAAACTCCTTGAACGGGCAATATTCTCAGTTAAAAGCCATACAAACAGTTTTGATAGCATTTAAACCACTATAATTTTACACTTTTTTCAAAAGAACCGGTCTATTTTCGCCAACTTGCAATTTTTTTACAAATCAACCCTTTCGCCGATATAAACAATTGCTTGCAATATCATTTTAGAATCAGAAAAAAAGAGTTTAAAGTTTAAGCTATATTCCGATTTTCGTTGTACGTAAATATTCGATCACGTGGCCGCAATCCCAACACCGAAAATAGCAAAACCGGAGAGAAAATTGGATTTTTTATTATCATAGACATCTAGAAGCATATATTTCATTGCCTGCGAAAAACGAAAAAATCCGTCGATAAGCAACTTTACTTTGAATTGGACAGATCACACGACAGCTTTTACTACTGGGACGTAGTATATTATTGTTGACGCCCTGTCCTGTACTTCAAATAGCAAGCAAAAAACTCCACGTGCTACTTTTTGTATTTAGATGAAGGACTACATATATTGCGTAACTTTTGATTTTAACGACCTCAACATATATAAAGTATGACACTTCATTTAAATGCTAATTTTTTTAGTTATTTAATGCATATCATAAATTTATTATTTTTGTTGATTGCGATTAAATTTTGTGTTTCTGAAAGTAGGGCTCTGTACAAGATTTTTCAATTATTTAATTTCATTTCTCTACGATCACTATCCAAAGTAGGCTTTTGCGATTTGAAATCCAACCGCAGCGTTAACGATTTTCGCGAACTGATAGTAAGTGACAGCTTTGTCGCTCGCCGAGTGACAAAATTGACAGCTTTGTTGCTGGCCCAATTTAATTTAGCTATATTATAATATTATTTTTTTTTAGAAAAATTATTTTCAATTTATTTGTACGTAGTTACATATTTTTTCGTTAAATTATCCAAGTTAACATGGACTTTGAATATCAACTGCAATTTTTATGATTAACGTAGGTTTAGGCAACACATTATACACTACTTACGATAACTTTTCTGTTTTTATATCTATTTCTTAACATAGTATGATCATAGAAAAAATATTGTGTGCATTTTGAGCGAAAAGTTCGTTGCCCCTTTCAACAGATTGCCGCGCTCCGCTAGGTGTCGCGCGGGTAACTTTCTGCCTCAAGCGGAAAAGTGTCACTTTTCGCTCTTAATACACTAATAGTAATTTTCTTCAATTAGTTTTTTGTTATGTTGTACATTAAATTAATAATAAAATTAGTATTCAAATGAATTGTTATACTTTACAATACGAAATAATTTTTTATCCAGTTAGAGGTCGCTAAAATTACTTTTCTAACCCTCGCCGTACCAAAAGTGGGTCACCAATGACCCGAAATCTAATTTTTCAGGAATATCTCGCGACTCCGTGGCTTTTTTACAGAGATATTCTGTGAATTCTCCTAATTTATGACAAGAATGTTGCCTTTAAAATGAATTTTTCAAAAAAGCAATTTTTCTTTGGAAAACTGTCAATGGGTCACAAACGACCCGGTTTTGGGAAACAGTGGTATTCGCTAAAACTCTCCAACTCGACAAGCGGTAGTAAGCTTTTTTCCGGTTTTTTTTGCACTTGTTCGAAATTTTTCGCTTTGGCCTTAAGTCTGCAATTGAACGTTACTCATCCAGTCTATTTTTTATGAATAAGCAATATGAAGTGCGATGTGGTCTAACAAAAAAGGTCTATCCGATAGGAACCTATACGAAATCATGACACAGTCTTCAGATGACGAGTTTGAAGAAGAAATACCTTTGGAGCGGACATTTAGTAATTTTTCAGATGTTGAAGACGTAGAAGATGTGAGACTTGAAGGGAGTGTCTTATTAGAAGATGAAAAAGTTCAATTACCGGATTCGCCAGAAGACGAAACAATTAGTAATAGGCAGTTGTACGATGTAGATAATCGTACTTGGTATACTATAGCACCTAAAACAGGAAAATCCAGATCATGCAATATCTTGCAAGAAAGCAGAGGTCTCACAGATACGAGTAAGAATGTGAATTCTATTACTGACTGTTTTAAGCTGTTCTTTTCTGAAGACTTGTTAGATATAATTATAAAATACACAAACAAAAAGGCTAATGACTTCATAAAGACTTATAATGAAAGCTATGAAGACAAGATGGAGTCATGGATTGAGGTTGACACTACAGAAATGCTTGCTTTCTTAAGAATTTGTATCCTCACCAGTAGATTTCGTGAATCAAGAGAAAGTTTACGAGATTTATGGTCGACTACAAACAATGCTTTCACAAGACCCATTTATCAGGCCACTATGCCCAGAAACAGGCTTTTGCTCATTATACGTCACCTCCGTTTTGATGACCTATCTACAAGAGCTGAGAGAAACGAGTAAGATAAGCTTGCTCCGATTTGTGAGATTACCGATATATTTGCCAATAATAGCAGAACATCTTACAAGCCTTCAGCTTTTGGAACTATTGTTGAGCAGTTGGTAACTTTTCGAGGTCGTTGCTCATTCAAAGTGTATATACCAAGTATACCAGGTAAATATGGTGTAAAGGTATGGGCCCTTTGTGATGCTAAAAATTTATATTGCTGCAATTTTGAAGTGTATTTAGGAAAATTGAATGGCATAATAGAAAAGAATCAAGGTCCTCGAGTCGTAAAAACTTTAGCAAGCCACTGGTATGGTAGTGGACGAAATATAACGACTGATAATTTTTTTACCGACATCACCTTGGCAGAAGAACTTTTGTCCCAGAATCTAACAATCGTGGGTACAGTCCACAAAACTCGCAAAGACTTGCCAAAGTGCTTATGGGATATTCAAAAAAGACCAACTTATTCTTTCCAGTTTCTTTTTAAACGGGATCTTACCTTAGTGTTATACGTTACCAAGCCCAAGAAATTTGTTGTACTGCTATCTTCAATGCATGAACACGAAATCGCCGGAGAAGATTTAAAATTTAAACCTGATATAATTACCTCATATAATGTTACAAAAAGTGGTGTCGACTGCTTGGATAAAATTGTACGGGAGTACAGTACCAAAAGATGTACAAGAAGATGGCCTGTACGTTTATTTTACAACTGGCTTGGCGTTACTACTTATGCATTCGTTGTCTGGACTCTGAAAAAGCCAGACTGGAAGAGCACTAATGGTAACATAAAAGTAGGAAAATTTTTGGAAGAACTAGGTAATATATTGACCATATTGTACGACGGGCTGGATATATCCATAAGGACAGTAGAGAGTTTTCTGCAAGTACATGTCATGCTATTGAAAGTGTGGGAGTCTCAATAAAAAAGAAACATCCAAAGCCCAACGTGAACGCCAAGAGGAGTCGATGCTTCGAGTGCCGCGGCAACGATAATAAATATCCCACAAAATGTGACAAGTGCAAAAAATTTATTTGCGCCCTCTACACTCAAATATTAAAATTAAGAAAACGGTGGTTTTTTCTTGATGTTCAAGAGATTAATATGGAGAATAAAAATGTATTTCTAATGATTTACCAAAATAAAAATAAATGTATTCTTATTATCATGACAAAATAATATTTAGTTCGTTGTTTTTCTTTTGCAGTGACTTATATTTATACCTTATTTTATGAATAAAAGGTTTATTTTGTTGTTTTTTTGTAATAAAAGTAAAGCTAAATATAAAAACATGTTTTATTATAATTCCCATAGTTTTGTATTCAAAACCACTAAAAAAAAAATTTTTGTATCTTGGTCAATTTTGACACTGTTCTGGAATCGAAAGATTTAAAATTATTTTGGTACGGCGAGGGTTAATGATGTACCTTACGTGGTACTTTTCTTATTTAAATTAAATTGGTTGGAGTAATGGTCGGGAGGAAAAGATGTATGACAGTTGAAGTTATGATAGAAAGTAGTTGAAATAAAAAATGGGTGGTCCAAATGTTAACGTTTCCATTTGGCTACCCTATATAACAATTTCCCAATGTTAACTCGTACTTTTAAGATGGCTACATAAACTAGTAGAAATGCATAATCAAACAGAAGGCATTCAGTAAAAATTAATAAAACTATTTTGTCTGTAAAATGACATGGCAATTTACTTTACAGCCTCTGGCGAGCTATTCAAATTTTTTTGTCCTTGTTTTAAATTTGAAACTATACCATATTCTAAGCATAAACGAATGCATTATGTAAAAGTTTTGCGGTTAGTTTAAAATTTAAAACGGAATGCTCTTACGTATAAATTAGGAATATTAAAAAAGTCCAGATTTTTAACGTAACTATTATGAAATAAAATAAAAATCGTTCAAATTAAATTTGTAGATTCGAACTTACGAATATAATATATTATGACAAAAAATTTAAATAATACCTTGAATAAAATAATAAAGATATAAAAATAATAACAAAAATGCATTATTTCGAGGACCTAAATTATATAACGCTGTACCTGAAATAATTAAAGTTGAACTTTCTATAAAAAAATTAAAACCGATATTTAAACAATACATTAAAGGTACGACTAGAAAGGTCAAACATAATCTAGTTGAAAGTAGTAATTAGCTATGTTTCTATCTGTTCAAATCAAAATGTAACTGAAATTGTTACTATCAAACTGAAGTATCATTAAATTGTATTCTCTTGTAATAAATGATTTTTTGTATGTCTACTTATCTATTAATACTGTATAGTTTATTAACATTTATATTGTGATTTATTTTTATTTTGGTATACAGTATCGGCCATCAAAAACCTTCGAATACCCCTTGGTGTGTGTGAAATCTTCACAGAGCCAGCACTAGATCCAATAGTCCGTCAGATAGTGACCAATTTAGGTGCCCCATTTTGGCATACAAGCCTCGAAGAGGGTTGAAAAGTACATCGATGTTGAGTAGAATAAAAAAATTTACGAGTGGCTCTTAGGGATAACACGTGGAAAATTCAATTTTCCTTATCAGAAAAATTTTTCGACCCCAAAATGCACTTATACAGGGTGTTTCATAATATATGCGCAGGACTTCAGGACGTGATAGCTCGTCCAAAAATATGAAAAAACGTTTTTATTAACTTACCCTCTAAAATGCACCATTTTCGAGATACAGGGTGTTGAAATTGAAAAAAAAAATTTTACGCCACTGGAAAAAGTACGGTTTTGAGACGCCCATTTGAACCGCCAATGTTTTCTACACAAAAAAGGTACTTTTGGTCATACGCTCTAAAGTCGACTGTTTTCGAGAAAAATCAAATTTTGTTTCATCAAGTATGTATGACCATGTATTTCAACATTAAAATTCTACCTAAACTCGATGTACTTTTCAACCCTCTTCAAGGCTTGTATGCGAAAATAGGATACCTAAACCTGTCACTATCTGACGGTCTACAAAAAGAAAAGGAACAATATCAGCGATGTCAGCCTATACGGCTAACGTTACAACGTGGTCCGGTCTGTATAAATAACAACGTTGACATAATTTATTTTACGCTCGCTTTAATTCCAACTCTCTGTATACGTATTGGAAGATTTTCGTTGGCCGACACCGTTTACTTCCTTGCAAACAAGCGTTTGACAGACTGGCGATCTACTCCCGAAACACTGGAACGGTTTCGCTCGAAATCACCTACAAATTCTCTCGAAATCGCCGAAATCATCTTGGACATCTCGAAATCGCCACCGAAATCCCGAAATCTTCCCCGAAATCCCGGAATCATTACCGAAATCCAGAAATCATGCCCAAAATCCCGAAATGTTACCCGAAATCTCTTCGAAATCAATTATTTTCGGGCCTAAGTCAACATTATGCGGAAAATCGTGAATGTTCGTACCAATTATGAAACGGTAGTATAAAATAGTAGTTTGTGCAACAAGAGTGGGACAATCCACCCGAGTTGTACAGTATATTTGTTCTACGACGCACTAACAAAAATAAACAAATTTAAAAAATTATTTTAGGTTTCTTAGACAAAATAATTAATTTTAAAATAATTTATGAATTTCATTAATTTATAAAATAAAATTAACATAAAAAAAGAGATTTAAATCCGGGATTTACGCGTAGAAAGCAGATGCTCAGTCTTCACCTCCACCGCCACTTTTGGTATTTTAGTTTTAATACTCGTAATTAAATTAGTTTCATATAGTTTGGTTAACATTAAATATTTTTTCAAAATGTGGTCCAAATAAAAATGAATGTGCTATTATTTATCGATTCTACAAAAAAATAACTCATTTTAATGTATATTTATTCTCAATAACTAAAGAATATACTGGCAATTCGCTTGACAGAATTGTCACATTTTAATTTTTAAAAGAAAAAGTAGTTGGATGGCCAAAATATAAACTTTGATTGGTGGATTTCATTTTTTTGCAGTGTTCTCACTACCTAGAATGAATATGAAATATATTCGTTCTGTTGAACGCAATAGCATACTTTTTCGTTTTTTAGTCTGTGTGTGTAGGTAAGTTAAAATCCATGATAGATAGATAGATATATACAGGGTGATCCATTAGTAGGTAGTTGCTCGATATTTTAATTTGTGTTATAGACACGCAAATAAGTTTTAAAGAAATGTTATGCAGGGTGTTTCAGATTTAAACGGCACAGCTTAATGGGAGGTAGAGTTCAAAACACCTCCATACTTAGCCTTTAATCTTACTCGTTTCTGAGATATAGGGTGTTTTATGATTTTTTTGCCAAATTAAAGTCGGCAATTTTGTTTGAACAGCTAGAGATTTCTTCATAAAATTTTGTACAAAAGTACACTCTCTTCGATTAATCAAAGCAAAATTTTACTTTTAACAAATTCCAGGACCGGACTCTCTTCTTTTTTATATTGCTCTTCTTAGCTAGAATATCACCCTGTATATCGGATTTTAATAAATGTTACTGCACATTTAAACAGTACATAGATCAATAAATAAAATAATGTGATAATATTTAATAGCACCATCTTGACTTTCTTACAGTAAATTTTTATAATGAATATTATAAATCAGTATTTACAATATTAAACTCAAATATTTTACTCTGTACTTTTAAAACTTTACGCAAATTAGGTACCCTCTTCATTTCGTTTTAACTATATCATTTTCCATTAGAAAATTGAACATCTACACAAGACCGGGCTCACTTTATTTCATAAAGTAATAGAACAAACTAACAGAAACAAATAATAAATTAAAAATAAAGTAGATTTTCAAAACGTTAATATACCTCTGCGAACGATTTAACAGGTTTTTCACTAATTTGTCAATTATTTCTGCTTTATTTCTAATGTTGCTACATATTAATTTTTTCCAATAACTGTGCTCGGGTATTAAGTGATTTTTATAAATTCCACACCAAACATTTTATTTGTGTTCGAGTCGCTGTACTTTTTGTACATAAAATAGATACAAATTTATTTTTTTTAAGTTCTCCGTACACTTGTTTCTGGAACCTAGATACTGCTTATTTATTACTAATTCTTACACTAACAGAAGGATGATTTCCAACCACCTTATTCATTCATTCATTCATTTCCTTAGGTAATTATATTTGGAAATTAAAAAATGAAATAAAACTTTAACGTACTAAAACTCTAATGAAATCAAATTTAAAAGTTTAAAAAACTAGGTATTTTATAAACGAGCTGAAAACACAATTTAGTCAACTGAAAATGTGCGTCAAATTACACCATCACTCTTTCCGTCCAAAATATGATCAATGTAAAATTGTATAATACCAGTAGGATTGTGTCAAACAATATCATTTTATTTCATGTACAGTATTTGAGCTAAATTACTTTTGTTCATAAGTGTAAGTTTCTAATGGTGTGAAAATAAGTATTTTAGGATGCCGTTACAATTTAGTAATGAAGAATATGCAGACATTATTTTGTGTTCAATTTTTGTAACGCAAACGCTAGAGCAGCATTAAGAGATTATCGCCAACGCTTTCCTAGCGCCATTTACCAAATCAGAAGACATTTTCGCAGGTTTTTAAATTCAGTAAGCAACATGGAAAGTTTCCAACTACAGTTAAACATGAGCATGCTCCGGGAAATAATCTTCGACAAAAAAAAGGAGATATTATACAGAGCTCGAAATAATCCTACCATCAGTGTTAGAAGAATTGGTAATGAATTAACAGTACTGAACAAAAGTATGGAAAACTTTAAAAAAAGAAAATTTGCATCCATTTGATGTACAAAAAGTACAGCGACTTGAACACGGAAATGACGTACCCCGCTTATCCTTTTGTAGATATACTTTGGCACACAGAAAGACAATATCGAGAATTTTATTTACCTACTGATGAATCCCAATTTACACGTGATGGAATCAACCAGCAGAATGTAGTTTCAACACGATGGTGCTGGATCTCATTTTCCAATACTGATCAGAGACCATTTGAATCAACGTTTCCCAAATAGATGGATTGGTCGAGGCGGTCTCCTTAATTGGCCACCAAGATCTCCAGATCTAACACCTCTGGATTTTTTTATGGGGCTACCATAAGAGGTGTACAACAAAGAAATGAATAGGTACTTGAGCACAGTTATTGGACAAAATTAATAATGTATGTAACAAGATTAGAAATAGACCGGAAATAATCGATAAATCAGTGAAGAACCTGTTAAAACGTTCGCAGAGGTGTATTGAGGTTCACGGTGTTCATTTTGAAAATCTACTTTAGTTTTAATTAATTATTTGATTTGTTAGTTTATCAAATAAAGTGAGCCCGGTCCTGTGTAGATGTTCTATTTCTCATTGGAAAATGCAGTAGTTAAAAATAAATGAAGATGGTACCTTATTTGTCTAGAGTTTTAAAAATACAGAGTAGCATATTTGATTTCAATATTGTAAATACTGATTTATAATATTATAGTCGCCATTATAAAAATTTACTGTAAGAAAGTCATGATGGTGCCATTAAATATAATTACATTATTTTATTTATTAATCCATGTACTAGTTAAATGTCCAGTAACATTTAATAAAATCCGATATACAGGATGATATTTTAGCTAAGAAAAGCAATATAAAAAAAGAGAGTCAGGTCCTGGATTTTTTTTTAATTAAATTATGATTTTGATTAACCTAAGAGAGTTTACCTTTAGTTCAGAAATTTATCAAAATACCTCTAGTCTTTTAAACAAAATGGTTGACTTAATTTTGGCAAAAAATCATAAAACACCCTATATCTCAGAAACTAGTAAGATTAAAGGCTAAGTATGAGGGTGTTTTCAACTTAGCTAAGTCTACTCTACCTCCCATTAAGCTGTGTCCGTCTAATCTGAAACATTTGTTGAAATTACATTCAACATGTCCTATCTGCTAAATACTAGGTAGACATTCCCTGTATAAACCTCCGCTTTTAGCAAACAAAAATAATAAAGTACTGAATAGACACTCTCTGTATAAACCTCCGCTTTTAGCAAACAAAAATAATAAAGTACTGAATAGACACTCTCTGTATAAACCTCCGCTTTTAGCAAACAAAAATAATAAAGTACTGAATAGTCACTCCCTGTATAAACTAACTATCTAAACTTGAAACACGCTTGACTTTCAAATGACCGCTAGATATCTGTGTTTTCGCAAACAAGTTATTATGAGCGCGTACGCAATCATGCGATCTGGGACGGCCAATGAGAAAAAAGGCGGTAAAATCGTCGCTGGCTGGCGGGATTGTATCGGAGAAAAAACTTTCACTTTCATTTTGTCAGTCGAACACCTCACACACAACAAACCTTGTCAACGCCGGCAGCAAGCCGAAATTCAAGTAAAAGCATTTGTGCGATTTCATTTAAAAAAAAATTCATGTTATAATTTAATATAAGTTAATAATTTATGTAACCAAGTATAAATATGTAAAATGTGGAACCAGTAAGCCGTGAATATATTAAATTCAAATATAAGGTGATAGTTTCATTTGAATAAAATCAGTGCATCATCCAGAACTTCGAGAGCATCCTCCAGAGGCTACAGGGTGGAGCATAAGGCCTTCACCCCCAGGTAACATATTTCGAACATAGTCATACAGTCCACACATGATCGAAGGCAGTAAGTGTCATGCCTTAAACCCAGGGTAAGACAACATTGTTGAAAAATATTACAGGGTTGACAAGCTAATTTTTTTGTGAAATTAGAGATTTATGTATACCATAAATGAAATTGTCATTATTTACGAAAATAGAAATGTTGTATACTTACAAACAACAACACTATTGTTTGTATTTATTCAACCGAGTATGCAATATTACTATTTTCTTCCTTTCCTACATTGGATATTTTTGTCTTAAAGGCCTGAAGAGGGCCAAATAAAGCCGAAACTAGTAGCTTAGTAATCATAAAATAAATTGTGTGGTATTGATTTTGAGTTTCATTAATTATTTCTACATTAATGTGATTAGTTTGCCTGTTGGTCAGGAACAGATTTGTTTTGATAAATATATATTCCAAAAGGTAAGTACGACGTCTTCTTTAATTTACTTAGTATTATTGTATTATTTTTAAAGAATGATCGATATCACAAAAATTCTGATTCAGTAACCACATTTTAACAACCAAATAGACCTAAGTATATAAACTGAGTACGAATTTGTGGTGATTTTTGAAATACGGGTACCTTTTGACCTTAGTGGTTTATCCATCGCGTTTGACGCTTTGCAAAAGTATGTATTCATTCGAAGCTACCAATTATATACTTTGTACCTAATAGTCGTAAAGAAAGTATAGTATTTTACTTGCATTTAATAATTATTATTCAGAAGGGTGGAGTTTACAAGACAAGCCGTAGGCATAATTATAAGCTGGTTGAATAATATACTATTTAGTGAGAAAAAAAATGGGTGCACTATAATAAAACAGTCGAGAAGTAAACTTATTTTACAGGAGATTCAGTGACGGACGGTTGGTTTTATCTAAATTCTCTCAACTGTTACTTATGCATATTGCCGTATTTGAGGATATTGCTGAACTAGCTAAACAAAAAAAAATAACCGTCCGACATTGAAGTAAAGTGATATTCCTGGATATGAAATATTTTTATTCTGAAATATAACTCCTTTTATGGGAAAATGTGAGCGCGATAAATCTAGACGGGTGATATGTTGGCGGAAACAGCGAGAGCACAAATCTTCGATGTTTCTACACTTTCGTTAGGAATGTACAGCAATTATACAATTGCGACAGTCTACAAACAGAAATTTATTACCTTACGATGCCGCGTTGAGAATATACGTATGAAAGGTTAAAAGTTATTCTCACTGTGATATTTCTAAAGCCAATAGATACTTATGTAATCACAACAACAAACTTTGGCAACATAATACCTACAGAATTTTGGGACCTTCTGTACAGAGTGTTTCTAAAAGTCTATAAAAGATAAGTTCAAATTCATGAGAGTAAAATATGAGAATCAATGCCACTTTACCTTTGGCTATTACTTGATTATTGTGAAAAATATTTATTTATCTTAAATATATTAAGGATAGCGGTGTGCCTCTGCTCCCCACCACATATTCTTAAAGTCCATAGACATGCGTATCAGGCTAGACGCGCAGAAGAAGGAAGTTCAGCGCAGTAGGCAGTACGCGAATATACAGTGGCAATAGTACACCAACAACATATTTTGAGAATACTTGATCGTGAATTAAACCATTTAAAAAGCACTTTAGACCTTTTTATTAGGAATAAAACATCCCTTCTGTTAACATCAGAATTGGGATCACTACGCGTACCGTGGCTAATAGACTAACATTAGTAATTTAACTAGGAGTTAGTGCTAGTAATAATTAACTTCGCGACAGTGTGTCAGTCAAGTGACGGTTGATTTTTAAGACAATGAGAACGTACCCAGGTCAAAGCATGCTAAATTTCAGTGGCAGGAAACACTAATAAACTTAGTAGTAACCCAACAGCTGAGTTAACCTGACATTCCAACAAGACGGCTACATAGCCGTTCGCTAAGCCAACGCACAGTGTTGTAGGAGCAGATGAATCTAACACGCAAGCGCCGACATTCGCGCCTGTCTACTCTTTTAGACTTACTAGCTATGACCATGACGATAGCGCATATTCCATAAAAGAATGGCTTAGTGACGCTACCAAAATAAAAGACGAAATCAGCGTAAGAGATGACTTTATGATTGCTAAATCGAGCGACGCACCTAAGAATCGCGGTTATTGTTATTGTTGTGACTGGTGACTTTTTTCTCGTACGTGGCATTCAGTGACAAGGAAACACCAGCTGCTCGAGAATATAAGGCGGCTACGCTTCAAAGCCATGATTGTAACTAACTGTGTGATTGTGGAAATTAAAAATTGTGGATGATCAGTAGATTATATATTGCTTTGCTGTGGCATCCAGTTCTGAGTTTAGACAGTTTAACCCGTCCAATTGTTAGTATAAACAAGAAAAGTCTAAAAAACATTTATGTTTAAAAAATGATGCCATGTATATGACGCCATCTAAATTCGCCATCGATAATCATGTTAATATACTGTAAGCAAGCTTAATCGTTAAAATTACTTATTGATAGTGATGCCGACATGTCAATAACTTAAAAATCTGCACGTGCTTTTTGATGACATAATACTCAAGTTGTTTACAATATTGCTCTTTGTGATTTGTTAGTCATTTGCCGACTATTATATTAGACGTCGTTCCAAATAGTGTGATTTCAGGAGATGTTGATATTATTATTGGATGTAATGTAATATGCCGACACTGTTTAGGTGTTGAGAAAATGCCAATAATATGACTTGCTGAACATTCTCAAAGGATTTAGAATAAAAATATAAACGATATGAAAATTATTCAATTAGAATTAAAAGAAACTTTAAAACTAAAAGTAGAGAAACTTTTAACATTTTTTAAGAATAAAACTCCTGACCACATAACTACTGGAAAATGTCAATTTAGATTAAAATGCAGTACTCTAGTAGTGTATCGACGAAGGCAATTAGCGTATCAATACAGAAAATTATAAACAGTAGAATTATCCACAGAAGTCACTCAAAATAATGAAGGTGGGTAAGATTTTCTGATTTTCCTCACCTGTAAGTCAAATTGCACGATCAATCATCTTTAAGTAGCCCCAGAGCACCACGGCAAATAAAATGTTGGGTGAATTAGTGAGAGTATTATTATTAGTAATAATATTGTTATATTATAAAATAAGCAAGTCATTGTGCTAGTAAGCAAAAAAAATATTAAAAATCAAATAATGCTTTTTATATATCAAAAAATTTTACCACGTTGGACCTGAAGTCAGGTTTTTATCAAATGGAAATTGAAGAAAGTTCCAAACACATAATTTCCTTTATGATTTTAAAGATAACATTCATACAATCTACAAACTTTTGCTATAGTGGAAGCGACAGCACAAATAGGTTCATTGGATGTCCATTCGATATACAATTTTGGATGTTCAAAAATTAGTTTTTTCTGGACTTCCGACATCCAATAGACGTCCTGTAACACTTTTGGCCATTTAGAGGACGTCCAATTCTATTTTTTATATCGATGTTGAATACTGGCCATTTAAAATTCGTTCATTCCTAGATTATATTCCATTGAGACCACATCACCACTTTTTTTATACAAATTCAACTCACCACATACTTTTTTATATTATTAATAATTTGTTTATTGTTTTCGCAACCCGCAACATCTTTTTTTTTAATTAAAAATCGCTTGAACTTAGCAGGAATCGAACTCACGACACCTCTATTATCATTCTATGCTTTTAACAGCTAGGCGATCTCGACCAAGGATTCACATGAAAACTTTTTACTAGATATTGTTATATTTGAATAAAATTTCAAACGTTTACTGATAGAGTCAATTTTTAATGACCAGTTTTCTTAAAAAAAAAGTGTATATAGATGGGTATTAACGGGTAGGCTAAATAATGACTTAAGATGGACGTTCATTGGACGTCAAAATACTACTAAACTCAAAATTAGGTCCAAAAATAGACGTCCTCTGTCTATCGATATGCAGTTGTCAATTGAATGATCATAAGCAGACGTACACTGGATATCCGAATACGGATATGAGCGTTCTGATCCTCAAATGGATCTAAAGTGAACGTCCATTGGACTGTGTGTGTGCTGTCTGTGTGAATCTATACAGGGTGCATTTCGTAGTATATCAGACTGTAATTCGATTCGAGCAACAGCTGTATAGAAAAAAATTATATGAGCACGTGGCGCATTGGTGTGTTAAGTTACAGAATTACAACTTTTCTATTGAGTACCAGCCTGGACATAAATTGTAACATAAATTATTTCAACCGAAATCCAGTGGATAATATAAATGGGTTAAAAGTGGGCCCGTTAAAACTAACAAACATAAACAAAATTACCGATAAGAGTACGCTCCGAGATTTCCAGCAAAATGATACCTATTGTCATCAGATAATAATAAGCCGGTCTTTGACATACACATCACTGGTTAGAAGGACATGACCATAACCAAAACAAATATTTGGAAATATTTTGTGCCCGTCGCAGCGCAATTGATTACTATGACTTTATATAATGATGAGTCTTCACATATAGGTTATATTGACATACTTGTCCTTGAAGTGGATTTGGATATCAAAAACAAAAGTAACATAACATTTTACACACGTAGCATATTGATGCAGGCCTTCATTGAAATCTAGTGGTTATGTTCGATGCATTTTACAGATATTGCAAGCTACAAAAAATCTCTAAAATAAAACTTCCGAAGATTGCATACGTCGTTTAATGCTAATTGTTGAAGAATTGGCAAAACCAAAATGAATTATAGCTGACCAAGCTGCTGCATTTAATTCAATAACATTCAAAAAATTTCTTAGTAAACAGAACGTGCAGACCGGAGTGCCTGTTGGTAGAACGTGTAATGGGAAATCTCTTTAGTTTTTTACGAGCAACACTCATAGCTGAAAAATCTAAACCGTGAATAGCGGTAATACCCTAAATAAATGTAAACTATTTCTCGGGGTTGAGTTTTTAAATCAAGAAAATAAAACACCGATATCCAATTTTAAGTAAGATTTTATAGTAAAACAGCCACAGACCAAAAGCGAATGAATACATATAAACACAAACTGTCTTAACGAAGTCAGGTATGCGTGTCCCTTTTTCAAGTGCTACAAACTAAGATATCATCCTAAAATAATAAGGTCGTCTTTTCTTCAACTCAGCATTATTCCAATAAACCATGACATCCACTTGTGATTTTTACGGTCAGCGGCGTACATAGCCGTTCACATTCGGCCATCCTGACTGAATAATGCTGTAACAAACAAAAAAATTAGTAAACAAATATTGACTTTGCTAGTGACTTGTTTCGACGGCAATGCTTGCACAGAAACAATCTCGTTAGCACAAGCAGGGCACTCAGAGCTATACTCGACGGTACAATGATAGTACTCAGAGGTATACTCGACGGTACAATCTTGTTACACAGAGCTATACTCGACAGTGCAATCATGGTACGCAGAGCTATACTCGACGGTATGATGATGGTACACAGAGCTATACTCGACGGTACAATCATGATACACAGAAATATACTCGACGGTACAATTGTGGTACACAGAGCTATACTCGACGGTACAATCATGGTACACAGAGCTATACTTGATGGTACAATTCTGGTACACAGAGCTACACTTGACGGTACAATGATGGTACACAAAGCTATAGTCGACAGTACAATCGTGGTACACAGAACTATAGTTAAAGGTATAATCATGTTACATAGAGCTATACTCGACGGTACTTTCTAGCACAGAGCATAATCTCGAGGTGACCAGTTTGTTTTTTTTCACACAGAGATTATCTCGACAGCCATAATAGAACTCAGAGACGAAACAATCTACCGGTGAAACAGTGGTTAGTCTCAATGGTTCACAACATAGCACAGAGCATAATCTTGATGCACTTATTGTGCAAAACTATTTCAAATGATTCTATTTCTGAATAAAATATCTAACTATCGTAACTCACCCTTTATCTTAGGAATCTGAACTAAGATTTCCTCATCGCTTCATATTTTCAATAACATGGTATAATAATAACAATGAAAACACTTTCACAATTAAAAACGAGATACAACACAACAAGAAAACATTTTTTGTTTACACTTTCCCGATTATTTAATATCCGACTTCCGATGCTCTGCTAGCTTGACAATACGACTATATAGTGTTTCCCGTTAATAAAATTGAGGAAACTAAAAAATAGAGACGACATAATTTTAGGCTCATTTTAGGCTAATTCTATACCAACATAAAAATGTTTCCGCTTTTGCCTTTAATGGAAAAATTAGGTGCTCTTTTTACCAACATAAAAAAAATTTACTCCTTTATAGGAAATATTAGGTGCTCTGCTGGCTTGATATAAAGTTAGCAGAGACCTGTGGATTTTTCAATTTTTGATTACGTCATAATTTTAGGTTACTTTTATACCAGCCTAAAAAAATGTACGTTCCTTTCTTTATTTATAGAAAAAAATAGGTATTCTGCTGGCTTAACAACAGGCACTTGTTGCGTTTTTCATTAAAAAATTTAGCAATGTAAAAAATGATGACAGCATAATTTTAGGCTCATTTTAGACTAATTCTGTACCAACATAAAAATAATTCCACTATGGTCTTTATCGGAAAAATTAGGTATTCTGCTGGCTTAACAACAGGCATTAATTGCGTTTTTCATTTAAAAATTTAGCTTTGTAAAAAATGATAACAGCATAATTTCAGGCTCATTTTGAACTAATTCTGTACCAACATAAAAAAACTCCACTCTAGTCTTTATCGGAAAAATTGGGTGCTCTGCTGGCTTGACAATACGACTGTATACTGTTTTCCGTTAATAAAATAGAGGAAACTAAAAAGTAGACACGACATAATTTTAGGCTCATTTTAAGCCAACTGAGTACCTAATTTGGTTGGTTGGTATAAAATTAGCCTAAAATGAGCCACAAATTATAAAGTTTTCATTTTTTAGATATTTCGATTTTTTAACGAAAAACTCTAAATAATCGTAAATCAAGCTAGCAGAGCACCTAATTTTTCAAATAAAGGCAAGATCAGAAATGTTTTTATGTTGATATTAAATTAGCCTAAAATAAGCCTAAAAGTATGCCGTGTCTTTTTTAATTTTCTTAATTTTATTAACGGAAAACATTATAAAGTCGTATTTTCAAGCTAGCATAGCTTACAATTTTTCCGATAAAGGCCTGAGTGGAAATTTTTTATGTTAGTTTAGAATTAGCCTAAAATGAGCTTAAAATTATGCCGTTATCATTTTTTACATTGCTGAATTTTTTAATAAAAAACGCAATAAGTGTCTGTTGTTAAGCCAACCGAGTACCTAATTTTTTCTGTAAAGAAAACAGCGGAAAATGTTTCAGGTTGGTATAAAATTAGCCTAAAATTATGACGTAATCAAAATTTTAAAAATCCCAAGGTGCTCTGCTAGCTTGATATCAAGCTAGCAGAGCAGTTAATTTTTCTGTTAAAGAAAGGAGCGTAAAATTTTTTATGTTGGTATAAAATTAGCCTAAAATGAGCCTAAAATTATGCCATACTCAGAATGTAAAAAATCCAAAGGTGCTCTGGTAGCTTGAAATGTATATTACAAACTAAAATATCATTCTAAAATAATAAGGTCGTCTTTTCTTCAACTCAGCATTATTCCAGAAAACCACAACATCCACATGTGATTTTTACGGTCAGCGGCGTACATAACCGTTCACATAAAGTATAATTTAAATTCAACCATTCACTTTGTAACTGGTTATGCGTCTCCTTACAAATCCAAGTCTAGCCACAACCAAGCAATTTTTGGGAAGTGAATCACTTAATGATTCGTTTATTGATCCAGACGAGGCCGTCGTGGAAGCACAACAATGCATACAAAAATTGATATCCGTCAAACAAAGGTCGAAGGATCAAAGAAACTAGAGAAGACATCAATACGAAATATAGGTTTCTCTAAATTAGATATAAAGGGTGTCCCAACAAGAACTTGAATTTTAAATGACAAAGAAAACACAGTAATTAAAAAAAAATATGCAAATATTTTATTGGATTTTCAAGAAAAAATGTTGACATTAAACATGAAACAAAATATCTGTCAAATGGCCACCTCGGCCCCGTTGACAGGTGTATATTCGTTCGACGAAATTTTAGAAGACGTTTTCGAGCAAACTCGGCTGGATTTCACGAATATTTCGTTCGATTCCTTCTTTCAGTTGTCGAATCGTTTCAGGATGCTTCCCATATACTCTACTTTTTAAATACCACCAGAGGAAATAGTCTAAGGGCGTCAAATCGCAACTTCTCAGCGGCCAGTTTTGATCTCAAAATCGAGAGATGACACGACCTGGGAACTTTGTTTGCAGTAACGCCATTGTTTCGCGTTTATTGTCGTCTTGTTGAAACTTCAGGTTATTTATGTCTATTCCATTTACTTCCAGCTGAAGAAAGTCTCTCAGAATCCTACGGTAGCGATCACCATTTACAGTCACGGAGACACCTTCATTATTTTGAAAAAAATAAGGTCCGATGATCCCTTCTGTCCAAATGGCGCAACAAACTGTCACTTTCTTAGGATGCATTGGAAGCTCGTGCACGGCATATGAATGCTCTTCATCCCAAATCTGACAGTTCTGTTTATTCACAAAGCCGTTCAAATGGAAATGCGCCTCATCACTAATGATAATTTTGTTGTGGAATGCATGGTCAACTTCGTGTTGTTCCAATATTCAATTCGCAAAGTTTTTGCGCTGTCTATGATCGGCTGGCTTCAGCTGTTACGTCAACTGTATTTTGTAAGGACGAATATGCAAATTCTTTGTCAAAATTCGTTGTAATGTACTGTGACTGATATTTAATTTCTGGCCGCGATATCGGATGGAAGTGTTTGGATGTTCGTTAACACTGACTCTTACGGCGGCGATGTTTTCGACAGACCTTTCAGGATGACGTCTAACACTTGTCTCGTCTTTCAATGAAAATGTCCGCTAAAATTTGTTGATCAAATTTTCAATAGCGGGCCGCGACGGACGATTATATACACCGAAATGTTCACGTAACTTGCTCATTTTCCCTGTAAAATTTTCTTTATTTCTGTAATGGGTCCTCACAATTAATAAACGTTCTTCAAGAGTGTAATGCAGCATTTTCGTTGTCAATGTTTTGACAGAACACATGCCTAATATGGCCCACTTGATGTTTGACAGACGGAAATGGCGCGTGATTCAAAATTCAAGTTCTTATTGGGACACCCTTTATAAAGTTACATTTTTGTATTTGCAACAAGTGTCAAAATGATTTACTTTACGTAACCAGTTATATAATGTTGAACATTATAGAACTAGTTTCGAAAAATGCATTATGTTACCAGTTGCGCAGAGATATCAAATAAAAATAAACCTTTTTTTGTTTTTAAAATCAATATATACATTATTATTATTATTATTGAAATTTTATATTAAAGAGGAGCATATTGATTCAAAATAGGATTTGGTTAAACTTCCCAAGCAGCAAGGTGCCGTCATTATGACGTGATTTTTTGGGTTTACTCGTCAGAAACGTCACTATCCCACTATCCCACGTTACTTTGACATCATTTTTTAACATTAATTAAACGTCAAGACAGACTCGTCATTATGACGTAATTTTTTAGAATTAATTTATCCGAAATACAATTAGGCATTCCAACGACCTGTCAAACAATAGGTGCTAGTGGGAAATTCTTGTATATTTAAGGAGGTAGCGACATAGTCTTGTAACTTGCACGCTATTTTTATTCGAAGTAGTACTCGCCAAGCCTGCCAATTTATAAAGAAATGTATAGGTGGGTTTTTTAAATATTATTTTTATTGTGTTTGACATAAAATATTTAAATGTAATCCATTATTCATGATTTTACGTAAAGTAGATAGAATACACTATATGTCGCCACCCTTAGATATACCAAACCTGCCCACTGGTAATTCATTTGTTTGGAATGCCTAATATCCTAATCAGTAACCTGTATTTGACGTCGCATTGATGACATAGAATAGACGTCACTTAGAATTCGTCATAATTACGGTATTTTTTCGTATATTTCTGGCAGTGTTATATGTCAATTGTTATTGTTGTTCCCTGTTTCCTCCATCTTCATGATTCTTGTGATAGCCGTGACCTCGTGAACGTGGTGCATTTTTAAATTGTACTTTATTTGATAAGATGTTTTAGAAAAAGATATAAAATAGAATATGACAAAATTATAAAGTATAATAAACCGAATTTGGTATTTTACAAATGTATGGCATTGTTGAGTTTGAAAAACCGGACAATGACGGTCTGGCGGTTGTGAAGTGAGCAGAAAATGGCTGATGCTGCGTAAAAAACAAGTCTTGGCCGCCTTTATAAAGAAATATATAAAGAAATATAATATAATATAAGACTGGTGAGTAATGTTCTACTTTTATTTTTTAATTATGAGTTCTTTCAGGGTATTTTTTAAAAGTTTATTTAAAAATAAAATATTTGTAGGGGGCCATTTGATTCAGATACCTTTTATCGTCTCACCGAATATATGATCTTTTTTTTTAATAACTTTTATTATAAACTATATGTATACCTCTGAGAAGGTAGTTTTGATGATGAAATCGTAAAGCATGCTTGCCCACCCCCAATTAAAATCAAATCTACAATTTTAGGTATGTTGTTTCAGTTCTTCTAATATTCTTTTGTCATTTTATTCCTTTTGGTTTCTTGCACATGACTTTTATTTACCAGTGTAATTTATTTTTTGTAATATATTTTTCATGTGTTTTTTGGATTAAATAAATAACTTTCATCTGCTTAGTATTTTTAATAATTCCATCCAACCTTGGGCCACCCAATATAGACGTCACTTTGACATTAGGTAGTGTTATGTATTGGAACGCACCCTTTATAATATTGTAAGTTGGCAATGTTGCGCATATGACACGTCTGTCACTTGTCTTTTGTTTTGATAGAAAGAAAGGTTGTATTCTGTATTAAATATATAAAAATATAAAAAAAGTCATCCTGCATTTTAATTAACGATATAACAATAATTGGCGACGAGAAAAACCGACTTACATAGCGGGTAAGATATAGCAATAAATTTTCCCGAGAAAAGTGGGTTTCGAGAAAAGTATAAAGTGAGGTTAGCAGACCACACGTTGCAGGATAGACGAAAAAAAATTTTTTTATGAGCATAAAAATGACCTCAAACCCAACGCAGCAAAATGTTGCAGCAGCAGCAGAACAACCACCGACACATCTAACAATTGTAAATGCGGGAAGTGTATCTACACTCGCAGGGTTCAAAAACGGAGATGATTTTGAGATATTTGAAGAGCGCTTGGAGCAGTATTTGGCGGCAAACCTGGTTGAGGAGGAACGTAGAGTCGCAGTATTACTTACACTATTAAGCGAAGAAATTTATAAAATGTTGAAAAATCTATGTTCCCCTAATAAGCCTAAAGAGAAAAGCTACAATGAGCTTATTCAGATCTTAGCCTCGCAATTCAAACCAAGAATGTCTTATTATCGCAGACGAATAGCTTTTGATGGTTTAAGACAGTCTAAGGAAGAAACGGTTAATTAATGGTTCGTAAAAGTGAAAAATTCGGCGTCAAACTGTGACTTCGGAGACAAACTGATGTATCGAGTGCAGGAAAAATTTGTAGTAGGTATGAAACCTGGGCCAATACTGGATCGGTTGTGTGAAGAAGACTATAAAAAGGAATTGAAGGATCTTCTAGAAATTGCACTAAATAAAGAGGCAGCGTTGAAAGAAACTTCATCCAAAATGGTGGAGGTGAATAAAATTTCAAGTCAGCAGACTAGAAAGCAGGGGCCGAAGGTGGAGGAGAAGAAACCGAATAAAGAGAAATGGCCTAAAGAAGAAAGAAACTGTGAATATAAATGTCATTTTTGTGGTAAAGGTAACCATAATTTTAAGAATTGCAAGTTTCGTCAGTATGTATGTAGAAAATGTAACAGGCGAGGGCATCTAGAGGCAGTATGTAAAGCAACAGAAAAAGTTAATGCTTTAGATGAGTTAGAAATTTTCAATTTAACTGATACCACTGCTGTGGTGAATTATATACAGCCTCTGGGTGTCTCAGCAAAGATAGATAATATTTCAATTGATTTCGAAGTAGACACCGGTGCTAGCATTTCTTGTATAAATTATAATTGTTATAATGAAAGTCTGTCTCATATACCTTTGTTATCTACCCAAGTACAATTAAAAACATATTCAGGGGAATGTTTAATACCTGAAGGTAAAATTGTGGGGAATTTACAAATTGAAAATTGTTTAAAAAAATGTGAGCTATTAGTAGTAAGGGGAGCAGATAAAAATCTTTTAGGTAGAGATTTAATTAAAATATTTGATTTTAATATTTCACTTAGCCCTTCAGCAACAATTAATGAAATTACAAATGATGCATATGATCAGACCTTAGTACAAACAATAATTGAAAAATTTCCTCAGGTTTTTACAAATAAATTGGGTGCCTATAAAAATGAAAAAATTAAACTGGAAATAGTAGAAGGGGTACAGCCAAGATTTTATAAACCCAGAGCAATTCCATTCGCTTTTAGGGAAAAAGTGGAGATGGAACTAAAAAAATTAGAAAGAAATGGGGTAATTAAAAAGGTATTAAATTCTTCTTGGGGTACACCTTTAGTACCAGTAATGAAAGCTAATGGTAAAGATATTAGAGTATGTGCTAACTATAAAATTTCTGTAAATAGATATTTAAAAGATATAAACCATCCATTGCCTAGGATAGATGATATTTTTGCAGCGTTACAAGGTGGAGAAAGATTCACTAAATTGGATTTTCTTAATGCATATAACCAGTTAGTTTTGGAGGAGGAAACCTCAGACTTGCTTGCATGGAGCACTCCTTATGGTATTTTTAAGGTACTGCGTTTACCATTTGGAACGAAACCAGCTTGTTCTTTATTTCAGGCTATTGTTGAAAAGGTTTTGCAGGGATGTAAAGGCACTGTTAATTTTCTGGATGATGTGGTTGTTACAGGAAATAATAAAAAGGAGCATGTGGAAAACTTGGAAGAAGTATTAGGTAGATTAGAGTCTGCAGGATTCACACTAAATATTAAGAAATGTGAGCTTTTCCAAGAAAAAATTTGTTACCTAGGGCACAAAATTTCGAAAGTTGGTTTAGAAAAAGATGATTGTAAGGTAAAAGCTATTTTACAGACCCCTATTCCAAAGAATATTACTCAGATACGTTCTTTTGTGGGAATGGTTAATTATTATGGTCGTTTTTTGGAGAATTGTTCATCAAATTTAAAACCATTGTATGAATTATTAGAAAAGGGAAAAGATTTTAGATGGACCAAAGATTGTCAAAAGTCATTCGAGTGGGCCAGGAACGAACTAGTATCGGACAGAGTGCTAACCCATTTTGATGCTTCTAGACCAGTCAGACTTGAGTGCGACAGCAGTCAATATGGTATAGGTGCAGTATTGTTAAATGTTATGGAAGACGGGTTGGAGAGGCCAGTCTGTTATATTTCAAGGGTTTTAAGTAAGGCAGAAATAAATTACTCAATGATAATGAAGGAAGCATTGGCAGTATACTGGGCTGTTTCGAAGCTGTATCAATATTTAGTAGGTATAAAATTTGAAATTCTAAGCGATCATAAACCACTACAGGCAATATTTGGTGAATATAAAAGTCTACCACAGATGGCAGCAGGTAGGGTTCAGAGATGGTCTTTATTCTTATCGAGCTTTGACTATACTTTCAAGTATATCAAGGGAAGGGAAAATGTTAGGGCATATTTGTTATCTAGATTGCCACTTCCAGATGAGGAAAAAGTACATGGACCGACGGTCGATTATTTCAATTTTCTAGAAGGGAGTATACCTATTGATTTATATAAAGTTAGGTCAGATACCAGTAAAGATTCAGTGTTAGGGATTGTATACAATTATATTAGGTATGGTTTTCCAAATTCAGTGGATGAAATTTTAAAGCCTTTTGCTTAAAGAAGTAGTGAACTAGCTATTGACAGAGGTGTTATACTCTGAGGTTACAGAGTTGTTATTCCTTTTTCTTTAAGGGAGCAACTTTTAAAGGAATTACATTCTATGCACCAAGGCATTGTTAAAATGAAAACAAATGCTAGAAGTTATTTTTGGTGGCCAGGATTGGACGCAGATATTGAAGCAAAGGTCAATAAATGTCGTGTGTGTGCTATGAATAAGGTAAATCCACCAAAAGCTTAAGTGATACATACACAAGTCACTTATTTTTGGGAAAGAGTACATGCTGATTTTTTAGGACCTTTCAAAGGTGAAATAGTTTTAATAATGATAGACGTTTATTCCAAGTGGCCAGAAGCTTTTATGATGAGGTCTACAAGCGCGGACAGCACAGTTGAAAAGTTTAGGGAGACGTTTGCACGTTTTGGTTTACCAAGAATTGTATGTACAGATAATGGACCTCAGTTTGTTGCAGAAGAATTTTCTAGATTTTTATTTAATAATGGTATTAAGCATCTCACATCACCACCTTTTCACTCAGCAACGAACGGAATTGCAGAAAATTGTGTTAAGTCTCTAAAAAGTGGAATAAAAAAAGCTATTTCTGATGAAGGGAACAAAAATTGTTCATTTAAAACACTTTTGGACAGATATTTATTTTCTTATAGAAACTCTGTGCATTCCACTACAGGAATGGCACCAGCAGATTTGATATTTAAACATAAAATTAAAACTCGTTTAGATTTATTAAGGGAAGAGAAAAATAAAGATAAAGTAAAGTCAGGTAGAAATGAAAAGTTTGTACTAGGGAAAAAAATATGGTGTCGGGATTATAGATTTCCGAATAAAAAGAAATGGGTTGAAGCGCTGATTGATGAAGTGCTAAGTGATAGAATATATTTATGTAAAGTTATGAACGAAGGTTTAATATGGAAGCGCCATCTAGACCAAATTCGTAAAAATGTATGTGCGGAAAGCAAAGAAAAAGAAGACAATAACGGCGAACAAAATTTGCCAGAGAAGAGGGTAAATGTTAAATTAGATTTCCCTAGTAAAGAATTTGTTAGTGCGGAAGTGTTGCCAGAATCTAGTGCGGAACGCGGCAATAGTGTTAATGAACCAAACGCAATAAACAGTGAATTAGATTTAGAGAATAAAATTGTAAGTAGTGAGAAAATTAATGTTGACAAAGAAATCTTGCTACCATGTTCAGATATTGAACTTAATGTAAATGCAAGACCTAAAAGGGAAATTAAACCACCCTGTAAATTAAACTTATGAAGGGAGGTATTGTTATGTATTGGAACGCACCCTTTATAATATTGTAAGTTGGCAATGTTGCGCATATGACACGTCTGTCACTTGTCTTTTGTTTTGATAGAAAGAAAGGTTGTATTCTGTATTAAATATATAAAAATATAAAAAAAGTCATCCTGCATTTTAATTAACGATATAACAGGTAGATCCGTGATAATGACGTCAATTTGCCTAGCCTAGGACACCCGATATACACGTTACTTTAACGTGATATCGATTCGTCAAAATGACGATATGGAATGACGTCATTTCGCTGTGACATTCTCACGTTACCATAACGTTATTTTCACGTCATCAAATAGCGTAACGCACACCAAAAAATCACGTCATAATGACGGCATGATGTTGTATGGGTTATAACATTGTTGTAATATTGTTGGGGTTCTTATTTTCCATTCCAAATCAACACAAAATAATTAAAACACAATACACGACAAAATAACACACTTTCCTGAACATTAAATAACTTTACCAGGCTATATAAACACACTACAACAAGTCATAGATAATAAATTAAAATGAGTTTCTATATGTCAACATATACAATTAACATTACAAGAAAGTAATATTGGTTGCATAGATGTCATAAATTTAATCCAAACACACAATTTTATAAATAATCTAGTCAAAATTAGAAAAATATTGTATATAACACGTTACGAAATACTATTTTGTGCAACTCATTCATGTTGCGAGACCTCGCTCTGCTCGTCCCGTAAATATTCACTTATTACATAAAATAAAGCATTTTGTAACTGGTTGCATAAATATTTTATTTGGAATACAGAAAACAAATATTTATTTAGGTAAAAATTAGAACTATTTTCGTAAATTCCACTATTTCCAATTAATATCACTTAAATCATACCTAATAAAGTATATTTGGACTGAAAACGTATTTTCCTGGAAAACGTACTATCCTGGAAAACGTAATTAGATAGTAGAATTAATTGCTTTTTTTAAAAGCTCTTGTTCTCTATTTGAATAAAGGTGAAGAGTAGAAGCATTTGTTAATATCCGATAGTTTACCTTTCATATCATTTGTCAAACATCGATTTTCAACAGATTCTCAACGCTACATTTCAACAAAAGTAAACACAAAAACGCTGCAACGCGATATTTTCATCGGAAGAGAAAAGTTTTGTGTAAAATCCACCAAGAGAGGTTTCTGTTTCAATTTAAACAACGTTGAACAAGTATTAATGGAAAGGCTTTCCAATTGAAGAAGATTTTTTAAGTGTTGAAAGTTGTGAAATATTGCTTTATTCGCAGGAATTTTAAGGACGATCTGGTGAATGATTAATAAAGAAAGTTTTTGTCTTTGTCTCAAGTTTCCAGACGAACACTTCGAAATACGGAAAATTTTAGAAATACCTATTTTTGTAACTGTAGACTGTTCTAATGAATAAAGCATGGAAATTTAATCAAATCCTCCGAAGTGATTCATTGACTTTGATTAAATGTTTAAGCAGTAAAATAAAATATGTCATTTGATGAAACGGTCACATATTAATTTAAATTACAATGTATCCAGTTTTTCAAATTTCAATTAAATATTTAAACCTTCACATATTTCGTTAAAAAATGAAGCAGAAACAATTTTTATAATTTTTTTTTTTTTTCATAGGTGTTTAAAATTCTGTAAAATTAAAAAACACCTGCACTTACTAAGAACGTTAAATTATGACAGCTGCGTTCGTTTAGGGTAGCTCTATTTACTCCATTCACACTTTTGACTCCAATCGACCCGTTTGCCACAGATATGGATAGAGGAGATAGGAAAAGGCCATTTTCTCCGCTGTTTCAAAATAAGCATACCATGTAGGCCGCCATGTTTGGAATTTAAGCGTATTACGCACATGCGCAGTTGCTGTAGTGTTTCGACGGAAGTGTCATTTATGTCAACTCGTCTTGGTTTATTCGAAAATTTTAGAAGTTTTTACTAGAGACAATTAATAAAATGGGAAAAACGTGATTTGTTTGTGGTTGTTTAAACAATGACGATCCAGAAAATATTACATTCCACAAGTAAGATATATTATCTATTAGAACCGTATTCTTTATTTATCACATTTTTTAGACTATATTTTCATTTTCTAGAAAACAAAATATCGTAGTATAATACCAAACAATATGTAGGTATCTAACGTTGATATTGTTATAAATTTTTTAGATTGAGGAAAAAGCGTATGCTTCTTGGTTAAAGTGCAAATAAACCTTTTTGTTCCTCCCATTTTCATAAAGATACTTTAATCGTTTCAAAACGAATAGATACAATAAAAAATAATGCAATACCTTCCATAAATCTGCCTAAAATGAGAGATTTTTACAACATTAGTGTTATGAGATAAATATCTATACATAAAATTATCAAATTGTTTCTTTTTATAATTTTTAAGAAAGTGATAAAAAATTGTTAATTATCCATATTATTTTTAGAAATTTACAACCTTCAACGAATATTAAAAATTTAGAATCTAACGAGAAATTAAAAGTAGCTAATTGCTTATGGTAATGAAAGAGGAAATGTGTTGGAGGCTCTTCTAAAATTGCATAAATATTTCTTGAATTCGCCATAGATAAAAAAAATTTTTTTATAATATTAGATGTATGTCTCATACTTATTTTGGCTTGAAATAACTGGTACAATCTTATTAAAATTGTCGAAACTAATGGCAAAATTATTGATTTTAGTTATATGAAATTGTTGCACTATATTTAACAAACAGAAGGTTTACGTTTGGGTAACAAATTAAGAGTGGCCCATATGGATGGGAGAAAGACATAAAGGTTTGTACACTTAAACGATTTTAGAAATTTTATTGAAACTATTTTAGTAAAATTTATTTTGTAAATACAATAAAAAATAAATTATTTAAGTATATAATGTTATTTAAGTCAATTTAGACGTACAGATATTAAGTAACATTAGTATTAATTGTATAAGGACATTTGACAAACTGTTCGATTTACTAAATTCTTGAAATCTCTAGATTTCAATGGAAATTGCCTTTGTCTCAAAAAACGAAGACTTTATTGATGCCTGAAATAAAAGCTGCAATAGAATATATAAAGAAACTTAAAACCTTAGACAGTAGTTATGTTATTCAGTCACCGAAGATGAATACTGGTTTTCCAGATTTTATTTTAACAAGTTTGTAATAAATTTATATAAGAAAAACGTAAAATGTCTATTAATATATAAACTTAATACATATCCCTTAGAGCTATTCTTCTGCAGTATAAGGTATAATAGTATTAGTCTAATTGTGTGTTGTAATTACATTTTCTGGGGCTAAGTATGGATGGAACAATAATCCTTCATCATATAAACTACGATTAATTCTGTACCATGCATGACATTAAGAATCTTAATGGCTATTGTATTCTTCAGGATCCTATCGACATTTTACAAACAACACTAAAAAGTACAACAACAGTACCTATAGATAGGAGGTGGGTGGCTCAGTGGAGTCTCTGCCTGTGGATCCAAGGGTCCCAGGTTCGAATCCCACCGTTGGCCGGGATTTTTTTATTTAATTTAATTATTTAAAATTAATTCTGATGCCTTGGCAGGATTCCCCACTCGAGCATTCACTGTTGGGTTCTAATTAACAGTGCTGTTCCTAAAGTGGCGCTGGGAAACAGTAACAAAGCCTACACAGAACACGAGGCTAATAATCGTAGTAGTTGATGCCGATGACACCAAATAAAAAAAAAACAGTACCTATAGTTTATTACTACTTTCTTACTAAATATAACCAAAAGAAACTTTAGAAGATTCAAATTTCTTGTACTTGTATAAGATTTACTTGTAATATTCCTTATAAAAATAATGTTTCTCCATACATTCGCAGGTTAAATGAATATAAAATTCAGGGTAAAATATTTATTTTTAATTTTTTTTTGTATAATATTTTTATATTTAAAATTCCACAACATTTACATAATATCTTACTAAAAAAATCAACTTTTCAATCAACACTTTTACAACCCCAATGAATAGAACTTCAAAATTCCAGGTTTGTTTTAGTTACGTAGCACCATTATTGTTGAATTCAGAACTTAATAATTGTGTTAAGACTATTAGGCTAGTTCTTTCTTTTTTCTTTTTTTTTTTGGTGTCATCGGCATCAACTGCTAAGGTTATTAGCCTCGTGTTCTGTGTAGGCTTTGTTACTGTTTCCCAGCGCCACTTCAGGAACAGCACTGTTAATTAGAACACAACAGTGAATGGTCGAGTGGGGAATCCTACCAAGGCATCAGAATTAATTTTAAATAATTTAAATTATATAAAAAAAATCCCGGCCAACGGTGGGATTCGAACTTGGGACCATTGGATCTACAGGCAGAGACTATTACTGAGCCACCCACCCCTAGGCAAGTTCTTAATTCTAGAAAATGAGTTAATTTAAAGTAAGTGTTTTGGAACATTTTTTCTGTTATAATGAGGATGAATTGAACAACGGCTTAGCCGAATTCACTCCTTTTGAGACACTAATGTATTTATAGTTGCTAAATAAACATTATTTATTTAAATATAGTAATGTTCACATTGTCAAAAAATATACAGTGTGTTAAGCAGGCAAAATAAAGATGATATGCTTAATTTTATTTGAATGTGAGACTGTGAGAGCGATAAAGATAGTAATTGATTTGCCACACCCTTTCGATGGCAAGCATATGGGTTATTGCGGTCCACACTCATTTTTATTATTCCATTTCTCCCTATTCAGTGCCATTGTGTTCTATGCCGTTTTCCTGGAGTCAGGATGCAAATGTTAAATTATTGTGTTAAACAGATAATATAATTAAGTTGTTAGATATTTCAGAAAACATTGTTTATGCAAAAAAATTGATAAAATGTTCTACTGGCCAGGATTCACTTTCTAGAGCAACAGTTAATGAAAATTCTTTTTAGAAAAAAAATGGGATATTTTAACAGTTTTTGGCGTATTAGTGTAAAACTGTCGAATTATTTTTAATAAAAGTATTTTTCTACGATCACTATCTAAAGTAGGCTTTTGCGCTTTGAAATACAACCGCAAAGTTGACGTTTGCCGCGAACTGACAATAGTGACAGTTTTGTCGCGAACTGACAATAGTGACAGTTTTGTCGCTTGCCCTGCGGAAAACTTAACAGCTTTGTTGCTCGTCTAATTTAAATTAGATATAATATAATAATATTTCTTTTTAATAAATGATTTTCATGTTATTTGTACGTAGTTTGATATTTTTGTTTTATTATCCAAGCTACCATTGACTTTGAATATTAACTCCCTTTTTCATGAATAATGTAGATATAGGCAATATACTATACACTAATTACCTCAAATTTTCAGTTTTTATATCAATTTCTTAAAATAATGTGATCGTAGAAAAAATCTTGTATGCATTTTGAGCGAAAATTTAGTTGCCGCTTTCAACAGATTGCCGCGCTCCGCTAAGCGTCGCGCGGTAAGTTTCTGTCTCGAACGGCAAAGTATCACTTTTCGCTCTTAATACACAAATAGTTATTTTAATCACATAGTCAATTACCTGCTAACAAAATGTTCATTCTCAATTAGGTTAAAATAAAAATTTGTTTCGAGAAATAAATAATCATAATTATGAGTATCTAACCTTGGAGGAAAATCACATATCAAGATTAATAAAACCCTTAATAAAGATGCTATTATTCAAATACCAATGAAAATTTAAAAAACTAAATTTTTATTTTTTGTCCTTTATTAACTCTTATGAAATAGCTTTATTTATTTATAATTTATTAGTGCCGTTTTCTAATGTAATATAAATGTTTTAAGTTTATTAACATAATGTTAACATATATTTACTGTAGTATTATAATTACACAAGGTAAAAAAGTAAAACCCTACGCACTTGACAAAATCGAAGCGTTGTTACTACGTATTCTCTCATAACCTCCGTCCATGTAAGCGGATGAATTTACCGCCTTTGCAGATTCCTGTAGTGACCGAAATCGAGAATGTCTATTCCTTGCTGATGATTTCTAATAAGGACAAAACCGGTTCAAAAATAACGTTCTCTTTGGTAAGTAAGATCAAAGTTTGAATGTTCAAATATAATTTTTTTAACTCTGTCGTTTTGTATTGGATATAATTCATTGTCGGTTGCGGAATTAGCCAAAGTAGTAGTTGTTTTCCAAAGGAAAACGGTCGCTCGTTTTATTTTGTAAAATATGGGCAAGGAGAATTTCTTCTTTTCATTTATTTTACGTTTTGGTCACATTTAAGTTTGGATTTATTTTCAATTTTTAATCAAATATTTTACTAGATGTTTTTGATAATAATTTTAAATTTACTAAAGAATATGCCCATGACCTCTAAATTATTTTGATTGATGATTCTTAATATACGCTCAAGTGCATGCTATAGTACCTACTGTGGAGCGATATTACCAATACATTTGAGTTCCTTAGTTTTGCAGTTTTAATATTAAATAAAATACTTTCAAGATCTGAGCAATCAATATTCCCATGTAATAATTTACATACAAAATTATATTTTTTAATATGAAAGTTCTGTTTATATGACGTGACTCCAGATTTATTTGCTATAAAATATATTACGGCCTTGGATTGTTGTATTCATTTCATATGAAATGTTATTTTAAATATATTTTATGTTTATAATTAATTTTAAATAAAGTTTCAAAAATACTATGTTTTTATTTTTATAAATCTCTTAAAGTTAGTTATATTGTGTAATTAAATCATTATTTTCAAATTATGTTTAAATATGTTAGTCCTACCCTGTACACTTCAATATGCAATCAATGCGCAAGCGCGTGGGTCGCTTTTTTTAAATATGTATGCCTTGATTTCTACGTGCCTGATAAAAATGACATTTCCTATCTCCTCTATCCATATCTGTGCGTTTAGCATTCATTTGTTTTTTCAGTGACAGTTCAACACGCTTAAGTGACAGTAAGTACAACACGCTTAAGTGTCAGTTAAAAAGATCCTATATTCTGTTTATGTCCCCCTCTAGCAACTGACTAATCGAACTCAATGACTATATACTACAGGATAGACTAATTATTTCAAAAGAAACCACATCGCGTTTTTTCCGTGCAGATGACGGGTTTTCAAAACGTCGTTCTTTAATATTTCAATCTAAAAAAACCGTAGGCTACCATCAAGATATGAACGATAATGTTTTTTAAGAATATCATCAGCAGATCATAAAGCATTTACCAAAGGGTTCAGTTATAGTAATGGATAACGCTAGTTACTATTCCCGTCTATTTGAACGTGTGCGAAATACTTTATGGAAGAAAGATGACGCTAACAGACAAAAATATTAACTTTCCAGAAAAATCAATAAGAATGAAACCATTAGAAATAGTGAAATTAAATAAGCCTCCATTACGTTATGGTACCCATGGTACTGACGTTGTGCGTCTTCCTCCCTATCACTGCAAACTAAATCCTATTAAACGGATATGGACACAAATTAAAGGATAAAAATCGACATAATATGACATTTAAGTCAAACCTTTTAACTGTCGGCTCTTTAAAATCACAGATTTTGATTTAACTACCTGTGCTGTAAAACTTCTATAAAATTTCGATTTATTACTCTGTGTCGATTGCGAATCTACTATAAAGCAAAGAGATATTTAACTTCTGTTTTATTATTAGTTTTAAAATAAGTACAAACTTTTATGATAAATAACATTTTTTCTAAAACGTTAGAATAAAGTGTTTCTCTTTTTCAGTGCACTTGAGAACACAGTGTATATATATAGTTTCCAAGTTGATACACATACTTTTATCATAACCCTCGTATTTTTGTTTATTGTTCCAAGTTTAAAACCGTACTTTTGAACTCACATTACTAACAAGTCTGGTCTAACAAGTAAGTATTCTTTTAAAAAGAACGTGGTGCCCCGGCACTAACTCAAAAATTGCTTTAAGCAACAGCTGTAAGAAAGTTGTTTGGATAGTTTTTAACTTTGTTAGAGCCAATAAACTTTGGTCTTTGCCGGGGGAATTTAATTTAATAAATGAAACAGTAGATAGATATCATTCGGTGTATTCTTCAAGCTGATAATACACAATAAAAAAGTGGATTGCTTTTAAATTTCTTTTGCGGAATTTAATAAAAACAGAAGGATTTCCTCACACAATGGATGTTATTTTTACAGATTCTCAAAAAGTCTTTGATAAGCTTCAAAAACTGAATACTTTTGAATTATTTGACAACTTATTAAATTTGATAAAAAATTATTTAGAAATTAGATCATTTGTTGTAAAGCATAGCGGCAATATGTCACGTGTTTTCAGCTAATTCGGATGTTCCACAAGGATCTAATCTTGCTTCTTTATTGTTTGTATTCCTTTTAACTGATCTGGTTATAATTTTAAAATACCAAGACTATTTATTTTCGGCAGATATTCTTAAGATATACAAATAGGTGCATACTGTTAAGGATTGTGTAATAGTACAAAAGGACATTGATAATTTGCCCAGATAGCACACATAGTCCAATGAACGTCCACTTTAGATCAATTTGAGGATCCGTATTCGGACATCCGTTTATGTTCATTAATTTGACAGATGCATATCGATACCCAGAGGATGTCTGTTTTTGGACTTAATTTTAAGTTTAGTAGTGTTTTGGTAGCCAGTAGACGTCCATCTTAGGTCATTACTTATTTAGACTATCATAATAACCCATCTATATATACTTTCTTTTTCCTAATATAATTGTTCATTAAAAATTAACAAATTTAATCTATTGCATTTTATTTTATCAGCCCAAGTTATAAATCTTATTCTATTAAAACGGTTTCAAGTGGCTCCTTCTTCCAGATAGTCTAGCGGATGAAAGCGTAGAACGATAATGGACGTGTCGGTCGTTCGATCCCTGCACAGGTCAAGCGATTTTTTATAAAAAAAAATGGTGTGTAGCGGGTTGCGAAAATATTAAATAAATTAATAATATAAAATAAGTTTGTGGTGAGTTATGGTTATGTAAAAAAGTAGGGATGTGGTCTCAATGAAATATAATCCAGGAATGGACGTTTTTCGAATGTCCAGTATTCAACGTCCAAATATAATCCAGAATTAAACGTCCTCTGAATAGTCAAAAGTGTGCTATTTGTATACTTCACTGGACATCCATTGAGTGATGGAAGTCCAGAAATATTTTTGGACGTGTAAACATTCAGAATTGTATATCGAATGGACGTACACTGAATCTATTTGTGCAGTCTAGGTGTATGAGCGGAGTCAACGAAATAAACTTTATTTTAATTTTACCACATATTCTGTAATGACATTAGTGCGTCTAAAGGAACCAGTTGTTTTTAGTTATATGTTAATAATGAAATATTAAAGATCTGGATGGTACTAAACAGTTATCATTTAATTCTTGTGACGAAGTCACTAAATTTTTCTTTTAATTAATTTAAAAAATGTATATTTCAATTAATTCCTGCCTGAGGACATGTAGAAGATTTCTGTGTCTCAGGAATTACCGTTTTTCAACAATTGCGAGTACCGTCGTAGGTTAAAATATTCCAATGTTTGCCGAAATCCAAATGGGCATTTTATAGAGTCGATTTCGTACCAATTATCTACTTTTATTTGTCAAGGTACTAGAAGGACTTTTTTTTATTTTTAAATTGTAAACAGTTGGCTGTAGTGGTGGTATCTCCCACTCGGGCTTACCGGTCTTCAATCTTGCCCAGCGAAAAAGCATAAATTCGATCACATCTGAGAATTACTCTCTCTTGATTGCCGGCCGCCGTAAGCTCTCCTCTCTTTTCCACCGACTAGTGAAGTACTCTGTGAGTGACCGTGATATTGTTAGAAAACTGAACAACCCCGTTTATTTTCCTAAGGTAGAAAACCGCAAATTATTAATTATTTTTCTATTTACAATTAGTTTGGGACACCCGTCCGACAAGTGAAAATTTTTGATTCATGCCCAGCATTTTTCATTTCATTCCTTAGTGGGAAACCGTTAGCAATTTTTTATTTGAGACTGGATATAGGCTAGACTCTGAGTGCTCTCATTTTCAACGACTATATCCAATCTCTCTTAGGAAGCGCCCAGTTAACATTGAAGTGAGAGGTTCAACCAGTTTTAAATTTTTTTTCATTTTATTACTTTTGGGGAAAAACCGGCCCATTATTTTCTTTCGCGGATATTCGATCCGTCCCCGGGTTAAGAGTGATCTCTGTCACGACGGCGTTATCGAATTTTCCAAAAAGACGTCTAAATTAATTTTCGCGCCTCACTTCATGTAATTTTCTTTTCTTTTATTTATTCATTCAGTTGTATTTGAATCATTCCGTTCCCCGTCCACAACTAATTATTTAACGAAGCCAGACGATTTCTGTAAAATTAATTCACATACCGTCTTGATCGACTTTGGGCAAATCTCAAAATAATCTTTGCTATCACCGTCGCCTTCGCTGTCCAAACACCGCGTAAATTCTTATAATTCTCACTCGACGAAAATTGCTACTGCCGATCGCTCGAGAACAAGATACAAGGGGGTTTTGAAAACTTTATTTCATTATATAGTAGGTTTTCCTTTTCTGAACTTACATTGTAGGTGGGTTAACGGTGGTAATAGTAAACTTTATTTTTTGTAACTACCCGTTTTCTTTTATTTTTTATGAACTTCTCATTTGGTCAACCGTTTAATTAAAAATTAATTAATCCGTTTTAATTAATTACCGTTTTTTTTTTTTTTTTTTTTTTTTTTCGTTTTGCTATTTTGACCAGAATATTTAATTTAATTTTGTGATTTTGGAAAAACATACTTTCCATATACCGGGTTGTACATAATTTCCGATTTAAATATTTTCCCGTACTAGTAAAAGGTAACACGAACTCTAATTTAAATAGTTTATTTTTAATAAATTTTCCGTATACAGGGAGTTTCATAATTCTCAGACCGCTTAGCCTCCTGTGCTAGCGAACCGTAGATATTTCCCAATATTGAAATAGTTCTCAATGGTATTAATTTATTTTTATTAAATTTTCTGTATACAGGGAGTTTCATAATTCCCAGACCGCTTAGTCTCCTGTGCTAACGAACCATAAATATTTCCCAATATTTAAACAGTTTTCAATTGTAATAATTTATTTTTAATACATTTTCCGAATACAGGGATCTATTAATATTTAAATAGTTTTCGATTGTATTAATTTATTTTTAATGAATTTTCCGAATACAGGGATCCATTAATATTTAAATAGTTTTCAATTTTATTAATTTATTTTTAATAAATTTTCCGTATACGGGGAGTTTCATAATTCCCGGATCGCTTAACCTCCTGTGCCAGCGAACCGTAAATATTTCCCAATATTTAAATAGTTTTCAGTTGTAATAATTTATTTTTAATAAATTTTTCGAATACAGGGATCCATTAAGATTTGACTAGTTTGCAAATGTATTAATTTATTTTTAGTAAATCTTCCGAATACCGCGAGCCATTATTATTTAACTAGCTTCAATTGTAATAATTTACTTTTAATTATTTTTTTTTCTATATATAGGGATCCGTCCGTAATTTCTTTCTTGTAATCTCGTTTAATTGTAATTATTCATTTTATTTAATTTTCTGTTTACCGCCGTGCCAGAACCGTGCACTAGCACCGTTGTTTTTTTTTGTAAATATATATTTTATTACCTATTCCTGTGTTTCTCTTATTGCTGGTTCTTAACCGTTTTCTTTCAGGGTACCGTAGGGTACGAGGTGTAAAGGAGATAAGTGTTTTATTTTTATTTATTCTAGTATAGTGGCTACCTAGCAGTGACCACCTGAAATTATTTGTACCTCCACTGAGTTTACCTTGAGTACACTCTGGTGTACTCCAGGGTCGCAGAATCACCATCACAGCGCCACACAGACTCGCTCATTCACTGTAGATGAACCAGAAGCCAGTCACATTCTCATGCAAGTTGCTTGCTGGGATTTATAATAAGACAAACTAACGTTTTCCAATAGTAATACAATAAAAACTGTCTGCTATCAAAATATTTTTTGCAATAATATACTTACTTAAAGTGTCTGTAAGTTATTTTGTTGAATATCTAAACGGGAAAAAGGAAGTGGCTCACCATTTTTTTATTAAAAATTATGGCGTACTCGCACAAGCACCATTGGTACAAGAAGAAATATTCGAACTACCCCAAAAAAAAAAGACACATTTATCCCTCCAAAGCGGTTTGAAAATTTTGAGTCAATATCTAAAACTATTTGAAATAATTAACAAAAATAAATAAAAAATTAAAACTTAAACACTCTGTATCTAGGAAACGAGAAGCATATTTCATCCTAAGTTTATATGATCTTTTTTTAGCAAAATAACTTCGTCAACCACCCTCTAAAATCTTTTGCACTTATTTACAAACAACCTGTATAATTGAAATGAAGTAAATATGCCTCTGTAATTTTAATAGCTTTACCTGTTACCTTTGGTGTAAATATTTTGTATTTTTATAACTATATATATTTTTAAAGGATTGTTTTAATACGAAAATAAATATGAAGCTTGGATTAAGAAAATCTTTCAAAATTAATAAAATACCAATAATAAATTACCTGTGTTCTGCTAGAATCATTTTGCCAATGCTCGTATCGATTATTGAAGGCTCTGGGACCTCTCCATTCTTGCAAATTCAATCCAGAGTCATCTTGCAGTACAATTCCGTTACCATTTGAAGATTCCTTTTTCTAAAATATCACACATAAAACGAATGAGTGTCTAACTAAAATGTTTATTGCCTAATATTTTGCCACAAAATTTTTGTTACATTTTACCTATTATTTTTTTTTTACTAAAAATTCTATAACTAAGCAATACAAGATGTCCGAAAAATGTACAAACTTTAAGTGGTGATAGGGGACATCTAAACATTTTTGTTTTATTTTATAAACATATGTCCGCAAATGAGCCGTTTGGGCAGAAAAATGGACAAATTGTTTTGATTAGTTTTGTTTATTTCAGTGATAAATAATTAATATTATTCCGAAAAATGTTCAGGAGGACTCAATTAAATATAATTGTTTAAAATATTGACCAATTGCTTTAATGTAAAAAATGCTTCGTCGCTTCATTGACTTCCGGACCCATTGGAATATTCTTGGAATAGGTTTTACATCTGTAAACCTAGCCATTATTAACGCTAAAAGAACTTTCTAATTGCGAATAGGCGTTTCATAGACTAAAGAATTCAGGTCCCCTAAAATAAAAAACTATAAATTTGGAATCTGGAGAACGCGCGGGCCTCTTTCAATCCATCGGCAAGAACATCGCTGATCCAAATACAGCCGCAGCTTTAACCAAAATTTGAAGGTGTCCCGTCATGTTGAAACCACACGTTATTTCTAATATCTAAAGCGACTTTTCTTATAATAAAAGCTAAACATTTTTACAGAAAATTAAAATACATATCTGTGTTCAAACGATTCTGTCCAACAATACCGTCCACATGTTTAACCGACTTCAAAAAAGGAGGAGGTTATCAATTCGTCGCGGTATATATATTTTTTTTATGTATGTTCAGGGATTATTCTTTAACACGGTGTCCGATTTCAATGATTTTTTTTTTTGTTAGAAAGGAAGTACTTCAAGGGTAGTCCCATATAAATTTAGTTAAAATATAATAATTGTGTCCATGAGAAAATCCTCAAACTCTTCATTTTTTATGTATGTTTAGCGATATTGCTTTACCACCTTGTCCGATTTCTATGATTCTTTTTTTGTTAGTAAGGGGGTAGCTCAGGGGTGGTCCCACATAAACTTGGTTAGGATGTGGTGATGGCATCTGCACGTTTTTCAAGACGGTTTTTTGAAATTTTTAATTTTTAATACTTGTTACAGAAAATTGTTGCTAGTGTCTTTTAAAGACCACACATGATTATCATCATTCCAAATGTGCATGTTTTTACTAACAAACCATCGCACGTGAAACATGCCTCATCGGTAAACAATACTTTTCTTCTGAAGTGACTGTCTATTAAGTTATAATCCAAAACTCATTGGCAAAAAGCTAATCTATGTGGGTAATCTTTAAGATTTAAAGTTTGTACGCAATGTAACTGGTAGGAATAGAGGAGTTATTCACACAGAATACGCTGTACCGTCGACTTGGAGGATTCCGTATGGTGTGCAATTGCGCAAACCCTTGTGTGTTGATAGAACTCCTTCAAATTCAACCGTTTGAGATGTTCTTGGACGACCACCACCAGAAAGCTGTAGGTTCCCCTTTTTCTAAGGCAACGATGAATGAAATCAAAGGTTGTATGCTGATATTGCAGACATTTCGCATATCCTTATTCATACAAGTGTGCTGCTTTTCTTTCATTACAATTGGCCTCACCATAAGCAAGGTGCGTATGACTAAGTTCTTGTAATGAGAAATTATCGTCCATTTTCAACACAAACTTTAAATTAAAAAATATTACTACAGTCTTAAAATTGGCAGCTTTAGAATGTTTTTGCAAAAAACGTAAAGAATTAATTTAGTTAGGTACTTAAAATAATTAAAAAAAATATTGATCTGCAGCCCAAACAGTTCATTTGTGATCAAATGTTTATGCAACAAAAAAGTTTGTTTTGAGGTCAACTATCACCCCTCAAAATGTGTCGATATGTTTTTGGGATGTATCAAAATGTGATTACACATAAAATTTATTGAAGTTAAAAAACAACAATCAACCATCAGATCTATGTGACAAGGTCTCCAAAAAAGTAAAAAATTCAAACATAAATGGCTCAAAATCTCCAAGGTCGCAAATTTCAAGATTGGTTTTATGGCAAAAAATATTACAAAATATAATCATCATTATTAGTTTATATTGTCATTTAACTTATGTTTGAATAATACCTTTATGGGGCGAACATAGAATTTATTACATTTTTTTGTTATTATGCTTTTAAATAATACTTTTGCTACAAATGGTCATTTCGGGAACTTTTTTTAAAGTTAATAAAATGTCAAAAAAATACCTAAGTATGTTTTTTGTTTTTCTTTACACAATGGCGTAGGTATATATTATTCAACAATTAATTTAAAAAAATTAAATAATACATACAGAACCCCTTTAAAGTGAAATACATCTAAAAACGAAGATAAGTTACTTTTTTTATATGTGCAACTTTAGAAATATAAAAATATCAATATTTTTTTTATAATGAAAATAACTTAATGTATGCAAAATTAAGGTTTTTGATAAAATCACGGTCTAAACCAAACCTAACGAAGCCTAACCTAACAACCAAATTAATCCTAACCCAACCAAACCTACGTTTCTTGGTCTTTTAATTTTGGTGCTACGACCCAGAACGGCTTTGCTCTGAAAAGTGTCGTATAGGATAAATTAACCCCAGTTTCTTTTGCGAATTTTGATGTCAGTACTTTGACTGAATGAGAGGATTTTTTTCTAATACCATTTTTTTTCCAGCATTAGATTTTTTCTTCTATCGTAAGCAGGTAGCCTTTATAATTTTTTTTAGTCTTTTTCTGTTTTTTCTGACTCATGAGTCTTCTTATTGATATAACAACACAAACAAGTATGTTTACTTATTGAAAATTATGTACACATGATATATACATAGAGTGGCGTAACTATAAATTTAGGGCCCCCACAACTTTTTTTGTGGGGATTCGTTTTAGTTTTCTTTTTTAGAATTTTAGATAAAAACTGTCTTTTAAAATAACAAAGGGTTGGATTAGATAAATAAACAATAAAATTTATAAACTTGTTTATTACACTAATCATCTTAAATCTGATAAGTATAAGTAAACTGTATTAAAAAATTGATGAACCAAATCTATAGAATTACTAAAAACCCTTTTTTCTAGCTTTTCTTTCAGAAAAAGAAGTAATGGCTTGGTCAATGTCAATTTCTCGCGCCAATCATTTTCGATTGCTAAAAATGCTAGAGAAATTCTGTTTCTCAAATAATTTTTAATTATTTCTAATTTAGAGAAAGGCCTTTCATTACTTGCGATGCTTATGGGTGAAGTCAAATACATTATCAGAGCTTTAATCGTATTAGAAAAGCTAGATACGCATGTAGGATTATCAACTAACAAATATTTTAAAAACTCAGTTATGCTCTCAATATTCTGAAGGTCTTTACATAATAATTTATTATTTCTTATGGCAACTAGTTCAAGACCTAAGGATTCAGTTTTATTAAAATCACTTTTATAAAATATTTCCAACTCATCGCCTTTTTTGACAAAAATTTCTGGCGCTAATTTAAAAAGCATAGATGGGTTTAGGAAACTAAATTTTTCATTACCATGACAAAATGATTCAAAACGACACTTTATTTAAACGTTTATGGTATTCAATGTTGCAATAGTACAATTTTTTTTCCAGGAATACTTGCGTGCATAGAAATCGGCCCACTGTAAACTTTTGACTTTAACTATATATTTTTTTTTTTGGTCTATTCTGTAAAAATTTCTTTATATTTAACGGCCTTTAAAAATATTTTCTTCTTTAATTCGGTCACTATTTAAACGGATCTTTAAAATACATTAGAGGACTATCTCAAAGAAATCTGTTTAAATAATGACAGAAGTAAATTAACGAATACGAACATATTTTTAAAGGCCGCCAATATTTTTAAAGGCCGTTAAATATAAAGGAATTGTTACAGAATAGACCCCATTAAAGCATATTAAATTGTCTTTCAAACAGCAAATTTTTTTTATTTGATTTGATGAATAATTAAAAAAAATATAGTTAAATTCAAAAGTTTACAGTGGGCTGATTTCTATGCACGCAAGTGTATAAAACAACACGTCAGATGGGACTCAGTTAAAAAATGTTCTTTAATTTTTGTTGGTAAACCCTGCCAGTCATTAAGTCCCGATATCCATCTTGACCCTAATCTATGCTGAACACTGCTAAACAGCCAACATGGCTGGTAATAAGCAAGATCTTTGTTTTTCGAATAACACACCTAATTATTATTTTTAGTGTACAAAAAGTAGTTTAAACCAAGTTCACAGGGATTCTCATAGCAGCAGAAAAGTTACTAGAAACAATATCGTTGAAAGGAACATGCATAGGGTTTGGAACCATCTTGGTCCATACAATCTTTATGTGCTCACTTTTTACAGACACTACATTGGAACCACATTTATTTACGTTTCCTGAACTCGTTGCAGATTATGCATATTTAATTTTCCATATGATCGGAACATCATCATCGCATATTACTTCTATTGATCTATCGCTAGAACTAGTTATTCAAACACTCTCTTTTTAACTTTTCCACGCCTCTCATTACTTGTAATTTAGCTTTCTACTGCTTGTTTTTGGAATTTTTATTTTTTCCACATTTTTTTTTTTCTTTAACTGTTGTTGCTCTAGGTAATTTCTTTCTGGTGTGGCTATTAAAACTTTAGATGTCAATGAAAGCCGTGTATTCTTTCTTAATATTAACTTTTGGTGATAGTTCTTTAAATTGAACATATCTTTTAGGTTTCTGTCCAGGACCTTTGGAGGAGCTTAATACAAGATTATTAGCATCACTCTTGCTGATATTTTTAGGCTAATCTACATCAGTAGATGCTTTGGATGTGCTAACAAATATTTTAAAAACTCAGTTATGCTCTCAATATTCTGAAGGTCTTTACATAATAATTTATTATTTCTTATGGCAACTAGTTCAAGACCTAAGGATTCAGTTTTATTAAAATCACTTTTATAAAATATTTCCAACTCATCGCCTTTTTTGACAAAAATTTCTGGCGCTAATTTAAAAAGCATAGATGGGTTTAGGAAACTAAATTTTTCATTACCATGACAAAATGATTCAAAACGACACTTTATTTAAACGTTTATGGTATTCAATGTTGCAATAGTACAATTTTTTTTCCAGGAATACTTGCGTGCATAGAAATCGGCCCACTGTAAACTTTTGACTTTAACTATATATTTTTTTTTTTGGTCTATTCTGTAAAAATTTCTTTATATTTAACGGCCTTTAAAAATATTTTCTTCTTTAATTCGGTCACTATTTAAACGGATCTTTAAAATACATTAGAGGACTATCTCAAAGAAATCTGTTTAAATAATGACAGAAGTAAATTAACGAATACGAACATATTTTTAAAGGCCGCCAATATTTTTAAAGGCCGTTAAATATAAAGGAATTGTTACAGAATAGACCCCATTAAAGCATATTAAATTGTCTTTCAAACAGCAAATTTTTTTTATTTGATTTGATGAATAATTAAAAAAAATATAGTTAAATTCAAAAGTTTACAGTGGGCTGATTTCTATGCACGCAAGTGTATAAAACAACACGTCAGATGGGACTCAGTTAAAAAATGTTCTTTAATTTTTGTTGGTAAACCCTGCCAGTCATTAAGTCCCGATATCCATCTTGACCCTAATCTATGCTGAACACTGCTAAACAGCCAACATGGCTGGTAATAAGCAAGATCTTTGTTTTTCGAATAACACACCTAATTATTATTTTTAGTGTAATAATAACTTTCTGTAAAGGATCTTTGTTTTTGATCCTTCGGAAAAGAACCACTAGGCCTTGATATAATCAATAATTAGCTTCCTTAGTTTATTACATTTTAAAATGTCAACATTTGAAAACTGCGCAAAATCAGTAGGATAGGTATTATTAACATTAAAAAGGGTAACCGAATTATTTTCTTCAACTTCACTATCGATGTCTGGTTGGGTAGTAGTGGTATCTACAGTGTCTATGCTCATGGGATATGTTTTTATTAAATTTTCAGTTGGTCTTGGAATAATTGTAATCGAATATTAACATGAACACTCGGGGGGCTTGCGGGGGTGTAGCTACGCCACTGACATAGTAAGTTATTAAAAAATTGTAAGAACAATTCTATTCCAAAACAAAATCGTCATGTCAGGAACGCCATCGTCATTTCGAGAACGTGACGATTTCAAATAAATGCACGCCTTTTTTTTGACGGCGCCCATTTTAAATACAGTAAAATATTTATGGTTATTTTGTTAATATTGTAATTTACAAGGTACTTTTCTAATATTTTAAACTTATCGAGTGCGTTCCCGGGATGATGAACTATTGATGTACGCTTCGTAATTAATAAATTGAAAGGTATTTATCACTTATTTTAAAATTAATTTGTGAAAAACATTTTGACAGCTGAGTACATTACCGTTTTCTTCCACTACTGTTCCCAAGCACTTATAAGCTGCGTTTGCATGAAATTATTTTCGACCAATTACAACTGCGTTCACTAAAATGATGCGTATACATTCGGACAAAATATTTTTGCAATATTTTTATGTAAAAATAAAGCTTTTTTTGAAATGCTCTTAAAATCTACTTATTTAATAAGAATACTTTACATAAGTAATGGAAGTTATTTAATATCGATCAACTTATATGATTTGTTAAAGTTTGATTTTAAAGATTGTAAGTTAGGATGCATTCTCGAAATGACTTTCTGTATGTATATATTGTTAGGTTTGTTTATTTTAAAACAACAGTTTTATTAATAATTTATTTAAACACTTATTTATTTTATAACACTACTATTCTAATTTATATATATTTCGAATGTCTTTAAATCGTTTACTATTTATATTCACCACTGTTTATCTACTAATGACTTTTTGTTGATCCTAAACCAATATTTATATACAAATTGGTGATCTAGAATGCTCCTCCACCAAAATATCCTGAATATATCAGAAACGTTGTCACGATGACTCAGGAATGTTCGCGAAAGTGTTTCCGCCATAGTCGTCACATATGTTTGGTCTTAAGGGGTTTAATTATGTATGATAATCGGACAAGTTGAGCCTCAAAGGTCAAATAAGGCAGAGAGGGACTTAGAGGATTAGAGCATGACTGAATAATGAAATGGCTCACATAACAACATTTTCAAATAATATATAAGATAATTTATTTCTAAAGTGTATTGTACGATGTACAGTTAAAAGAAATCAATTTTAATGTTCCATTATGTTCTTTCCTCAATAAAATTATGATTTTAGTAATTTATTTGCTGGCGTAGCAAATTTCTCACCTTGGTGATATTGAGCCATATATTGGATACCGAGCACCAACTTAGACAAGGTAGTTACAAGATACAATCAGCAACATGTGGGGAAAATTAACAACTTGAAAAATTAACAAGATAGTAATGAAAAAGAGTTACAATAATTAGTAAAAGTGAAATAAAAATTATTATTTTTATTATTATAAAACAACACTTTATATTAAAGATTTGTTGCTTGTAGTAGTAGAGACCAAAATCGATTATTCAGTCACTACTTATTGTTTCTCTTTTGGTCGCTACTCTCTGCAAGTAATACGTTTTTCGACTATCTTGTCAATTTTTAAATTTGTTAGTTCCTCACATTGTCATGAATTGATAAAAAAGTAGTAAATTAAAATTAAATTTGTTACCTACCATATCATCTTTGGATTCTTTTTGCTTCCCATTATAAATCTTTTTTCGAAATACAAAAGCAATAATTCCAACTGTCATAAACACCCCCACCACTGCAACTATAGGTATAATTGTTCCAGAAAGCTCTTCGACAGATCTAACAGGAGAATCGGAAGTCAGTAACTCATTAGTAGATTCCACATCATTTTCTACAGACTTTTCTGTTGATTTATCTAGTTCTTTTTGCGTTGATGGTCGGACCGTGGTCGTTTCTTTAGGCTTTTCAGTGATATCGTTCTTGACTTCGTCATTCTCAATGGGTACCGGCTTCAGTACTGTGGTGGTATTCTTATTCTTACTATAGTAGGGTGGTTGCTTTGGCATGAAAGATGGATTGTTTATCACAGATGGGTTGGGATAATTTGGTATGGAAGATGGACGAGAAGGGTAATTTAAGAATCCGAGATTTTCTGAAAATAATGGCGGTCTTTTGGGTTTTGAGGGAACAAATCTTGCATTGGCGGCTATGATGTTCACATTGGTCTCTGTTTTGGAATTGTATTTACCATCGCTGACTATGACGTATAAATGGAGGTTTTGACCTGCCTAAAATAACAAAAGAAACTTTAGATTAATTTAATATGTAAAATAAGAGGTTGTTCTGAAAAGTTATTTTTAAGATTACTGAAGAACAACTAGATAACGAAGTTGTATTATTATTAACTATTTAACAAGTAGCATGAAAAATACTTCAGAAACATTTCCTTAAAAAATTAGAGAATAAATTACTAAAAAATGGAAACAAGAAAGAAAAACGCAGCCACATCTGACCTAAGTTTGAGACAATAAAACCTTTCACTAACACGCTTAAAAGTTTTTAACATTACCATGTATCCAGCAAAAGGCAAATCATGCAGTTGTTGCATAATTCTTCGCCTATCCCTCTTACCAATCGTCAGCAACATCACCTAAAGACTATAATTTGTCCTTATATGTTTAAATAGCTTACCATCAATAACTCGCCACTGTGAGTACCTTATAGGGTGATTCAATACCTTATCTATCATACCATTGTACCAACAGTCTTTAACAAATGAAACCTCACCAATCTCAATATCCGGTATAGCTCTAGACAAATTATCAGGCACAACATGATTCTTACCCTTACGATGAACAATCTTAAAATCCAACAGGATTTTGACTCTCCATCTGGCTAATCGACCAGTAGGGTCTTTTATATTTTGCAACCACACCAGGGAACAATGATCGGTGTTTACTGTAAAGTTTCTCTACTGCCACACATTCACGCTTCGTAGTGGAATAAACCCGTTCCTGCCTTAGTCAACGAACAACTCAAATAAATAATTACTAGATCCCCATCTGGATGAATCTGAACGAGGACAGCACCGAGTCCATAACCACTAGCATCACAATGAACTTCAAATGGAAAATCATATTCAGGACAACTTAATACAGGGGCCTTTACCAAACACTCTCTAATCTAATCGAAAGACACTCTGGTGTCCAAACAAATTTCTTACCCTTACGCAACAGAGCTGTAATTGGAGAAAGTTCCTATAACACCACGCACATATTTTACACACTTTGGTGTAGGTAACGTTAACATAGCCTTGACCTTGTCAGGATCTACATGAAGTCCAGTCCCATCTATAACAACTAAGCATTTATAACGAGACGTTAATCGTATCAAAGAAGATTCAATTGGTAACTACTGACTGAACTAACTGACAAAAGTATATAGTATTCATTCTAGAAATCTACTCTTCCAAATTCACCAATTAAAAATGCAGTAAGAAACTGGGCACGTATCAATTTCCAAACAGCCTGTAGATTTGCAGAGCATTTAGAAAAACATTTTAACCAAATGATGAAGAAGAACCTCATCGCTTGATTAAAAAGCTTACAAAAAAGTATCATCATTAGACCTGCTTCTCTAAAGAAAATAACTGAAGCAATAAAAAAATATTGGTACTTATATAATTATCTTGTCAGATATTATTTGTGAATAAAAAAAATAATAAATGTTTTGCTCAAAATATGTGTTTATTTAAACATTTTGTCATGGATAACTTTCATGAAGTCAAAAATTTAAAATTTTCTCTATGATCTGGAGTAAGCAACTCTACTTTAAGCGGTATTTAGTTACACAGTTTTAATGACGGTAGTCAGAAAGGATATGCTTATGTTTCATACTTTCGGATAGTGGCGTCAAATGGTAGAATTACCACAGGTTATTTAATGATTAAATCAGAGTAAGCAGCCTTAGAACTATGATGATCCCAAAAATTGAGCTTTAGTCAGCACTTTTTGGATCAAGATTACCAAAAACCATCGAATCTGGACATATATTTAAAAGGTAACAGAATGTATTTTTGGTCTGATTCAAAGATTGTTCCAAGTTAAATACAGTTAGGTCCAAGAAATTATAAAACCTTTGTAGACATAACTAACCTCGAAGATTAAATAGTCCAAATTCCTAGTCTTGAAAAAGATACATTGGTCTTAAAATGAAACAAAACATAAAATAAATACAGAACGTCTAAAATAAAAAAATTACTATTTTACTCAAAAATGTTTATGTTCTCTAGATTTTTAAATTTTTTAAGATCCGCTGCCTGAGTTTTAAAGTTTATCCACATCTGCAAGAACTGACCACAACTCTTAAATGCTCAAAATCTTATCAGAAAAACCACAGTAGATGAATTTGAATATGCTGATTTAGAACTTTTCAACTAAGCACAGAGAGAAAGCTTTGGCGAAGAAAACGCCAAATTTTTCAAAAACCGAGCACTCTAGCAATTAAGCCGTATTTAAGTATTACCTATTCTTGACGAACACAGTATACTAAGGTTAAGTGGTCGACTAAATTACGCTAATCATCCAGAAATGCGTGTAAGACATTTTATAATCCTAGACAACATTTTATGACAGAGCTGATAATAAATCATTACCATAAATTAAGCGAAAAATATTGGATTATCAAGGAAAGAGCTGCCATCCTGTATGATATGCAAGAGAAAAAAATCATAAGAGAGTCACAACAAATGGGACCAATACCTAATTTTTTTATAGCCTCTCAAGTCAGAGCATTCATAATAACTGGAATAGATTATTTTAGACTTATGACCATATCCATTGGTAGAAGGAGAGAAAAACAATGTGGTGTTATTATCTCGTGTATGTCTTATAAGAGCAATCCATTTAGAGCTCGCTTCCTCTCTTACAACTGATTCAACAATCATGACAATTCGAAAAATATTATAATAATAGGCATATCAGATCTGTCAAAACAATTTTGACTGAACAATATCCAAAAAAGTAGTTTAAACCAAGTTCACAGGGATTCTCATAGCAGCAGAAAAGTTACTAGAAACAATATCGTTGAAAGGAACATGCATAGGGTTTGGAACCATCTTGGTCCATACAATCTTTATGTGCTCACTTTTTACAGACACTACATTGGAACCACATTTATTTACGTTTCCTGAACTCGTTGCAGATTATGCATATTTAATTTTCCATATGATCGGAACATCATCATCGCATATTACTTCTATTGATCTATCGCTAGAACTAGTTATTCAAACACTCTCTTTTTAACTTTTCCACGCCTCTCATTACTTGTAATTTAGCTTTCTACTGCTTGTTTTTGGAATTTTTATTTTTTCCACATTTTTTTTTTCTTTAACTGTTGTTGCTCTAGGTAATTTCTTTCTGGTGTGGCTATTAAAACTTTAGATGTCAATGAAAGCCGTGTATTCTTTCTTAATATTAACTTTTGGTGATAGTTCTTTAAATTGAACATATCTTTTAGGTTTCTGTCCAGGACCTTTGGAGGAGCTTAATACAAAATTATTAGCATCACTCTTGCTGATATTTTTAGGCTAATCTACATCAGTAGATGCTTTGGATGTGCTTGTTCCACAATTATTAATGTCGCTCTCTTTAACATTCTGAGGCTTACCTACATCAGTAGATACATAAACATTTGAATCTTGGATGCTAACTTCCTTATTATCATAAGTTACTAGAGTGGTTGACGGAATTGCGACTAAAAGAAAATCCCCCTGGACAGATCACGAATTTACTTAGAATTACTACTTAATGGCATGAAGCTTTTGCCGAAGTATCTATCAACAGAGTGGGTCACCTTAAAAAGGATAAAACGTCACGTCACATGATAAAGTAACCATCTTGCTGATTTACTAGGCAAGAAGACACCCAATTAAATGGCTTTTGGACCTAGCTCTTTCATTGGACTGACAACATCGGTAGTGACAAACCTATTTAAAGAACATTCCCTGGTAAAATTCAAGAAAAGTTGAAATAAAACAAGAAGCTGCATAGTTGTCAGGGAGGTTTTGAGTTATCCCGATAACACTACAGCAAATAAATATTTGACTATAACTAGATAAAATATGCGCCTGAACACAGGTATTCTGAACGAGAAGATGAGACAATCGAGCATATCAGATATGGTGCTTTCATTTATTAAATGTGTGTTCGACGGGTATTGGATAACACCAGCCGATATAAGAAAAGCAGTTCTCGGCAACGTTGTCAACTACATCAAATCTGTAGTCTGGGTAACGACCTAAGAGGTGCCTATCAATTTGGGTTAATGCAAAATGAGTCTAGTGAGGCCTAAATGCCGTGTGGAAATTCACCATCTACACGTTACAGATACAGATCCTATATGTAAAAGTAAAGTATACTCTTAAAAAGTCATAGGCTTATATAGGTTTCGTCGGACCACACCTAGAAATCTCTGACAACACATAATTTGCTCATTTATAGATCCCTTTAAATCAGTCCTCCAGGAATTTTGTGTGACACAGATCTTTTTAAAAAGTAGTAAATGCGAAAATGCAACCAGTAAGAAATCAGAAGGAGACGAGGTTATATTGGCTGACTAAAACTTTCCCAGAAATGTATGGCATAAAGAAGAGACACTAAAAACATATTTAAGATGAGATGGCAAGTTCTAAGTGATCATAGTAAAGAGAGCAACAGGGATGTATCAATGACCCGTCACTAAAATATTTTACGCTTAGTACCTATTATTACCTTATTTTCATTTATCTAAAAGTAATACTTATTTGAAGAAGCTCCTAGTTTTGATTTATTAACCTGTAAAATTTTTAAACATTCTTCAAGAAAGCAACTGTAGTAAAAGTAACTCATCTTATTAATGCTTTATTTGGATTGAGGTATGTACCTACACTCTAAACTAAAAGATGGCGCATCAATTGCACAAACAATTACAAGCAACACATTCCAATTAAAATAAACGATACTCAGATATCATTTACTGATTCATCCAAATACCTTAACACCCCATTATCAACATAACATAACATCCAAATACCTGAATATGACTCAAAACGCTAGGTTTCGCCGACGAGTACATATCAAAATGAAACGAGAAGTTCTCCACACCATAGAAAATTGCTTTTTTGTAAGCAAATCCCAAAACTTGTCTGGGGCTGTGCCAGCAAAAGCAAATTCACAGTTATTCAATTGCAGAACTTTGTAGGTACACTCATGTACTGCCTCAACTTTGATCATATCAAAAGAAACTAACACCAATTAACCAACCAAGTAAGAAGACTCAATATTACTAAATCGTTTAAATTAATCTAATAGTGGGAAAAATATACAAGCTTAATATTCAGTACAATCAATTTAAACGGCACACAGACCAGTGGCGCATCCAGAGTTTAGGTCTGGAGGGATAGTGGTAATAAAGTTTAAGCCTGGAGGAGGTGGTGGTAATATTTAAGACATTATTTTTGATATGTTTTATTACCTATAAAAAGTTAGCTTTAAAAATTATTGGGGGGGTGATTACTCACATTGCCCCTTCCCCGTATACGCGCCCCTGCTACAAACGATGCAATTTGTTGTATTACAAGTTGTACAATCTTGATTGGTCCAACTATTTGAACGATAATTGTAATGTGTGTGGTGTTGTAATTCAATGAATCGAACGACGTGGTTAACAAAATTTATTTAAAAAAGTATATTTTAGTGCAATGTGCAGTGATATTTTTTTGTAATAATGTTTGGAGAGCATTCTTGATTATGAATTGTGCCATCTAATGAGTATTTCAAACATAAATGTAATGCAAGTTACAAAATTATTTTTAAAAAATTAATGGAAAATTAATCCGGCAGCAATTTTAAAGCATTTGAAGAAGGAAATCAGTAATATGAGAAGCGCAATTAAAAAAGACAAGTTATTTTTAAACTTACGAATCGGACAAGGTTTTAAATGTAATTTTTTCAAAATATTTTATATATTGAAGGTACAAAATTCCGAAGAACAGGCATGGTACTAAGATTTGCTGCTGTTTACATTAAAATCAGAATGTCTGACGAAGATAAAGATGATTTAATAGAGTTGTGATATTAACATGTTTGTAGATAAAGCTCTTTACAATCTGTCTCTAGAATTTATTGTGCGATTGGTAGTACAACAAATTGCAACGTCTGTGGGCCATTTTAGACACTACTAATTGACTTTGGCAGCATTTTAATACCTCCCATGCGACAATATAATTAAAATACTTTGTATGTATATAAAATTCTAGATACTATAAAATAATTTATTTTATTTTACGACTGCAGGTTCTTTGTAAAGCCCTCTTTAATACAATTATGCTAATTTATTCAAATTTATAAATTCTGCACATACGAGATATTAATATACCAGTGACATTAAGCATTCTGATTCGCTTATCAAACAAGCAACTGGGCACACATGATTGTAGATAATATGTATATGTACACAAAAATATAGAAAGCACAAAAAGTTGAGTAAAGTGTTGCATGATATCAAGCGTGAACAGCTCTATCATTGTTGTCTTCGCAACTTACTAGAAACTTAAATACAAACCGCAAGAAGGAACGTCTTCTCTTAAGAGGTGTAACTCAACTTTCTATTTAACTTTCTTAAATTGTTTGATAAAACTAAACTTGTAATTTATAATTCTTGGTGTTATTTCCTTAATTTAAGTTTGTTTGAAAATTTGCAAGCACACAAAGTTTGTATTCTGCATGGAAATTTGTAGTGGTATAAGTATTTAATTATTTTAAACAAGTTGTTATTTTGCCAGTAGACGATCCAGGGAGGTAATCATTAGCAAAATGAGGATTTATATATTGATAACTGTAGTATAGTAATTTCTGGTATATCTCAGGAATTTGTCTTAGACTTAGGCAAATATGCACTTTAGGTAGTTTATTTAATATCTCTATGTGAAAAAATTACTTGAATACATGAAGATACAACGTTCTTACAGCTAAAGGTTCAGTTACCAGAAATTCAATATCGAATGCAAAAAATAATAGCAAATTATGAAAGTAGCTTCGTTGTTTAAACCGTTAAATAATATTGCTTGTGACACTTTTGTTTACTCGTTAGTTCAAAAGTTTTCGAAAAATTTGACTTAGTTTAAATTAAATAGTTAATAAACTTTGGGAAAAATGGTTTACAGTTTGGAAGAAAGAACTGAAATTGTAGTTGTACATGGGATTGTAAATAGAAACTATTCATAGATGGCAACATTATTTAACGAAAATCATCCCAACAAAAATGTATATGTCGTTTATATAAGAAACCTAATGAAAACATTTTTTTAAACTATATCAGTAAATAATCAAGAACATGATTTGAATAATCGTGGTGTAAGAGATGAAGCAATGCAAGTAGCAGTTCTTTGTCACGTAGATTTAGATTCACAGCTTTCAGATAAAAAATTATCAGAAACTGTGGCAAAATCAACGTGCTTTAAAATATTAAAATTAAGTAAAATGCACTCTTATAAAATACAGCTTCATCAAGAGTTCGGTGACGATGGCTTGGATAGAAGAGTCCAATTTTGTGAAACTATGACAGGCATGACCCGGTACAATAGAAATATTTTGCAAAATATTTGCTTCAGTGAAGAAAGTTGCATTTTCTAAAATGTTTTTTATTGAATAGACACAATTGTCGATATTGAGCGATGTTAATCTCCACGTTTTTCGAGAAGGCCAAATGCAACGTCAATAGAAAATTTAAATATGGGCTGGATTACTTAATGACTAAATAATTGGTCGAATTTTTTACCACGAAAATTAACCTGGGAGATACCTAGAGTTTGTGGAAGAAATAATACATACTCTTATCATTCAGTGCTTGGAAGACAACTTAGATCAAATAAAGGAGGATCAGTTATACTTTCAGCAAGACGAAGCTCCCCCTCATTACTGTTTAGAAGTAAGAAAATATTTGAATACCGTTTTTCCAGGACAATGAATAGGTCGTAGGGGTTTGTATTAAATGGCCAGCTTGCTCCCCATGCTTAATCCCACTGGATTTTTTTATGGGGACATTTGAAGTCTATTGTTTACAGGACACCAGCACAAACCTTTGATGATTTACGTAATAGAATCGTAGAGAGATGTAGAAATTTGATACTACAAGTCTGTTCCGAACGCTTTTGAGAATAGACTGTATTATTATTAAAATGTAAACGGGTGTACATTTTGAACATTTAATTTAATAAAAATAATAAAGAGTTCTTGTTTTAGTTTAAAAAGTGAAATTTTGTTGGTTTTTAAGAATATTCTTTGTTGTGATAACTTATAACACATGTCACTAAAGTTTTCGGAAAAAAATCATGTACGATTTGTTTTATTTTAAAACCAATTTAACTTTGTGTCTGTAGAAAAACAAACACAGGTATACGTTGTTGATTTATTTGACATTTCAGTTTTGTGTTTTGTTGACATCATGGCTTACAAATTGGAATTATGACGAAGCATTCATAACTTAGTTGGCAAAAGAAATTGTAAATATTTTTCAAAATGAAAATATTTCAGTGTCAACAATTTATCAAGCAATTCGTGAGTGTGAAGACGGAATGCCGTGTTCTAATTTGCCAAAAAGTGGTCGACCACGGAAATTATCTGCAGTTCAAGCCAATAGATTGGTTCAAGTCGCCAAAAACACCATTGGTCCATCCACACGAAAGTTGGGTCGTCGTTTTGGCATAACATGTCGAATGACTGTTAGTCGCTAATTCAAAAGAAATGTCTTAAAATATAGAAAACGAAGAAAATGCCCCAAGTATACCGTTAATCAGTTAGAAAGAATTCCAAGATGTTGTCGATCTTTACGAACTCGTCACTTCGCCAATAATAAAATTATAATAATGGACGATGAGAAATACTTCACATTTGCTAATCCGGAAATTCCTGGCAATAGTGGATTCTATACAGATAATTTTAATGACTGTCCTGATAATGTGAAATTTAAAGCGAAGGCAAAGTTTGAGGATCAAATCATGGTGTGGTGTGCAATTTCAGAAGCAGGCATTTCTAGACCGTATGTGGGTCGTGTTAGAGGTTAGGCGGTTGATGCTAATGTTTATACACAAAATTATCTTCCAAAATTACTGGATTTTATTAATGTATATCATGCTAACGACGAAATAATATTTTGGCCTGACCTAGCTTCATGTCACTAGGCCCATGCAACAAGACAGTGGTTAGAGGCAAACCACATACCATTTGTACCCCAGGCTAGACCGATAGAAACTTTTTGGGCATTACTTACAAGAAAGATATACGACAATGGATGGGAAGCCCAAAATCAGGATAAATTGAGGAGAAGAATCTATCAGAAGGTACGCGAAGTAGACTTGGAAGCTTGTCAAGCGCTTATGAGGCAAGTCAGAACGAAACTGCGCCGCATAGAAGAACACGGGCCACTATCTCTGTATTAATTATAAGTTTTAAAGCTTACATTATATTAAGTATTGTAGTGATAAATAGTTTAAATAAAACTTTCTTAAACCACAGTATTGTGCATTCAATTTTTTTCCGAAAACTTTAGTGACATGTTATTTTTGGATAATTAGATTTTCGTTACTATCTGCTTTAATTATTTCGTGTCTAGTGTCCAAGGCTACCAGTTCTTTTTACTTTCCTATCTGTATACAGTTACTGAAGAAAACTCAAAAACTGATAAAGAGAAGCACACCAAATTTTAAACTTAACTTTTATTCTGGCCTGTAGTGAACTGAATAGATTTTTGGCAGAGTCGGAACATCTGAGGAGGGAACTTTATAGGGGGTCGTTTTTATATTTTATGGAATATATCGGTTATTTACATTTGGAGAGGAAAATTCTTTAAATATAAAAGTTACATGTAATATTATTCTCTATAATTTTTGTTTTATACAAAATTTTCCTAAAATGGTCTGTAATCGTGAAATTTGGCAAAATGTGCTAAATTCTGCTCTTTAAAAAAATGTTTAACTAAAAAATTGGAGAAAAAGTGTAAAATTTTAATTTTTTAGTATTTTTGTTGGCAATATAAAAAAAAACGTTTTGATTTAAAAGTATGTGGAAAATGTATATATCTGGTTTATCCTCTAAACATTTACAAAGATGCTACAATAGGTTGTACAAAATAAACGATAAAAGCCAGTAATAACTAGATAGGAAAGTCATGTGTTGGATACATCAGATTTTGTATTCTGGAATTTGAACATTTAGCTGTAAATATCTTATAAAGTTCATGATGTAATGAAGTCATTTTTTCACATAGGGATACTAAAAAACTATGCTCTTTCAGAATATGTCAAAAAATACAGGATGTCATTTAAATTCTTGGACCTGGGGTGGTTAGGGGCAGCGAATATCACATTGGGGTGGTATCTTATATACTATTAATTTTGTCCCTATTTCCTTAATGACATAAATTTTATTCAAACTTGGGGTTGCCATGTGTGTTATTGTATTAAAGGTGGGAAAAAAGAAAGAAAACAGGTCCTTCATCTCACAAAAATTTGTATTTGAACGGCGACAGGTTTCGATGTTTATTCATTTCATCATCAGGGACACCTAGTGGGTAAGAGAAAAGGGGGAATTTTAAGATGTTAGCAAAAAATTTAAAAAAATTAAATTAAAAAATGGTGGAATATTGATTTAGTTAAGGTGAAATTAACAAAACTAATCTACTAATACTACTAATATTTATTTAGTCACACTAACAAAAGATTAATTATCAAATTAATGTACTGAATGAATGAAAAAGCAGAAAATGAGTAAAAGGCGAAAAGAAAAAAGGGAAAAATTTCTTATACAAGGTGTTTTGTATTGGGAACCACATAAAATTATTTGTTAAGGACTAATTCAAAACCCTGTACTTATGCATTGATTTTTGGGAAAGGTAAAACACTACGAACACCTTGTATTTAATAATTTCCCATGTCAAATGTAACTATTTTCTCAGTATATGATAATTTTAACAACGTTTTAAGAGATATAATTTTAAATCCGATATTATTACCAGTTTTAGAGATACAAGGCGTTAAAGTGGAGAATTACTCATTTTAGTAATCTTTTCTTCCAACTGAAAAGCTAGATTGTCTTTATGTAGAATATATAAGGTTAATATAAGCTTTGTATATATGCCCATTCCGTTTAAAAAAATTGTTACAGGGTGATTCACGAATAAATCAGAATATATTTTTGCAAACACTCAATATCTCTACAGTTACGCCACAGAGAAATCACTTCATTGAGTTATTATCTACACGTTTACAAATTGTTTTTAAATTATTAAAAAGAAGCCTTACATTTCTTTAGTGACTTGTGAGTAAGTTAATAACGTTACATTTGATTTTAAAATATAAAGAGTAATGTAACTGTTTTATAATTATCTACAAAATATATCAGTATACACATCATTTTCCGATATTTGTGACAAGTTTTTATACATGGGATAATAAAGTTACAAAAATATAGTGTGATTTATTGGTAAATCACCATGTAACACTAATAGACCGGGAGGTAACGACAGAAATTTCCGGGTCATTTTCAGAAGTTTAATTTTTTATATGAGTTATGCAAGTAAAATGTAACTCTAATATGAACGTTTTCCGAAGCACCCTTACGACAGAGAGTTGCACGAGGGTTGCAATTACAGTAAAAAAATTATAAAAAAAATTATTTTCACATGCATGAAACTTGTTTTACACGTTAATTTAAACAAATAAAGTTTAGAAAATATCGTCTTCCACCTGAATTTCATGACAAAGTACGTCTTCTACATACTTAAATAAGCAAAAAAAGGTCGTCTTCTAAGCTGATAAAGGTGCGCGTCACATGCGACACGTGCTAACACTTTTTTCATGTGTAGAATGTTTTTTCTCGATCTTGTCTCGAAAATAAAATAAAATTCGATAAAATAAAATCGAGATAAGACAAGACAAAAAATCACGAAATTTGTGATTTATTATATTTTTCACAATATTTTCTCAATTTTGGACAACCATACAAAAATGTATTTCACACACAATATTTCACAAAGTAACTTATTTAATGAAAACTTCAATATTGTAAAAATATAGGTATTAAGGTGAACAATAATAATGCTAATGGGATTTTGATTGTTAATGTGTTTTCAAAGCATAGTTAAGAGAAATATTGGTTATTTTTAAGTATTTATTTTATTTTAAATATGACCAATATTGTTTTTATATTTAACCTGCAAAATTATTCTCGATATCTAGTCAAATATTATGACAATTTGTTGAGAATAAATGATTAAAAATACAACTTGAAACAAGCTCCTTTGGTGTCAAGCGGACTAAGGGCCCTATTCAGTAATTTATCGTTTATGGACGACATCGTTAAGCTAACGACAGTTTAACCAACGACTTTTATAACGTTAATTTTTGAAACTCTATTCAATAACAAAATCGTTACATTGTTTTCGTCATACTGTACTATTATCTTACCATAATATAAGCGAAATTGATATCGAAAAGGTGCATTTAACGGCCGCCGGCCGTTAAATAAAATAACGGCCGCGCACCACCTACAACAATCACAACAATCTAAAGTTGCCTAGCAACCACATCAATATACTATACTAACATTGTAAGTTTGACAGTACTGTTTCTTGTTGAGTGATTATAGAGCGGAAAAGATCAAAGATGGAAGAAATTTTCGAGAACGATATTCCCTCCGATGTACTGAAAGAAGCAGCTGCGGCAACCAAAAATGTATTTCCGAGTACAACCCAACAAAGATATCAGCAGGAATACGACAACTTCGTGAAGTGGCGTCAGAATAAAAACATACATAGTGTAAGTGAAGAAGTACTGCTTGCTTATGCAAAAGGAATGTCTGAAACGTATTCTCCTACATCACTGTGGACAAAAATATCAATGCTGAAACTTGCGTTAAGAATACATGAAAACATTGACGTAACAAGGTAAATTACTATACTATCCGCCAACATTGAACTAACTATATACTCATCGAAATTATGTTTGTTTGTAGATTCGGTAAACTATTCTTGTTCCTGAGGCGCAAAAATGAAGGTTATACCTCAAAGAAAGCCAAGGTTCTATCGGAAAATGATATACTTAAATTTTTGCTGGACGCGGATGATCATACCTGGCTACTGGAAAAGGTTGTGTTAGTGCTCGGTATTCTAGGAGCTTGCAGGAGAAGTGAACTTACGTCTCTCACCATTAACAGTTTCGAAGATACAGAGAAAAACATCCTCGTATCACTAAAAAATACTAAGAATAAAAAAGACAGAAATTTTCTTATCCCAAAAACAGGACTTCCATTTGATGCATATGGTTTATACAAGAAATACAGTAATCTGCGTCCTCCTAGTTTCAAAAATCAGAGATTTTTCGTTGGTTATAGGAATGGCAAATGTGTGCAGCAAGTCGTCGGCATACATACCATTGGAAGCGTTCCTAAGAAAATTGATACCTTTTTAAAACTTGAAAATCCCGAACTTTATACAGGACATTCATTTCGTAGAACATCAGCAACTATTCTCGTAGAAAATGGTGGTGACTTACTGTCATTAAAAGAACTGGGAGGATGGGAATCACCAACGGTGGCAGAAACTTACATAGAAAAATCGGTTTCTAAAAGAATGAAAATAACAAAACAACTTTTTACAAATAATCCGGAGAATATTGCATCTTCAAGTACTGCAAATAGTTCACATTCTTCAGAAACATCTTCCTCTGTAAAATCTAAATATCCTTGGGACGGGTTGCAGATTTCAAATAACACCAATTGCGAATTCAATTTCCACATCCATTACAATAAGGAATAAATTGTTTTATTCCGTACCTATCTTTTAAGAGTTACGTTTAATAAAATTTGTTCTTAAATTAGGTGTTTTGTTTTTGTAGCAGTATGACGAAAAATCTTGAACGAAACACGGCCGATAACAGCAAATAACGGCCTTGGCTGTTTATGATCCTCGGCTATCGCCTCGGATCACAAACTTCAACCCGGCCGTTATTTGCTATTTATCGGCCTTATAACGTTAATAACTATTCTAGTTACCAATTCTGAACGATGATGATAAGTTGGTATTATAATATAGTGTTTTGTGATAAAAAACGTATGTTGATGATTATACCGGGTGTTTAAATTAAAGTGTTACAGTTAAAGATCGCCGAAAATATGCATTTTTATAAAAAAAAGTTTCAGAAAAAAGTTTTATAGTTTTCTGGGGGAAACATTTTGGATAAATTCATTTTGTTATAGCTGACTATAATATAGCCAAATCGAGGTGAACTTTTTTTTTCAAATTGTAACCCTATTTTTTACATAATTCATAAGAAACTAAGAAACTTCTAAAGGAAACATTTTTTTATTGGACTTCTACTTATTGAGTAACGCCTACTTGAAAATTTTGCTGAGTGAAAAAAAATTTGGCCATATTATAATAATAATAATAATAAGCTTTATTGTCTAACAGAATTTCATCCATTTATAAGACAATTCAGATAAGAATAGTAAGAAAATATACAAAGTAATTAAAAAAAATATTAGTTTAAAAATAAATGAACATTTGATAGGATACAGGATACAGCCCGCCAAGTTTATTATTGATTAAATAAGATATTTTTCACTGACTTACTAAAACTACATAAAGTTTGATTGAATATATCAATATGTGGACTAATTTTGTTTAGTTCCCTGCACATGATATGTAAAGGCGATTTTAGCATGATATTAGTACTTACTGAGGGTAGGTAGAACAGATTTTTGGATCTGGTATTTAAGGGAACATAAAAATTTAGTTGGTATAATAAATTAGAACAATCAATCATACCATTAACCAACTTGTACAAAAAAATTAGAGATATATACTCGTCTATCCTTGCATGTTGGCAAGTTGAACCTTTGAAGTAACCGAGTGTGATCGAATCCACGGGTAGGATACACTCCATCCATTTTAAAAGCCATATATTTGACAAATTTACGCTGAACTTTTTCTAAATGTTGAATATGAGCCTCATAATAAGGATTCCAGATTAGGCATCCATACTCTAATTTGCTTCTTATGTAATGGAAGTATAGTAGTTTAGTTGTAGAAGCATTTTTAAACTTATTGCAGGAGCGATATATGAATCCCAATAGTTTTGTGGCAGAAGCAGAAATGGCTGCAATATGTGAGTTGAATGACATTTTGGAATCAAATGTAATCCCTAGATCTTTGAAATTTGAGACGCGAGCAAGTGACATAGATTGAATTTTATAGTTATAGATAAAAAAATCATGCTTTAAGAAGTATGACACAACCTTACATTTTTTTACATTAAGAGGTAGTCTGTTTTCATTGCACCATTGATCAAGGGCAAATAAATCATCTTGCATCTGATGGCAATCGTCATTGCAAGTAATGATTTTAAATATCTTTAGATCATCGGCAAATAAAAGTGTATTACATTTGAGAACAGAAACAATATCGTTGATAAATAGCGAAAATAGCAGGGGAGCAAGATTACTTCCCTGTGGAGCCCCACTTGTAGCTTCGAATAAAAAAGATTTAAAGCCATTCAACTCAACGTATTGCAGTCTTCCCTTGAGGTATGAAGAAATAAAATCAACGAGTTGTCTGTCAAACCCTAGATTTAATAATTTTTTTGCCAATATTAAGTGGTCTAGGCGGTCAAAAGCCTTTGAGAAATCTTATGGTTAGGTATAAAAAAAACGATTTTAGCCTAAATGTTTTCCAAAAAAAACTATAAAACTTTCGTCAGAAACGTTTTTTTATAAAAGGCGGTATTTAACTGTAACACTTTAATTTGAACATCCGGTATATTTGACATTTTTTGGAACGTAAATTAAAAATTCTACCATTAGATATATTCATTTGTTTTTCAGAATATATTAATTGTTCTTAACCTACAACATGATCAGGGGGTCGATTCTCAACTCGTAGGAATTCTGTTTCTCGCGGGCCAATTGCTGGTCGTATTGTATGTAGGGTTTATTTAAATGAGTATGGATATATTAAAAAAACACTGAAAACTATTCCAAAAGAATACAAAAACAACTCGAGAACAGTACGAGTTGTATTTATTGGATTTGAAAGACAAAAATCAAATTCGATACTATATCAATCCTCCTTCCTGATTATCCAATAGTAAATGGTTGAACGGGCAATCCTAAGTTTGAATCAAAATTAATTATAAAATAATTAAATAAATTAGAAAAAATTTCCTTACAAATTGTACTTGTTGTATTAGGTAGATAGCAATTTAGTAAAATTTGTAAAAAAGTGCTTTTATTATTTAGAACACATCCTGGCTCACGATGAAAAATGAGAGGAAATGGAAAAATCACTATAACGACATTTTATATTATTAACGACAGCTCCTGTGGCTGTCGTTGATGAACCACAATTTTACAACCATATTTGTCTATTTTTAACGATAATCGTTGTCTACTGAATAAGAAAAGTCGTCTATAAACGATTATCGTCTATTAACGACGTCATTCAGAGTTACTGAATAGACCCCTAAGAAACCTTTCTCTCGGCAACCAGTTGATTTAACACTGGAGCAAAACCATAAATAAAGACTCCGCTAATAAGATTGACAGAGATTATTCATACGACTAATTCATTGTCCGGTAGACAGCGTTGGTGCAAAAGCCACAGTACAAGATCTTCCATAATTAGTCATGTTATGAATGAAGTTGGATTAAGAAAAAGCCAAGATGTAACCGCTAATTTAGAAAAGAGTTGAATCTAGTCAAATGCAAAAATTAGTTTTAAACATACAGCAAAACATCAATCCGTTCGCACTAAATTTAGACAAAACATTTTTGTATAATATTTCAACTGGACAGGCAGCTAAAGAAAAAATTGCAGATTTTTTATTAAACGTTGGAGAAAATGGAAATAAATAACAAGATTTTATAAAAAAAATGTAACGAAGGTGCTGAGAGATTCGAAAAAAGTATTAAAAAAATAAAATCTTGAATTTTGCCAGCGGTGTTCAAAAAAAATATCTATCAGAATAAAAGTTGTAGAAATGCGCATGTAACGAGATTTATTTGGCCATCTTCTAAGAATTTCTCTGAAGAAAACTTTGAATATTGATAAAGTACTGGCGCCAATCCCTTTTTCGCTTTGCTATGTTGATGGTTCCATTTGTAAGACTGATAAATCAGAATTGTTTAAATTATTAGAAAAGATGACCGAGAAGGATCAACCGCGGAATACAAATATTATTATATACGATGGTTTTTTTCTTGCTACACCTAATGAAGAAGATTCCTCTTACTTTTGGTGGAATATCGCAAAAATTTCTTAAAATGTGCATCACTGCGGGAGTACAGACAATTGTCGTCGTATTTGATTAATACATTTCGCCAACTATAAAAGATAATGAACGTCAAATAAGAGGGTCAAAAGAAAATCGTCCCTTTCATAGTACCACCCCCAATATTCGTAACATAAACTAATTTTGATAGATGTCATTTATGTGTCATAAATTAAGAATCCTTTTGTTCAGCAGATGGAATATTCCATATTTAATAGTTATTTTGTTCAACAGATGGCGTAATAATTTTATTAATTCTAAACGATAACTGTTATAAAATACCTAACAAATTCATCACCCCTAGCTACTACGCGATAATAAGTAATCGAGTTCTTGACCTGACAAATATTTTCGATGTAACAGGTATAAAAATAAAACTTTTGCAATAGATTCGGCACATCGGTATATTTACTTAGTAGGTCATTCTTATGTCCAGTCAACAAAGGACGAAGGTCTTCGTATCATTACGTAGGGACCACTTATACTATACACAGTATTTCGTTAAGAATGGGACAGAACAACTGACGATTTTCTGATTAAAAATAAGAAAACTAAACAAATCATGCTTAGACAAAATGATTCTCGGTACCGAATTACGGTGTTAAAATCAAAAAATATTTATGGCTATATTTTTTTTATTACTCACAACAATTTTACTAAATTTGGCAAACGTTTTTGGTGTCAAATTATCCACCTATCAGCAAAATAATTAGTTACCTTAATTAACTTTTCCAGTGGCGTACAGCATTGGTACGTAATACCGCAACCCTCCTAAATTTTACGTCACTATTGAAAATGTTATTTGGACATAAAATTTTAAATTTTTTGATGTTTTTAAATAAATAATGTACTCTTCTAAGAAATCTAATAAAAAAAAACGAAATTTAAAAACTTCAAAATTTTCTAATGTGTGCGAATATCTCAAAAACTAACTCAACTTTATTTAAAAAACATCAAAAGTAGACAGTGGACTAAAATTTAGAAGGAAAAAAGATGTTACTTACCCATGACGTACGCCACTGGCAAAGCTTATTTAACTTATTTTTTGCTGATAGGTGTATTTTATTACACCAATAACGTTTGCCGAATTTAGTAAAATTAAACTGAGTAATACAAAAATTGTAGCTAGTCATAATTTTTGATTTTCAACTTTAAAACCCTGTTTTTCGGAAACGAGTAATGTTTTACCTACGGATGTTTCGTTTAATCGGCTTATTTCTAATCAGTTAATCTTTAGTTGCTCCCATTCTTAATGGAATACCCTGTATATACCGAAAGGTCTTACAGCCAAAGAACCAAATAAAAGAAAGAAAAATGTAATAAAGAAGTGTTTTTATTACCTTATATACCCACAATACTTTATTTAGATCTGCATCATTTATATGTAAGTTGGCTGCATCGGCATACGGAAAACTTTTAAGAATTTAAAAAAAACTTATTTTTCATAAACAATTGCATGGTGTATTAATTTTAGAAAAAAGTTACTTTACATAAAAAGTTATGCATGGTCTAAAACCTAAGTTTCAATCATCTGATATCAAATTTTATCAGTCGTATACAGGGTTTGTCGAAAATAAAGATATTTTATCTTGAGCAAAATTATATTTTTTGAGAAACCTTGTAAAACCGACTGATAAAATTTGATATCGGGTGGTTGCATTTTCTGTTAGACCATGCATAAATTTTTATGAAGAATAACTTTTTTCTTAAAATGAATAATAAAAAAAGTTTTCTATATGCTGTCAACTTACATAGACATACTGTGTGTATGCAACTTATGACATATTTCTGAGATAATGTTTTTGTAAGAAAAAAGAAATTAATCATACAATTTCACTTCATTTGTAGAGTCGTAATTTATGTTTTCATATTTCTACTTTTTTTATCAATTTAGAATTACAGTACTATTTTCAATTATTAATAAAAATTACGTGTGTATTTTAGATTAATCAATAAGAAAAATAAGCATTTTTGAAATATTAATAACCAAATACAAAAACAACAAATTAATAAAAAAAGCAATTAAAACACGTTGGCAGAAGCAAATCTTGTGGTCGGGTCTGCTGAGCCGAAGTAGTTTTTCTAAAAATGTAAGTCTGTTTTTACATTTTAAGAGCAAAGTAGTTTAAGTAAATACTTAGGTAAACTACAATATCTAATAGAAGCGTGAATAAAATATATAAACGCGGCGCGGGATTAAATTATTACAAACATATGTCGCGTGCATATATTGTGAATAATATATTCAGGTTGTCCCATTAGTGCGTAATTGTTCAATATTTCAATTTTTGTGGTAGACACGTAAACAATTATTTCTAAATAAAAGTTATATGAATAGGTATTTTAAAGATATTTTTAGACATACAGGGTTTTGCATTTTTGTCTAACAAATAAAACGGTATATTTTTTAAATAGAAAACCCTGTATTTTACTTTAGTTTTAGAATGCTTTGGTAATACTGTATTTAATCCTAGATTTTAATTAACAAATATTGCAGGGTTGCCATTAAATTAATTTTTTTATGAAATTAGAGAATGATTCAGAACCCAAATTAAATTATTATTATTATTTAGGTAGGTTCAAAATAATTTCAATTTTGTTTTTAAATGTAGTAATAAGATAGTAAGCTAATGAATAGTGGTAATAGAACTGGATTATTTTATACAGTGTGTTTTGAAAAACAAGTCTTAAAGATGGCTAATTCCAAGTTAAATTTATTAAATTTTTTTCAAATGCCACACCCTGTATATTATTTAAGTATACAATTTCTTATAAATTAACATATCCAACGATACCAATATGTTAGTCAATAACACATATACAGGGTGTCCCATGAATGCGTAATTGATCGATAGCAGTTTTATAATGGGAAATACGAAAAAAATTAATATAAAAGTTGTATGACCATATTTAACAATTATTTATAAATATACAGGGTAATCCATAAACGATTGTCTGACGAAAACTATACAATTTTAAAGTAAAACACCCTGCAGGTAGTTACACATATTTGACTGTTTTCACATCGTTGAACAATAATTTCAATTTTATTCATTTGCTTTGTTGTATATAGGGTGTGTCAAAATGGTCACGATTTTCTCAATTTTCTAAATGGAACACTCTGTATGTTATGCCACCAATTAATTTAATATTCCATTGAAAAAAATTTAAACATTTGTAACCTCGCGTCTTGACACACCCTATATATAACATAGCAAATGAATGAAGTCATATAAAATTATTTGACGACGTGAAAACAATCAAATATGTATAACTACCTGATTTGATTTAAAAATGTATAGGTTTGGTCAACATCTCGTTTATGGACCACCCTGTATATATAGGAATAATTTTTAAATTTGGTCATACAACTTTTATATTATTTTTTTTTTCTTATTTCCAATAATAAAACAGCTATCGATCAATTACATACTGATGGGACACTCTGTACATATGTTATTCTCTAACATGTTGGTATCGGTGGATATGCAAATTTATAAGGAATTGTATGCTAAAATATTATATATTATATCGGATGCTGCCTTTGAAAAAATTGAGTAATTTTACTTAGAAGTAACCATATTTAAGACATATTTCAAAACACTCGCTATAAAAGAATCCAGCACTGTCACTACTATTCATTATCTTAATGTGCTATAAGTCAGTATATTAAAGAATTTTGAAATCAATGTAATCCTACCTAAATTTTGATAATTTAATTTGGGGTCTGCATCATTCTCTAATTTTATAAAAATTTAATTGCTTGGCAGACCTGTAATATTTTTTTAAATTATTCTAGGGTTGAATACAGTATTACCAAACCATTCTAAAATTGAAATAAAATACATGTTCTATTTTAAAAATATGCCAAGAAAAAATGTAACACCCTGTATATATCCAAAAATATTTTTAAAGTATGTATTTTTTAAATCCATATAACTTTTCTTTAAAGCATGTTTGCGTGTCTTTAACATAAATTAAAATATTGAACAATTACGCACTAATGGGACATACACATGGGTACATACACATAGCAGTCAACGTGTTAACTCAGAAATAAGATTCCTTATAAAGATAAAATAATATTCAGAAGAAGAAAGGCAAGTCCGCAAATATTACGTGCGTATCATACAATGATGCCAGGTCATTCGGATTTAAATTACATCGGAATGCAATAAAGTTCCTTCCCTTTCCTGCATTTCACCATTGTATATTTCACCCACTTTAAAATTAAATTCGTCCTAGAAAGAATTGTGAAATTATTGTACAAATAGATAATCTGGCAACGTGGCCAAAACTTGTACATACACTGGGAGAATAAATCGATAATATTTTAGTTGGAACCAAAGCGAGACAAATATATATGAAAATCACGAAACAATAAAAGACGGCATACAGCTGTATCACTGATTCAAAAATTGGTACCTCTAAATAATCATTCATCTATTAAAACCATCTCTAAAACAGAGTAGCTACATTGTTTTTTCATGATGACATCTTCTTAAAAATAGATGAACTACACAATTACAGGAACTCATAGAAAATCTCTAATTTGACAAATAAATTTATCAAATATTTATCAGATATTTTGGCGGGATACTTGGAAAAATATGTAGAATGAAATCTCCTACTTTTTAGCTTTGGTTTTAAAATCACTTTTTACGATTTTTTTTTTTTTAAATTCAGTGTATAAACAGGACAAATAAAAAATAGGAGATTTCGTTCTTCAAACCTTATACTTTAAGCTGGTACAAGATTCATTTCAATACATTTAGCGGGATTTAAATGCAATCGGAAATGGTGAACCCTTGCTTCTTATATGAAAAATACAGTGATACTGCGGCCTTAAAGGTTCAGATCAAAAGCGCCCAGCAGATTTCTTTTCTGAAATGAAAAATATTAATTTTAAAAATGCTTTAGTTAATTTTTTTATTTCTGATTGAAGGTTGAATCACTATGCTCCATTCATTAAGGTGATTACAGCGCCCCTTATAATTTTCGGACAAGCATATCTCAAAAAGTAATTTTTAAAAAAAATTAAAATTTTGGCAAAATAAATAAGGCAATAATATCGAGAATATGCATGTATTTTAAAGTTTATATTTCTTCCAATTTCCGAGAAAAAAATCAAAGGGCTTTAAATTTTGAAATATCACAATGAAAATAAATGTATTCCTCAAAAGCACTATTCCTAATATAATACTCAAATTTAAGCTCTTATTCTCTTGTTAATGATTTTTTAAAATTCGCTGAAATTAGTGGCTAAAACGCCTCGTTATGTGCTGCTTTCTGACTACTGACTTGTATTACAAAATATATAAAATTGTATTAAAAGTAACCTGCAGAGTCGATCAACTTTTTGACTCACCCTGTATAAAATGTTTTTATGCCTTCTTATAACAAGTACAACTAAAGTTAATTCAGACAAAATATTAATATTTTCATATTCCCACTGTAAAGTAGAATACACAGCATCAATAATTTTTTTTTGATAATTTTTGAATCACCCTGTATCAAATAATACTTTTTCTACACAAACTAATATTATTTGATGTTATCAGAATACTATTACAGCAAAAAATCCTTAATATATTGAGAAAATTACATTTTAATACGTTGTAAAAAATTGCCATTTTTCAAATTCATCACCCTGTATGTTGAAAACTGGCCATAGGATTGAGTTGTGCCGATTGATACTATTGTTCAGGAAGTCGATATCTTCAACATACCAAAAATTCAGGCATATTAACCGAAACCCATTTCTCCACAAGCCGGTGTGTGTGTGTGTGTGTCTGTGTGTGTGTGTGTCTGTATAACGCATAACTCATGAACCGATAGACGGAAAAACACCAAATTTCAAACTTAAGCTTTGTTCCAACATCTAATGAGCTGATTAGATTTTGGGCAGAGTCGGAACATCTGGGGGGGTACTTTATAGGTGGTCATTTTTATATTTTATGGAATATATCTGTTATTTACGTTTGGGGAAGAAAATTCTTCAAATTAAAGTTACTTCTTATTTTATTATCTATAATTTTTGTTATATACAAAATTTTCCTAAAATGGTCCGTATTCGCGAAATTTGACAAAATGTAAAAAAATATTTTTTTTTATAAAAATTGTTTAAACAAAAGTTGTTTGTATTATAATTCTCTATAATTTTTATCCTGTAGATAATTTCTCTAAAATGGACCGTATTCGAGATATTTGAGAAAATATGTAAATTTCGAAATTTGAAGAAAACTCAAAAATGGATAAAGCAAAAACATTAAATTTTAAACTTAAGTTTTATTTCGGCCTGACGTGAAATGATTAGATTTTGGACAAAGTCGGAACATCTGGGGGGGTACTTTATGGGAGGCCGTTTTTATATTTTATGGAATATATCTGTTATTTATGTTTGAAGAAAAAAATTGTTCAAATAAAAGTTACTTCTAATATTATTATCTATAATTTTTGCCTTATGTAAAAATTTCCTGAAATGGTCCGTATTCGAAAAATTTGACAAAATGTGCAAAATTCTGATTTTTATGAAAATTGTTGAAATAAAAGTTGTTTGCGATATCGATCTCTATAATATTTGTTTATATATGATTTTTTTAAAATGGACCGTAATGGAAAAATTGTAGGAAAAGTGCCAAATTTAAATTTTTCAGTATTTTCATTTTCAATGAATATCTATAGAAAAATGTTTCGCGGTAGATGTATGTGGACAATGTATATATTTAGTTTATCCTCTAAACATTTATAGAGATGCTGCAATAGGTTGTACAAAATAACCGGAAAAAGCCTGTAATACCTAGATAGGAAAGTCATGTGTTGGACACATCAGATTTTTTTTATTATGATATTTCACAATTTCTTGGAAACTGAAACGACTTAAAACTTTATGCATATTCTAGATAATATTGCCTTATTTATTTTCGCAAAATTTTAATTTTTTCAAATCTTACTTTTTGAGATATGCTTGTCCGAAAATTATAAGGGGTGCTGTAATCGCCTTAATAATAAAGTTATTTAAACTACGAGCAATGTTATAAATACGAAATTGTTAACGACATTGTTATAACTGAAGTGGATGATGTTTTAATTTATCCCCAACACGAAGAGGCTGACACGAAAATACCGTATCACTTTACCAATATTAATTACAAATCTAATGTGGTCGTGTGGTGCTCTGATACTGATATTCTTATTATATTGTTTGGCAATATCAGTCATTTCAAGGAAGATGTTAAATTATCGATTAATGTTGGCATGTGAAATGCACAAAGATTTGTTAATGTTACAGAGCTCTAACAAATTAGGTTCGAAATTATGTAATGCGCTGCCAGCTATTCACGCCTTCACAGGATATAATTACAATCCATCGTTTTATCGCAAAGGAAAAAATCGTCCATTCAATATTTTAAAAAATCTGAAAAATACATGAATGCCTTTGAAAGACTCAGCGCATAGGCGCCGAATCCCCGGGGCTCCGAGTGCGCAAGCACCCAGAGCAGTTTTGAACAGGGTGCGGAGCACCCAGAGCACAACAAGGACAAAAAGTGTCAATAAGTGAAATGAAGAAGATGTCGTGGCCCAAGTTGGTATAGCGTCAGATGCCTCAATAAAATATTATCGTTCGGAGCTATATTTTTTGTGATAAAAAAGTCGCCCTAACTTGTCATAGACAACGCGTTGAACTTAAGGGTTTATTATTTTTGGTGTATAAAACCCTATGACGTCAAAAAAGAAAGATTATTAACGGTCTACAATTATCAAGATAAGATCTTTGTACATATGCCATTGAGCAAATGCTTAAGGGGAAAAGGGAGAACATTTGAAAGTTGCTCCTGATCAAGCACCGTTAGAAAAAGAAGTTCATTTACAGTTAGAAACAGCTCTCTAGTATTGCTGGCGAGAAACCAGGTCATCTACTAAAAAACACTTGGACCAGCCAATTTTGTTTTTTACGGGGGAACATTGTTTTGGCAGTTGCACTCCCTAAGCGGAAACTCTATCGGGGGTGAGACTCACCAATTATATCTTAAATGGAAAGATTGGTCGAATGATATGTTATTTTGAAGGTATTTTTACCTAGATAATAACCCCCGAGTTTTATATCGCTACTATCTATGTAGCCCATACAGTGGCTCACCGAAAGTACAAAACTGGTTTAAATAATTTTTACATTGTTATTAAAAAAAAGGAATTCTTTGTAACAATTTTACTTTTATTCCTGTGGCTCTCAATTATTCTTATCAGATGACATTCTTTGGTCGCCGTAAAGTAGTACGGTTTAGTATATTTCGTTGTAGAGTCGGCATAGTGGCATACCAGTGATAATGGTTTACTCTATTGCTAAGAGGTTGCAAATAATTTCACTTTTTTGCGAACAATAAATGTGCTAATAGAACTGCCTAAGTGTTTAACAATCAACATCAAAATCGACAAGTCCATCGAAATTACATTTTGGAGTTGGTCCTAACATTTTGGAAAACGGGGTAAGTAGCTAACAAATAACGTGAAATGGAAAATTCTGTAGTAAATGAAGCTACAGAGGTGGCGATTTTAGGACATGTTATTCATGAACCCATATTGAGTACAAGACAGTTGGCGATAACATCTGGTATTAAGAGACGTATTATTCAGAAGATATTGAAAGTTTTATTCCTACAAAATACATCTGGTAAAAGAACTTAATGGAGACGATTTTGATAGGCGATTACAATTTTGTGAAATTATGACTGAACGGGTATTAAATGATCAGCAATTTCTTTCAATGTGTGTTACTCAGCCAATGCACTTTTTCCTAAATGGTACGGTAAATCGTCACAACTGTCGTTATTGGTCCGATTCAAATCCCAGAATATTTCATAAAGTACATACGCAACATCCGGAAAAACTGAATGTTTGGGCTATCATTTTTAGTAACCGTATAATGGGCCCTTTTTTTACCAGAAACTTTAACCGCAGAAATGTATCTGGAATTATTAGAAAACGCTATTTATCCAGCATTACTAGAGTTGATTGAAAATGACGATCAGCCAACATCACTGGAAAATCTGCGACAACGACGGATAATTGATGAATGTCATCAAAAAACATTTTGAGCAAAACCTCTATTATTGCATGGAGGCCCAGAATCAGCATTTCTAGCATTTACTCGATTAACTGGTAGGCTTTTACAGAAAATAAAAATCGTTAAAAGATAATGGCTAGGAAGACAGTGGCGATTTAAAATTTGGGGGTTATAATCTATTTAAAAATACCTTCAAAATACCAGTGGTGGCTGCACCGAGCATATAAGGTTGCCAAATATCCCGTTTTAGGTGGGAGCCTCCAGCCTATCCAGCAATTGCCATTTGACAATACCTTTTTTTGGAAAAAATTTTCATAAAATCAACTTTAAAATAGCTTTTTAAAAAACCGGTGGTGCCTTTAAGTGAGTTGTGGAGGGTGGGGGTGATAGCCCCCATTTTCCGCATAGAAGCCGGGCACCCAAAGCGATTTTTGAATTCCGGCGCCTATGACTCAGCGAATTGAGTACCGGCGATATACCTGAAGTCCATGCAGGAATTTTTTTGCCGAATGTACGGTTTAAAAAAAATAATAAAGGTCAACGAGGCTCGTGTGGCTTTATTTATGAAAAATTATAAAATCAACAAGATTGATCAAATGTTTAAGGCAAATTCAAAGAAGGTCGATGGAGCAATTCTACCACCATGTAAAACAGAGCTGCACAAGCATTTAAAAAGAACAGCAGCATTTAATTCACATCTTCGGAGTCGAGCTTATCTCCCACAAACGACGAAATTTTCTCCCACCGACTATGGTTGGCAGGATTTTGAGAACAAGCTAATAATTCAATGGTTTGATAGATATCAACTGCCAAACTCGATTGACGATTTATCCATAAATTCTGAAGAAAATCAGCAAATAAATAAAAATAATTAGGTCACGATTTATAAATTGTTATATTTTTATATTTGCAAATTAAGAAACGAACAGTCAACAGGATTATGATCAATCAGATGAAGAGGATGACGATGAAAACTATAGTTCCGATAATGAGAATTTCGGTATTATTATCGATAAAACCAATGATTTCAACAATTCTTGCGTCTTCGAATAATGTGGCTATTGTAAAATAATTAAAGTATTATAAGTGTACAGAGTAAATCTAAAATTTGTTAAAAAAAATGATAAGAAGCTCTATAAAAATTCTAATAAAATACATATATTTTGAGCTTTCAAATTTACTTACTTTAACTAGAGCAATTATAAATACTCTATTGCATACTTTTAAATCTACAACAGAATTTTATCGGATTTTATCTATTTACTAAAATTTTGATTTTCACGGTAAAATGAGCGGTTATAGTAATTAAATGAATAATTTATTACATAAATATCAACTTAAAATTTTACACCAATGATTATCTTTCGAACACGTAAAGATATTACTTTCTAGCTGTAGCACAACTTTATCAGCTTGGAAGACGGCCTTCGTTGTTTTATTGGTGGAAGACTATTGTTTTTATTTTTCTTACTCTAAAAGTAAGCATCACACTTGGTTTCACCTTTGTGACTGTAATTTTTTTATTATTTTTTTACGCCTGTTTATGCGGGTGGAAGACGTAGTTTGTTCAGGTGGAAGACGATATTTTCTAATATGTTTATGTTCATATCAATGTGTACAGCAAGTTTCATCCATGCGAAAATGATTTTTTTACTGGAATTGCAACCCTCCCGCAACCCCCTGTCGTACAACTGGAATGAAAGACTATGATTTTACTGTTAGATGCTATTTAAATAACTCATAATCAAAAAATAAAGCTTGCGAAAATGGTTTTTTGAAATCTGTCATTACCTCCCGGACTATAAATATTTTAAAATGTCTCTTTTTATGGACATTTATATTTATAATATAAGAAAAAATAACTAAAATCAGCAATTCTCCACTTTAGCGCCCTGTATTTCAATTAATATGTAACTACAGGGTTACGAATTATTCCTTGAAAAAAATAATTTTATATTGTAGTTCTCTCTAAAAAACACCCTGTATAAGAAATGTGTATTGTATAATATTTGATTTTTTAAAAATATGCTTCCCTGACTACATAGTAAAATTATTCATACATTGTGAATCACCCTGTAACTAAAAATATTTTTAATTTTACATAGGTGCTAATGTTATAATAAAACATATAGTAAAGGTGTTTATGCAACAGAAATTTAATCTAGTCCGTAATTTTAAAAATAAAAATTTTGAAAATTTAAGCAATTTTCAACTTTAACACCCTGTATATGGAAAACCAGTCATAGAATTGAGTTGAGCCTATTCACACTTTTGGTTACTAGGTTGAGTACTTTACATAAGAAAAGTGCAGGAATTCTATGGGTAATGTTATTTTTTTTATATGTTTATTCAATAAAATTATTATTAAATTACCCCAACCCTAACCTCATAAACTCTTAAATTAACCAGCCTTCGACAAGGTCACACTAGTAAGGTCAGTCGGACGATAAAATCACGAAAAAAACGATAATTTCTACACCATGGTACAATTTGATTTTGGTCATCCGGCAACACTGGTGAAGGAACACTCGCATAGGGGCACTCTCCTAAATTTGAGAATAGGGTATCAGATATAATTCAAAGTTTTTTTGCAAAAACCCGGTATTATCTAATACGTTAATATATATTTAATTTTTAACTGCTATGTTTTTGTCTAATTATTGGGAAAACGTTATAAATAACATCAACTACCTAACAACATTTTAGAAAAAATCGCTTACCCTTCCTACGAGAGATTCGTTGAGGTAAACCGTGCCAGTCTCGTTATCTATTCGGAATGGTAAATTCTTAGTCGGATTCACGCTACCATAAAAAAGAGAAGGCTCTAAGTCATAGGACAAAGAATCCCCTTCAGCATCATCAGCATGAACTTGAGTTACCCTGAAGCCGACCGTTTCATTTTCTCGTATATTCCATTCTCTGCTTTCCAACCAAACCGAGGGTGGAGTATTGTCCTGGCAATTTCCTACAACAAAAGAAGATAATATATTAATTTAACGTGCATAATACTAAAAAATGATTTTTTCAATTTAGAATTAATAATACAAAGATAAAAAAATGCTTTATAATCTCATATTTTCAAAATTAAATAAAAAAATAACTCTGTGTATAAACATCGTTTAATTTAATCGTCTATTTGTTTTAAATTACTATCACGTATAATGTTAATTATATAATAAGTATTAAACGTGTTGAGACTCTCCGGGTAGGAGATGCCTCCTAGTAGGAAATTAGCCGCTAGAAAATTTGGGTCACGGATCTTAATCGCGAAGGATGAGAGTCTTTTTACTTTCCTATCTGTATACAGATATAAGGAAAGTATAGGAATCATGATTTTTTTCGACTTCGAGTTTTCGACGGATTTTTACGTTTTGTGGTCCCCTGAATCCGTTTTGACTATTTTCGCGATGATGTCTGTGTGTGTGTGTGTGTGTGTGTGTGTGTGTGTGTGTGTGTGTGTGTGTGTGTGTGTGTGTGTGTGTGTCTGTGTGTGTGTGTGTGTGTGTCTGTATAACGCATAACTCATGAACCGATACACAGAAAAACACCAAATTTTAAACTTAAGCTTCGTTTCAGCGTCCAATGAGCTGATTAGATTTTGGGCAGAGTCGGAACATCTGGGGGGGTACTTTATAGGTGGTCATTTTTATATTTTATGGAATATATCTGTTATTTACGTTTGGAGAAGAAAATTCTTCAAATAAAAGTTACTTCTAATATAATTATCTATAATTTTTGTTTTATGCAAAATTTTCCTAAAATGGTCCGTATTCGAGAAATTTGACAAAATGTAAAAAAAATAATTTTTTATAAAAATTGTTCAAATAAAAGTTGTTTGTAATATAATTCTCTATAATTCTTATTCTATACATAATTTCTCTAAAATGGACCGTATTCGAGATATTTGAGAAAATGTGTAAATTTCGAATTTTGAAGAAAACTCAAAAACGGATATAGAAAAAAACATTAAATTTTAAACTTAAGGTTTATTTCGGCCTGACGTAAAATGATTAGATTTTGGACAAAGTCGGAACATCTGGGGGGGTACTTTATGGGAGGCCGTTTTTATATTTTATGGAATATATCTGTTATTTATGTTTGGAGAAGAAAATTGTTCAAATAAAAGTTACTTCTAATATTATTATCTATAATTTTTGCCTTATGTCAAAATTTCCTGAAATGGTCCGTATTCGAGAAATTTGACAGAATGTGCAAAATTCTGATTTTTATGAAAATTGTTAAACTAAAAGTTGTTTGCGATATCGATCTCTATAATTTTTGTTTATACATGATATTTCTAAAATGGACCGTAATGGAAAAGTGCTAAACAAAATAACAAAATAACCGGAAAAAGCCTGTAATACCTAGATAGGAAAGTCATGTGTTGGACACATCAGATTTTTTGTTTTGGAATCGCGGTTATAATGTTGTGAGATGTGCTCCAAATATTAAAGTTAGTAAGTGTATTTAACCTTAAATGCTTTTTATTATTATGTTGAGCCTGTTTTTTATATACTCTAATAATATATTTGCTTTGAAAAAACATTGTGTTTCCTGGTTGAATTTACTAGAAAATTGGAGCGAACGTAATGCATGTAAAAACATCGACTCTTTCTGTTCCATCTCCCTTAAAAAGTAAATTATTTTAGGGGTTCTAAAATTATTTAAAAATAACTAAAATTGTCAGCTATAATGCGTGATAATTTATGTTACAAAAAACTAAAAAATAGTCAAATAATTTTCTGAAAATATAGTTAATTGACCACACTGAATATTGAAATATATTTTATCTACTATCAATATGTAATGTTTAACTTTACAGATGATGTCACTTGAATTTCATGATCACGTACTTTACCGCACTAGTACGGTAAAGTAGGTAAAGTGTCGGAATTCCCAGTGTGTTGCTTTTTACATTATACAACATCAGGTAACCTATTTTTGGAAAATGGTTACAAAATTAAGAGAAAATATTAAATTATTTTTTTCCAAATTGTTTTATTATAAATTGGCCAACATAAACTTACAAAAAATAATATTATACCTTACTTATAAATATTAATAACAAAATCTGTTAACCTTACTTATAAACATTAATATCAAAATCTTTGCAGTTGGTGATATTTAGTTCTGCAGATATAGATGCTAGAGATGTACTGATATTCTCAACAGTCGTTTCAGTGGTAATATTCTATTTTTCTGCCGGTATAGACGTAACAGATTCACCAATGTTTTCAACGACGGTTTCAATGGAAATAATCTGTTTTCCCATGATTTTACTGGGTATTATTCTCTTATTTTCTATAGATCTTTCTACATAGCCTTCAGCTACAGAAGTGGACTTCCACCATCCGCGTCTTTTTAAAGTGTGCATATCTGCACCAGCAACAGCAAGAAGGGACGCAGAAGATCTTCGGAAACAGTGCCCGGTGTATCCGTCTGCATTTGTCAATTTTAGAAAAGCAGCAACTTCTTTTGGAATGCGCCCAAAAGTGTTAAAAGTGTTAAGTGGTAATAAACGTTTCTTTATTAACAATATCATTTACTTTTAAATTGGTGAGTTCTTCTCTTCGACAGGCTCCAAAAACATCAATTATTAAGGACACCTACAAAAAGATTTTCAAATAATTTCAGTACTACCTACTTCTAGTGGCTTCGGAAATGTCAACGTTTGGCTAGACTGCTATCGTTTTGGAGACGAACATACTATGACCAATAAACTAATAAAATTTACCTTCATCATTAAATCATTAAATAAGCTTCATCGTTGGCTTCTTTTAAAAATGTATTTCGTTTTTGGAAAAAATTCTTGATTTTTTTGGATTATTCCCTTCACTTTTCCGTTTTAAGAAAGCTAACAACTGGGTATATTTGCTGATCCAAGTTTCTCTTCATCGAAATAGTGGTCCTTAACATGGAATAGTGAGTCCACAATGTAGATGGTTTTTCAACTGCGGCTCTTTTGAAAAAATAAGCCAATAAAATCTTCTCCGAAACACCATCGACATTTTTTAATTTGCACCATTCTTCAAATCGTTGGAACTCTTTTTCATATCTATTCCTAGATGTTGCAGGAATTAAGGTTTCAATGGCTTCGTTAGCTGCCACTTCAATGTAAGACATATTTTCTTCACAAATATTCATAATTATTATTTTGAGTTATTATTTAGAGTTGTTATTTAACCAACAAACAATACCTAGCAACTACCTAGCAACTACACAAGGCTACTATGTTTTGTCTCGCATAAATTATTAATGTCAATTATGACTACGCTAAAGGTGAATTCAAATATCTAACAGACTGCTTACTTCATCTTTATCATATCAATGTACAGAAAATCTGGTAGGTAGTTATTTATTTTTTTGATAGTAGGTAAAATTTTGTACAATATTCGTATCGTAAATTCATATTACGATACTCGACAATATTTCCATCGCGTATCGTAATATGAAACTTTACGATACTTATATCGTAAATAACTATTAAATTATTTTATTAAATATTTAATATCAACTGAAAGGTAACCATTTTATTGTATTGTAACATATTTTGTACAAATATTGATGTAAAATGGGTAAATAACAACGATGTGGGGAGGAATTTGCATTAAAATAATATAATTTAATAATGATCTTCATTAAGTTACCAGAATACAATTCAACGGTATCGGCCATCAGGAGGCTTTTTGAGTTTTCCGACATTTAGTGATCTCTTATTTAGATATTGTACAACTATTGAAAAACGCACCAAACAAAATTGTTATTTAAAAAAGCAGTAAGTTTTTATCTTATTTTAAGCCATTTTAGTAAAATTATCACTTTGTTATTTTGATACATTAACCACTTCTAAATTAGGATTAATAAATGTTCTTGATACTTTTCTCTCATAGGGAAAATGTCTGTAACCTAGGCCTGTTGAGTGACTGTTTCTTATAATTTCTTAAAACCCACCTTACTAACCTTAAAAAACGTATAGATATTGTATCGTTTATTTATTTAAAAGTTTAGATTCAATAATTTATTTACAACTTATCTTAAATACTTATTTTCTATATCAGAACAATTGATCTTTACTTAGTAAATTATGTCTATCGACTGTCTCTCCAACGACATACAGTTTATTTATGTTAAAAAGGCAAATGATCTCAACGTTTTCACCAAATTATTTGTTGATATATAACAAAATGGCACCTTCGCCAAAAGTTACAATTTAGTATAATCGAAAATTCTATTCTGTTCTAATTCTAGACAAGACTCTTAGGGACTCTAGCAAAAGATCCAATAAACCCTGCGGGGATTCTAAAAACCCAAACAGGGGAATACACTAGAACTGGAATGGAAACATTAGAAATATTTCTCGAAATTAATTTCCCTAATTGCAAACCCAAATGCAAAAAAAACCCACACGAACTAAAACTCTTAAAAAAGGGTCTTCGTTCAAGAGTGGGAAATTGCAAAACAGGTAGTCACAACAGAGAAAGTAACATTAATACGCAACCCATACAAATCACCGGGGCCAGATAGGGAATTACCTGTGTTTCTGCAACAGGTAATAGAATCACTGGCCGCACATATTTGTGAACTCTACAGGGCAAGTTTGGTGCATAAACATATGCCAAATGCCTGAAAATAAAGCAGACTGGTTTTTATGCCTAACCTATGCCGTGGCAAAGGCCTACAAACCAATAACTGTGACGTAATTTTTATTGAAAGGATTGGAAAAACTGATAGATCAGCATGTCAGGTAAACCACTCTGATAGAGAGACCATTTCATACAAAGGAACATCCCTATCAATTGGAAAAATCATGTGAATCTGCTCTGCATCATCTTGAAACCAAGATAGAGGGTGGACTCAGTAGCCAAGAAATTGCTTTAGGAGTATTTCTTGACACATAAGGGGCTTTGGATAATACCTCCTTTAAATCAATAATAGATGCCACTCTCAAACATGGCATGAAAGACATGTTACGCGGACGGCAAATATAATGCATTCTCCTCTACTGTGGAACCTAGTGGCAGATGAACTTCTGGAAACCCTGAACACCCAAGGATACGCCGATGACATAGTTATCCTTATCCAGGGGAAACACCAAACCACAGTCTTCGAAGTCATGCAAAGAGCTCTAAGGCTGACAGAAATGTGGTGCGTTAGAAAAAACCTCTTGGTAAACCCTGACAAGGCACAACTCATAACCTTTACTCAGAAAACAAGGTTGAAGGTCTTAGATACTCCGACGCTGTTTGGAGGAAGGAAAAAAGACAGAATCAAGTAAAATATCTAGATCTAATCCTGAATAGCAAACTTACTTGGAACCAACACTCACAGAACAAATGTAAAACGTCTTTCATTGTAGGCAGACAGGCATTTGAAAAACATAGGGATTAAAACCGAAAATGGTCCACTAGCTATATTCGGTAATAACAAGATCCGTAATAAATTATGGAGCGGTTGTTTGGTGGTCAAAAGGAGTACAGAGGTTGACATGTATTTGTATTACAGGAGCACTGAAAAGTACACCGACAGCTTCTATGGAAATAATTCTAAACCTCCCATCTATTAACCTAGTCGTAAAGGGGGAGCCAGAATGAATGCATACAGGCTGGACATCTTTAACAACTGTAAACCACTGGGACATATAAAAAATACCAGAATAACAAATTAGGTAAATAATCCTACATTAAACATGGGATCAGATCATATGACACCCCGCCTAACCTTCTATAGACTTTTCCAGGTCAACTGCAACTGGAACGAGGTAAATAAAGAGGTAGAAAAATAGTTGCTTGCTTGGCAGTCTCGAATCAAAAACTAACATGGGAACAGGCTCTGGCATACATGGAGGTAAACCCAAAAGCGACATCATTGTCTCAATGGGAAAAAATACCACTGTATTTAAAGCAGTTGTGTGTACAAGAGAATTTAAAAAGGAAGTATAAAACAAACCATCTTAATTTTCTTAAAGGCCCACTTAAAGGCCCTTGGTTCAAATGTAATCATGGCAAAGCTGATCTGGAACTACCCTGGAATACTAAGTGATATGGCAATCCAGAATAAGGTAAAACTAGCGTGGGTACCAGGACACAAAGGTATTCAAGGAAATGAAATGGCTGATTAGCCCGCTAGAGAAGGATCAGAACTATCATTAATAGTATCCGAACCTGTATTTGGGATAAGCAAAACCTCTGCTCGACAGGCAGTGAGCAAGTGGATAACCAAAGAACACCAAACTCACTGGCAACCAATAAGAGGGCGCAGAATCAATAAGCTAATGCTAAGGGGACTAAACTCACGCATGGCTACTGTGGTACTACAACTTCCAAGGCCTCAGATATCCACCATTGTGGGATAACTAACGAGACATTGCTTGCTGAAACACCTTAATATGATTAGATTACACAATGATACCACCACGTGTAGACTGTGCATGGAAGAGGAAGAAACTTCATACCATGTGATCTTCGAATGCGAAGCTCTTGCTAAGCGGTGCGTCACTCTTTTCGGCCTAGAACCAGGAAGAACGCCCCAGGAATACTTAGTAGGTAACTTAGTAAAACTAACCAAAGACACAGGACTATTTTAAAGATGGTAACTGAATACGGGGAAAGCTGGGGAATACAAAAAACCCAAGAGGCCGCCGTGTTCTGGGAGAAAATTAACCGACAAAGATAAAGATAAATATTCTAGACTGTTGATCGGCGTTTTTCATAGGCGTCCCATTTTCCATGGCCGGGCATTAAAATGGGTTTTAGGATGGACTTTTTTCTTTAAATATTTTTACTAATCGGACAAGTAGTGACCAAAATAAGTCAAAAAGGGATTAAAGCACAAAAATTGCTAGCACGACAATATAGAATTTAATTATTTTTTGTCTTAATGCCTCATATAAATGTTGCTAAAAACTGGATATTTTCAAATTATCCGGTAATAAAAAAAGGATAATTTAAACTGGCCTCGAAGATAATTCGCCAATCCCGCCTATCCCGCCTCAACAACACTTCGCCCTACTTCCCTTTACCTTTTCCTTTGCCCTTTTTTTATTTATTTCATTATTATGTACTTACTCACGCGGACGAATTCGAAAACTAATTTAGCGGCTTTAAGATAATCGTAGTAAACATTTTAGTTTTTCTCAGATACTTACTAGTTATGTTGACAATATAAGCAGAGTAGATTTTAAGTGGAATTGTATAATTTGCAATCAGATCCTTTTTACAAAAAAAAAACTATATAGGATTGGACTTTTATAAGTTACTCCCAGAAAAACTTGACCTGCAAAACTTTTGCCTTATAGTGGGCACAATGCTGAGAAGTACGTATCACTGTGAAAGCAATTTTTCCAACGTGAAATTTATAGAGACAAAATATAGGTGTTATCTCTTTGTGTTTACTTTTATTGCCATAATACTATTACAACAAATTTTTTTTGCGTGGCTACTGCCAGGAAATGAACCTTTAATAATATCCATACAAGTAAAGAAGCATTCACGATTATTGTTATTTGATCAAATCATTAAGATCAATCATTAATTTTATTCTAACCTCACTTATCTAGGGATAAAAAAGTTCATAAACTAAGACTCTACTCAGTAGTGTACTTTAGAGTAATTATTTAGCTATACCGTTAATCTATAACACTAACCGCACTATACTCTACTCTGCTTTTATCTAACATTACTGAACTAACTCAAAAAGCTTAATTATCTTGAATCTTCTATTTAGATTGGCATTGTTGAGAAGTAAGATAATCTCAACGTTCCCATGTTGGAGCAGTTGTTGTTAGTGACTACTGACAAATTTTTTTATTGTAATTTTAACAGTCTTTTCTTTAAGGTCACTATGAAGACCAGTATTGCGGCAGTACCAGAGTAAATCGACGATGTTCTAATACTTTTTTCTGGAAAAGTTAAATAACTTGGATGTTTCTTTTACTGACACTGGATACCGTATATCCATACGAGTTTCAATATCTTCCTGTAAAGAAGCAGTTTGTTGTATGTGGATAATTTAGAATTTTTTTTAGCAACTAGTACATTTTTTTTATTTTATACCAATGTCTTTGCCCTTCTTTTTAAAATGGAATTTCCAGCGAAGTCTAGCAGCAAATGTCACTCCCAGATAGTTTAATGTTTTTGCAGAAGGAGTCTGAGTATTGTTTATTTTAATAGAAATATATTTCGTTTGTTTATTGGTAAAATTGATATGGACAGATTTGCCTTCATTCAATTTTATTAGCAATATTTTCATCCAGGTGTTAATCTAGTCTGTACATTTTTATAATTTTCTATTAGCACCTTGGTGATTTTTTCCAACAGCAAGAATAGCAGTATCACCAGCAAATATTGCGATAGTATTGGACTCAAGGTATACATCAAGTAGAGTACACTACCTTGAGGTAATACTGTCTTAATTTCTCTTAGGTCAGAATAGGCTTCTTCCTGTTTAATTCTGAAATACCTTCCTAATAAATAGGATTTTAATAGTTCAGAGTATTGACGTTGCAGAGAAACATATTCAGTTTTTGAATCATGCCTTTATGAGATACTTTGTCGAAAGCCTGAGCTACATTTAAAAAGACAGTGGAGCAAACTTTTTTCTTCTAGGGACTTCTCGATCATAATATCTGTGATTAACTGAACTTGGGCGATGGCCGAGTTTTTCTTTGAAGCCAAAGTGGTGGGAGAGTATTAGGCCTTTTTTCCTATTATCTGTTTTAATCCCTTAAGAAGCAATTTTTTATAGGGTTTCTGATCTTGGATAATTATTACCTTGCACTCTGCATTTAATCGCAGGAGTGTTTTACCACACAGATTGTTGAATATTTTTGACAACAATTTCTTGCTCTAATTGTTCCTTGGTTCTTAATGGAATCAAGAGATCAATTAGTTCTTCTAGGTTGATTTTTACCTTTGAGGACTAGTGTAGGAGTGATTATTAGATTTTTTGTTTTGATTACAATATCAATCACTGTTAGAAGTATGTGAATATGATCTGAGTTCATGTCTTATAATTCTTCTATATGTATATAATTTGAGCATAAAATAATCTATTGGATCGGGAATTTTGTATGAATCTGTGGGCCAGTTGACATTATTTAACATTTGTGTTGATAGCATGATGCTAATAGTGCTTTTTCTCCCACTATGAATCTGTATACTTGGCTATCCTGAATATCAGCATGTCGAAAACCCTTGCTCAAAAAAATATTTCCTCGAAAATGTATTTGCTCGAAAAAACATTGGCTCGAAAATATATTTGCTAGAAAAAACATATTGACGAAATTTGCACGAAAAAACATTTGCGCCCATGATCTTTTTTTTTGAACGAACAAACGAACAATTGATCGAATATGAAATACGTTTGATCGCACTCGCGTATACTGTACGGACCGACATGATCTGAGATGAGAAATATTTTCCTAGTATTCTAATTAAAATTTAAAAAACAAGCTAATTTACCTAACCTAAAAATTATACATTTAATGAGATAACAAACAAAATTGTAACTAATTTACCTTACCTATGCAGCCTGGGACCATTTAAATTTTGTAATCTATAGTAGGTTTCTGCGAAAATGCCTTTATAGGCTCGGTTATGTAAACCTTGATGGACACACTTTGGCAGATAATTTTATGGTTTCTCACACTGCATTGTTAAATGTTTCCCTGTACATCTAACGCACCTTGGTTCCATTGAACAATATTTTTGTATATGGCATATGCCTGACAAGATTTGCATTTGGAAACTAGTTTAATTTTTACTTTCCTATCTGTATACAGATATGAGGAAAGTATAGGAATCATGATTTTTTTTCGACCTCGAGTTTTCGACGGATTTTTACGTTTTGAGGTCCCCTGAATCCGTTTTGACTATTTTCGCGATGATGTGTGTGTGTGTGTGTGTGTGTGTGTGTGTGTGTGTGTGTGTGTGTGTGTGTGTGTGTGTGTGTGTGTGTGTGTGTGTGTGTGTGTGTGTGTGTGTGTGTGTGTGTGTGTGTGTGTGCGTATGTTTTACCGTACTTGTGGGATTTTCGCCTGAATAAAACCAGGACTGTGGGGACAGTAAAAGTTGTGGGGACATTTAATGTTGTGGGGACATACACACTTGTCCCCACAACTTTTTTTGGCTTTATCTTCGTTGTTTGTTTTCTTTTAATGATCATTGCTACATAAAAAAAAATCGCAAAAAAATTTGTTTGTGGCACTTTTAATTTTAACTAATCTAGAGTTATTACTTTTACCAAAATTGTTAAATAAGTTACTGTCCCCACAACTAGGTAAAATATCAGGTGTGTATATTTTTCGACTTCGGTATTGAAGTGGGGACTAGTTGTTGTACTAGAAAGTGGCGCCCCCTACAAAAAATAAATATATTTCAATAAATATTGGTTTCATAAATTTGTGTGTAAGCGAATCCCAATACGCATACAGTTATGGGGACACAATAACTAATGTAGTATTCAGTACCATTTGGGGCAGGTGACGTATGCGAATGATATTTTTTATAATTTTCTCTTGGTGCGGTAGCATTTTCTGATATTGTATTAAGTAAGTATTTTTTATTAGATCAGTTAATACATACAGAGACACCGGGTTGCTCTAATATAAAAAATAAGAACCAAGATATATAAGGTGTCCAGCGACGAGGGGCACTCTTAAAAACTAATGGACTGATTTTCTTAAAAATTAGTAACAGTAGTAAACATGTAAAATAATTTGATAGTTCTGTCATTTTCGCTTTTACCGAAAGTAGGTGTCAACTTTTTTATTTTCTTTTATAACGGATTCCTATAGAACATAAACACTTTGTATAATAAAGCATATCGTTAAAATTGGTAATTTATAAAATATAAATTATTTTCGAAAATAAAATATATATTAAAATAATATTTATTTTTGGCTAAAATTAATTAAAATTTGAAAAAGTTTTTTAATTGAATTATGATGAAAAACTATGAAGGTATTAATTAATAATTACATGATATAACAAGATCTTTTAATATACGGACTGAGAGAAAATGCTTGAAATTTCATTTATAGTCGAATCGAAATCGCCTCGGAGTAATAAATATGTCAGATCAAGAAATTTTAGGTGTGGGTGCCTATATTATTATTTAAGGGGTACATAAAATTATCATTTAAAAATATATTTTTTTGAATATGTATTGTAACGGTTGGAACCGTTATTCGTCATTTCAACACAATCACCTCTACTCAAATGTCATTTATGCCTTGTGTCAAAATTTCGTATTTCATTTGATTTGAATTTGTCAACGAAACAAGTTGATTTGAATTTTAATATATCTTGGTCATCCGATTTACTAAATAATTTTTATCTATCATAAATTCCGTCTGATTTTATAAGGTAAGTTTTAATACTGATATATTGTTGAAAATATATATTTTGTACAAGAATTTCTTAAATAAAATGTCAAATTTTGAACGTAACCTCAACAATGGATAACACGTTTTATATAAATTTATATATTATTTTTTTGGAATAAGATATTATGCTTTACTATGTTTAAATGTATCAAATAAGATTTTTCCTTTTCATATTAATTTTAGTCTATGTGAAATTATTCATTTAATAGTTTTAAATTGTTCATTTAATAATTAAAGTATTTTACCTAAATCCTGTTCAAATTTCCTATTTCCTGTTATATCATTCGCCTTTCTTTTTAGCATGGCTCTATCTAGACGGTTTATTTCGTTTTATATCTAGACAGTTTATGTGGATTTATATCTAGACGTTTTGACTTCCTATCAAGAAGTTTTATGGTTTTTATACCTACAAGTTTGGTACAATCTGAAGACCGTGGTTTGGTTCATCTATAGAAGATTTACACGTTCAAGTTTAAGTTAGAATATCAAATTTCACAATATCATTCAAGTTCCAGAATTAAGAATAAGGATACCGAATCCCTTTGAAGTTGCCTGAAGAATACCATGCAAATAAACATTCCTTATATTACTTCGTTTTAAGAACAGATAAGTGCTTTTAAATAAATCATCTTGAATTTGAATTTAGTAAAACTATGTGAATTAGAATTTGCTACTACCTTATCTAAAAGTTGGTTTAAATATAATTTGTTATTGGTTAGTGATTTTCTATATTTTTATCACTAATCTAAAGTCAAGTATACTTGGTAAGTTTTTCAAAGTTATTCGAGTTATTTAATAACCTAACCCACGCCCAAAATCAATTGAGCTTAAACACATTATAACAAATAGATAAAATATCAAGTATCACGTTACAGTATTTATTGAGTATTATTTCGGTAGGTAGGTAGGTATTTTACAAAATGTGGGACTCGCCTAAAACAAGCAACCCTACAGTTAAATTACAAATATTTAAGTATAAAATAGTAACCAAAAATAATACAAATAAATTCGCCCTAATTTATCCAACCGTGCGCTTATCAGAGTCTTGAAAAGGACTAAAATAAGGGTATCCGATGCAACAGTGTTCCAGGCTAAACTAATAGCCATACAACATTGTGCAAGAGAAATACTAAACAAGTAAGTATCAGGCAAAACTATTGCCATATACTCTGATAGCCAAGCAGCTCTAAAGGCAATTCTCTCACCAGAAATCAAATCACGACTGGTGAAAGACTGTCTAGAGGACTTGGCAGAGCTAAGTAGCCAAAACAAGGTGACCCTAGCTTGAATGTCAGGCCATGAGGGATATCAGGGTAATGAAAAGGCCGACGAATTAGCCCGAGAAGGCTTATATAAGGCCATGACAGGCCCCAAACCCTTCTGTGTAGTTGCAAGGCTTTGTGCAAGACATCCATCAAACAATGGATGCAAAAAGAGTATCAGGAATGGTGGAAGAACTATCCAAGACTGATACATGCCAAACAGTTCATCAAGGAACCATTGGCCAAGTTCACAAAAGACTTACTGGATAAAAAGCGTCAAATCGTTAGGATAACAGTAGGTCTTCTTACCGGACACTGTCACCTTAAAAGGCACATAAGTGTCATCAATCCAGCAGAAGAAAAAACTTTGTGCAGGTTCTGTGAAGAAGAAGAGGAAACATCATTCCACGTCTCGTACCAATGTGAAAGCCTGGGTGGAATGAGATTTCTAATATTCGGTGAAGAAAAGCCACTGTCATCAAAGCTACTAAGTCTAATATTTTTTTTATTTTAATTTATTTTAATTTATAATAATTTATTTTAATTTGTACTCATCTGTCTGTATCTGTAAGGATGGGGAGGGTGGGTTGCTTCACTGCTACTTACGCCTCAGTAGACCCATTATGCATCCTCCCGGGATAAATAGGACCTGCCTCTCAACTAGTTAAAAGCCTGCTGGTTGACAAATCGCCGAGTCCTACAGGCTAATAACGTCACCAGCGTCACTAGATGCCCCTTTTCTAAAAGTGGTCATTTGGTGGGCTTTTACAACCCCAAAGGTGAATGTCTGGATAGAGCTATTCTGTCCTCCCGCTCCACAGGGCGACCATGTAACTCATATTTTTATGCCAGAGCGAGTGTCAATTCAAAACTTTTAAACACATATCTCAATTGAAATGTTTAAAGATTTGTTAGAAATTATTACATGCCACTATATAATTTTAAGCAATCCTTTTTTTTATATTATCTTCTTGATTAAATTACACTAAAATTTGATTTTCCATTTCTTATGAGTTCATGTGTATCTTTTTATATTATGCATAAGTTCTGAGTACAGGAAAATAAACATAAGTAGACTCGTATATTTATGGGAACACTCATACACAAAACAATATCTACATTACTTGTGGGTTCACGTATACCCACATTCCAACGTTACAATAATTAAAAGGACACCATTACACATATTTGACGTCTAAATACTTGTAGGGTCTGACCCCACAACTTTTTCATAGTGTGTAAGGTGTTTATTTGGAGTGTATAGATATTTTAAAGATAGCGTTAGAATCAGCGCGAGGCGATCTATATTGCTATGTGCGCAGTTTCAATGTCCCCACAGTACGGTATTATTCCCATGGGCCCACATGTATGGTGAAACGTGTATAGGTGTGTGTGTGTGTGTGTGTGTGTGTGTGTGTGTGTGTGTGTGTGTGTGTGTGTGTGTGTGTGTGTGTGTGTGTGTGTGTGTGTGTGTGTGTGTGTGTGTGTGTGTGTGTGTGTGTGTGTGTGTGTGTGTGTGTGTGTGTGTGTGTGTGTGTGTGTGTGTGTGTGTGTGTGTGTGTGTGTGTGTGTGTGTGTGTGTGTGGGTGCGGGTGCGTGCGTGCGTGCGTGCGTGCGTGCGTGCGTGCGTGCGTGTCTGTATAACGCATAACTCATGAACCGATACACAGAAAAACACCAAATTTTAAACTTAAGCTTTGTTTTAGCGTCCAATAAGCTGATTAGATTTTGGGCAGAGTCGAAACATCTGGGGGGGTACTTTATAGGCGGTCATTTTTATATTTTATGGAATATATCTGTTATTTACGTTTGGAGAAGAAAATTCTTCAAATAAAAGTTACTTCTAATATAATTATCTATAATTTTTGTTTTATGGAAAATTTTTCTAAAATGGTCCGTATTCGAGAAATTTGACAAAATGTAAAAAACATAATTTTTTATAAAAATTGTTCAAATAAAAGTTGTTTGTAATATAATTCTCTATAATTTTTGTCCTATACATAATTTCTCTAAAATAGACCGTATTCGAGATATTTGAGAAAATGTGTAAATTTCGAAATTTGAAGAAAACTCAAAAACGAATAAAGGAAAAAACATTAAATTTTAAACTTAAGGTGTTTATTTCGGCCTGACGTGAAATGATTAGATTTTGGACAAAGTCGGAACATCTGGGGGGGTACTTTATGGGAGGCCGTTTTTATATTTTATGGAATATATCCGTTATTTATGTTTGGAGAAGTAAATTGTTCAAATAAAAGTTACTTCTAATATTATTATCTATAATTTTTGCTTTATGTCAAAATTTCCTGAAATGGTCCGTATTCGAGAAATTTGACAAAATGTGCAAAATTCTGATTTTTATGAAAATTGTTGAACTAAAAGTTGTTTGCGATATCGATTTCTATAATTTTTGTTTATACATGATTTTTCTAAAATGGGCCGTAATGGAAAAGTGGTAAATTTAAATTTTTCTGTATTTTCGTTTTCAATGAATATCTATAGAAAAATGTTTCGAGGTAGATGTATGTGTAAAATGTATATATTTAGTTTATCCTCTAAACATTTATAGAGATGCTGCAATAGGTTGTACAAAATAACCGGAAAATGCCTATAATAACTAGATAGGAAAGTCATGTGTTGGACACATCAGATTTTTTTAATAGGCTGAATGTCAATTTTTTATATCCATAATATATTTTGTTTGGTTTTATATTTTAACTTTCTCTTTGCTTCAATTATTTTGTTAATTAGTTATTTGTTGAAGGAGTGGTGAATATTTTTCTTTATTTTAACATACTAAATTAACATCCTGTATACGAAATAAATTCTATTTAATTAAAATGTTTATTTTCATATGTAGGTACAATAAACTATTCGTAATAACAAAAATGCTGAATTGTTATTTTAAAATCATTTCAAAACATTGAACTGGGATCGAAATTCCAATAATAATATTTTTCTAATGTACCTTTAAATATTAAATATTGCTAATTGTTATTTTATATTGTTAAATCTGTGATAGTATAAATATAAATGCAAATGATAAATAAAGAGATTAACTAACAACAGTACTATACTTTACAAAATTATCTCTAAAATGAGATTCATAAAAACCATCTTGTGGTATTATTTATAAAATTTATCTTTGAAATTTATTCAAGTGGTGCAATTTGGTAGCAATTACCTTAATATAATAGATCGATTTAGTTTATTTTCGAGGGAGTACCACGAATAATTTTTATTGTTTAATCCCCTCGTAAGAGCTTGGTAACATTCTCCGTCTAGAACATTTACCTTGATATTTTTGTCATAAATGATCTTTATTTGAAAATTGGTAATTCTGTTAGATATAATTTCATGGAAATTATTAAAGTTTTCAACATCTACAATTATTGGAGGCGACTGGTATACCTTTTTAGTTTTTGTTGGTCATTACCTTGGACCTTTGAACTGATTTGTTGGGGAGAGATTGATGTATTCATTCGTCTCTTCTTACGATTCTTTATCCTAATCCATTCGGTCTTTGCAGCCAATTCTTCTTCGTCGGTAAAGTATCCGTCCGACGTTGGTTCAATCTGTTTTGTTGATGAACCTTGTGCCACACATTTTTCACTTACTGTATATTTGTTATGCAATTCGTTAAATTCTTTTTGCAAGTTACACGCCTATTTCTCTTGTAATTAGATCGATTAAATTTGGAATTATTCTTCTACGCATTTTAAAATAGTTATGTAAATAAAAAGCACTTTAGACTCGCTTAACTCTGTCTATTTGTCTTAATACAATTTTAATAAAAATTTACAATTTACCGTTCTTTTCAAGAGCGTCTTTTCAATCTCAAAGTTCTCCACTAGACAAAACTTTTACTTGTCTTGCTTCGTACAGCAACAAATTGATAATTTAGAAATAAACAGCTCGGCTTGTGTTCCAATTTGCGAAGTGATTTTACAGGCCATAGAATTGCAAATTGAATTAGTGCCTTTAGCTCCGCTCTACCAGAAAAATGCGATATATTTGTAACAGTGAAGTAGAATAAGAATTAAGTGAAAATAAATTAAATAACGAATTTTTAAAAATCTGATAATGACGGTCAACCATAAATGAACGATTTAAGAGTTTAGAAAAAATGTATGCCGTAACTCTCTTCACTGAGGAAAAAGTAGGCCAGTCATAATGTTTATAACATCCGAAAGAAGGATATAAGTCCGGAGCTTTGAGCAAATAAAATATCTTTGTGGAAGATGGATGATGATGAAGAGCTGAACGAAAAAATTAGAAACGCGGTGGCGCAGCCTATTACATATATTGAAGTTATAGTTAATATTACACATTATAAGTCCGAATAAAAAAATGCAGTAAAAGTGGGGATATAACGTCTTATTCTATATGGGTACTTTGCGAAATAACTTTACATAATATAAATAAGGACACGCACTTCGTAGATTAAATTTTGAATGAAAAAAGTTACATTATTTTTGGTATATACTTTATTTATTATAAAATAGATAATACATCCTGTAGGAGGAGAGAATTGTCAGAATAATTTAATTATTATTTGTCAGTATTTGTATTATTAACACCAAATATATTACTTCTAATGTATATTGCATTACCGTATTACATACCTAACAATTTTCAAAAAATAAAAATAAACCTTATGCTTCTGACAAAATTGTTGCACTTTAACAATGAACGAATTAAAAGACCAGGCACCTTTCTTATGGAAAAATGGTTTTCCGTCAAATTTTTTGAAATGTTAATATGTTGTAGAATTCGATGCTCTAAAGCCGTTCCCAGACGCTACATGTATTTGGCGAACATTCGGTATTCGGATTTATTTGCGTAGCGTGTGGGAAGACAACTTTGGCGAAGATTCGCTCTTCGTCCTTTTCCCGCCAATTGCCGGTAAACTGGCGCGAAGCGCAGGGACACGAAGCTGAGGCGAAGTTAACTACGTGTGACTTCGCACTGCTCCCAGACGCTTCGGAATGTAGGGGGGGTATATGCATAGTGTTTTGTAAGTTTATAGCGATGTGCAGTGCCGCAAGGTTTATTTTTGCATTTTTAGTTATTTTTATTTAAAATAAGAAATGGAGTGGACTAACGAATTAACTTTGGAATTTTTACAGTTATATGAAAATCAACTTGTCATTTTGAACCTAAAAATAGCAGATCACAAAAACAGAAATAAGGTTGCCGATGCATAGAACAATATTAAAACATAATTTAGTGTGGAGTGCCCGGTTACCGAATTAAAAAAAATAGGATTCTCTGATGGCATTATTTCGCCAATCGCTAAATAACGTAAAAGCTAGTTTAAAGTCGGGTGCTGGCAGGGATGATGAGTACAAGCCTACGTAGTTTGCTTACGAAACAATGGAAAATATTTTACAACCAGTTTATTTTTTAAGAAATACAATAAATACAGAGGTAAGTCATTATATTTTTTTATTTTCCAATAATAGTAAAAACTAGTTGAACGAAAACAGCCGAGCGAAAGAGCTGGTATACTTATCTTATTAAAGGGACACTGGTACATTTTTTTTTTATTTTTTAAATAGATGCATTTTAATTTATTATTGAAAATGTTAAAAAGCATCGGCAACAATCTACTCTTCATCACTGTCCATTTTGAACTAAACAAAAGTCATTCATAAAACGCCACTGAAAATCGACGGCCCTGTTCTTGGAAGCTTCGCTGAATGATTGTCAAGCCAAACCTTCGCCCTACCACCACACGGTGTGGGAGACCTAGGTACAAAAAAGGGTTCTGGAGTTATAAATTCCAAAATGGAACTTTTATTTTTAAAAATTTTATTAAGTATAAAATACACTTAAATGGGTATCTGAACTAAAGCTACTTCAAATAACTAATTCAAATAACGCACAAGTTCAAATAACACTCAATAATATAGTTCTACTCCTATTTATAAGGTAAAACTGATTATTAATCAAAGATAATCTATTTATATCATAAAAGAGTCTATTATATTCTCAATATATAACTCCTCCCTCCTTAAGTTTTGAAAAATATGGAGCTATTTTTCAAAACATCTTCTGTGGAATTTTCCAATTCAATTTCTTTGTTTTCTTTCCTCTAAATGTTCTTAAAAGTTGTCTTCTGTATTTAATTAATATTAAAATATTTATGCAAATAAAAATTACAAAAATTGTTCCAAAAGTGCTTCAATAATTAAAATTATTTTGAATTTCTTTAATTGGCTTTAATTGTTTAGAAATTTGATTAATTTCATATAAATCATTAAAATCTAATTTAGTTATATTAGAAGTTTGATAAGACTTTGAAGTTTGGATTTTCTTCATGTCGATCTTTGGTAAAATGAATGGCTTTCTTCTGCTCAGTTGAACGTTGTTGTCTCTTTTTTCCTTTGCCCAAATTTCACAAGATTTTGGTATCTGATTAATACAGATTATGTCTATATACTGGTTACTGTTACATTTTGCAAGAATTTGTTCAGGTTTTGACGGGATTATTAAGACTTCATCGACTGCGATTTGTTCGAATACCGATTATTCTAAATTAACATGTAAAATATGTTTTTCCTTCAAGAAGTTTAAGAGTACAATTATCTTTGGGGATAAAATTCTGTTGACAATAATAGATTTCTTCAAGAGATGGACATTCTTCTAGTTCAAACTGTGTATCTTGTGTTTTTGTGCCAAATAGAGGAATAAAGGTGTATACATTTTTTGGTTTTGGATAATTGGAAATAAATAATAAAATTCAAAGGTATTATTACTTTCAAAAATAGGAAAATGTATTGCAAAAATTAACTTAGATTCTGAAATTGATCCTTGCGTCCCTAAGAACTGATAATACGTTAATAAATTTGTAAATTTCGGAATTTGATCAACATTATATATTTTATGTAAATATTTTATCATGTTTTTTATGTCTAAGCTGGAAACTATAGAATTATGTAAACTATTTAATTTTTCAAAGGTTATGGTATTTTCTAAATTATCTATAAAATAAATTGCTATTTGACAATCTAAATCAATTTGTGATATAATGGCCTGAAAACTAATATAACTTTCAAGTGTATTGATTATATTATAAATAGCTGCTTAAATTTTTTCCATATCAACTTTTAATTTTTCTTGATTTTTGCCTAAGATTGTGATTGATTTATTATAATGATGCCTTTTGTACAATGAAATTTGACGATTTGTTTCACTGATAATATTTTGTTGATTTACTTGCATTGTTTGGATAGCATTATTATATCATCAGAATCAAGATTTCCAAATACCTATTTGTTATATTTTTCAAATGCATTTATTAGAGCTCTTTTATGTCTTACATGAGGAATTAAATTATTAATCTTTTTCAGAAGAGTTATTATTAGATATTCTGTTCTTGTTAACATACTTTGTGATAAGCTATGATAAGATATAGGGTTAGTTGCATTAACATGAACTATTTATTATGTTTTATCGATTCAAAATGATTAACTAAATTATTAACTTGTTTAATTACTTCTTCTAAATCTAAATAATGTAAAAATTTTGTTTGCTATATATAAGTTTAGCGTTTCCTAACTGAATAGGAAGCAGATTTTCAATTGGAGTGATCTGTATATCAGAAGATATACTATGTATTTAGTATACATAAATGACTTGTAGAACTTGTACTTGGAATAGCGGTGTTAACAAAATAGATTTCATTTTCTTTGGTATCCTGTAACAATTTTTCTAATTTATTTTTCGGTTTTCTAATAATACTTTTATGATGAGTACCCTTAACCGTTTTTATTAAAATACCTTTATCTTCAATGACATTTGCCTTTTTAAATTTTGGTAATTTTTATTTCTTGATTTTGTTTTGAAAAAGCATAAGTTTTGATTGGAATAGTTATCTGGTTTAAATCTCTTTTCATTAAATTTGTTTATTAATTTTTTTTTACTTCTTCGTTACGTTGTTTAATTTTGTTATATATCTGTTTACTAATTTGTTTATGATCTTGTACATAATTAGAAATTATTAAGTGATCGTCTAAATCAAAGGAATTTGGATTATCAATGTGTCCTTTAATTATTTCAAATGGCGTGAACTTTGTCGCTGAATGTATACTATTATTATAACAAAATACAGAATTTTTAATTAGCCGATCTGGTGAGAAATGTTTTCTTCTTGTAAACATCTATAATGTTCTAATACACTTGAATGAAACCGTTCCACTGGGAATTTGAATTACTATTTTTGTGTGGTACTGATATGTAATTGGATATGATGTAATTTACAAAAAGCTTCTAAATCAAAATTTTTTAATTCTGTTCCACTGTCGGTAGTATTTTGTGATAGTCCATAATGTAAAATAAATTCTAAGAGTTTTTCTACGAGTGATATCTCTATTATACTATCTAGGGGATAAGTCTAACCATATCGCGAAAAAGAATTAATCATAGTCAAATCAGATTTATTAGAAATGTAAAATATATCTAAATGTATGTGTTCAAAGGGTTTTGATGCATGTCGAGACCACCTTTATCAGCTTGGAAGACGACCTTCATTGTGTTTTATTTGTGGAAGACTATTATTTTTATTTTTCTTATTATAAAAATAAGCATCACACTTAGTTTCACCTTTGCGACTATAATTTTTTTTTTTTAGTGTTTTTTACGCCTATTTATGTGGGTGGAAGACGTAGTTTGTTGTACAATTCAGGTGGAAGACGATATTTTATAATATTTTTATGTTCATATCAACGTGTACACCAAGTTTCATCCATGCGAAAATTATTCTTTTTATATTTTTACTTTCCTATCTGTATACAGATATAAGGAAAGTATAGGAATCATGATTTTTTTCGACCTCGAGTTTTCGACGGATTTTTACGTTTTGAGGTCCCCTGAATCCGTTTTGACTATTTTCGCGATGATGTCTGTGTGTGTGTGTGTGTGTGTGTGTGTGTGTGTGTGTGTGTGTGTGTGTGTGTGTGTCTGTGTGTGTGTCTGTGTGTGTGTGTGTGTGTGTGTGTGTCTGTATAACGCATAACTCATGAACCGATACACAGAAAAACACCAAATTTTAAACTTAAGCTTTGTTTCAGCGTCCAATGAGCTGATTAGATTTTGGGCAGTGTCGGAACATCTGGGGGGGTACTTTATAGGTGGTCATTTTTATATTTTATGGAATATATCTGTTATTTACGTTTGGAGAAGAAAATTCTTCAAATAAAAGTTACTTCTAATATAATTATCTATAATGCAAAATTTTCCTAAAATGGTCCGTATTCGAGAAATTTGACAAAATGTAAAAAACATAATTTTTTATAAAAATTGTTCAAATAAAAGTTGTTTGTAATATAATTCTCTATAATTTTTGTCCTATACATAATTTCTCTAAAATGGACCGTATTCGAGATATTTGAGAAAATGTGTAAATTTCGAAATTTGAAGAAAACTCAAAAACGGATAAAGGAAAAAACATTAAATTTTAAACTTAAGGTTTATTTCGGCCTGACGTGAAATGATTAGATTTTGGACAAAGTCGGAACATCTGGGGGGGTACTTTATGGGAGGCCGTTTTTATATTTTATGGAATATATCTGTTATTTATGTTTGGAGAAGAAAATTGTTCAAATAAAAGTTACTTCTAATATTATTATCTATAATTTTTGTTTTATGTCAAAATTTCCTGAAATGGTCCGTATTCGAGAAATTTGACAAAATGTGCAAAATTCTGATTTTTATGAAAATTGTTGAACTAAAAGTTGTTTGCGATATCGATTTCTATAATTTTTGTTTATACATGATTTTTCTAAAATGGACCGTAATGGAAAAGTGCTAAATTTAAATTTTTCTGTATTTTCGTTTTCAATGAAAATCTATAGAAAAATGTTTCGAGGTAGATGTATGTGTAAAATGTATATATTTAGTTTATCCTCTAAACATTTATAGAGATGCTGCAATAGGTTGTACAAAATAACCGGAAAATGCCTATAATAACTAGATAGGAAAGTCATGTGTTGGACACATCAGATTTTTTTTACTGGAATTGCAAATTGCAACCCTCCTGCAACCCCCTGTCGTACAACTGGAATGAAATACAATGATTTTTTGTTAGGTGCTATTTAAATAACTCATATTCAAAAAATAAAGCTTGCGAAAATGGTTTACTGAAATCTGTCATTACCTCCCGGATTATTATGCTTCTGACAAAATTGTTGCACTTTAGCAATGAACGAATTAAAGAACCAGGCACCTTTCTTATGAAAAAATGGTTCTCCGTCAAATTATTTAAAATGTTAATGTGTTGTAGAACTCGATGCTCTAAGAAAAAGTGTTCAGTGGCCTAAACCGATTCTGTGACCAGTTTTCGATGTATAGGGTGTTAAACATCGGAAATACCACTTTTTTGTAAGCACGCACATGTTTTATTCGCGTTTGTTGTAGAACATAAATTATAGATTATTTAGCACTAATATTTTATAAAATTTTACTGTGGAAATTGGTTAATTACAGGGTGGTTCGGAAATATGAAATATGGTTTTTTTGAAAAAAATTTTTTTTTTAAAACAGCATTAAAAATAAGATTAATTAACCATGAGAATATGGTTTAAGTAAGTACTTCTTGAAAATACAGCATATTTTATACAGAGTGACTCATAAATGTGGTTACAGAGGGCATATATTATATTTCGGGTTTTACGAATCATCCTGTATGAACGATATATTCTGAATTTTCAATGTATTAAATAAATTTAGGATCTGTCACTATAAATCATACATGGTCTTAAACCGATTGGAAAACCTTTAAAATTAGAAAAACAGTTTTTTGTGCAACACCCTGTATATACGGGCGTACTTTGTCTGTATCCAAGCAACAACGCTCGGCGATGTTTTATGCATGTGAGTATTTGATGTATTTGAATCAGCAGATCGTACCACTTTTCTTAGTTTTGTTATAAGTGCAATTTGTATGAAGGATATTATTGGGGAAAACTGGAATGAAATTATATAATTCATTTACGAATCCAGTAACATACCTAGCAATATAGTGTCTTGTAACTACCTAAAGCCAACCCTCTTGCTCTCGCCGTTGCAAGCCGCTTCTTCTGTACAAAGGTACAAAGACTTGCCTGCCTTGGAATAACGGGGGCAATGAAAACAATCCCCACTGCTGCAATGGAAGCACTAATAGGACTCCCACCTCTTCACTATGTGATACAAGGGGAGGCAAGATTAGGTGCTTACAGATTAGGGAATACACTGGGAAATCTTGACATTAGGCCAGGTCACATGAGTATCTCAAGGTTAGTAACAGGAGACGTGCTAGACATGAGATCAGACCACATAACCAAGAGGTACTCTTTTAATACTCCCTTTAAGGTTTTAATACAGGAAAGAGCGAAGATCACCATAAGGGAACCCAATGCCCAACGACAGGAACAAACCTGGTATACAGACGGATCTAAGAATGGGGAAGGCACTGGGGCAGGAGTATTCTCCAAAAACCCTGATATTAACCATAGCTATGCTATATGAATACATTCCTCGGTATTTCAGGCCGAGGTATACGCAATTTTGTAATGTGCAAAAACGAACAATGAAAGCTGTCGAAAATCAGCATATTCAAATAATGTCAGAGAGCCAAGCGGCACTTAAGGCCATATCGAGTCAGAAAGTTACGTCGAGGCTGGTATGGGAATACATCGAAGAACTAAGAACACTGGCAGACCGAAATAGAGTAAAACTATTTTGGGTGCCAGGTCACAAAGGGATCGAAGGCAACGAAAAGGCTGACGAACTTGCAAAAAGAGGGTCAGAAGAAATACCGGAACCAGACACAAACCCAGGAGTACCAAAAAGTACAGTCCGGGGTTTTATAAATGACTGGATTCGGGAACAACATATTAACTATTGGGGAAGCACCCCAAAATAGGCACATGGAAAAGCCTTCACAGGCAGACCATGTCCCAAAAGAACTGGAGAACTACTCTTAATGAATAGGAACCAGTTGAAAGTGATAACGGGGTTCATGACTGGACACGCCCCAGTAAAGGAACACTTGAACAAAATTGCCATGTACAATGGGGAACTCATGTGCCGACTATGTCACAAGAAACCAGAAACGGCCAAACACATACTGTGCGAACGCGAAGCTCTAAATCGCAAAAGACATGCTCTTTTTGGACATCCCCAGGTTGATCCAACAACGTATAGAACCCACTCACCCAAGGATCTGTACAAACTTGTACAAGGTACAAAGGTGATAGAGTGGGTGCTATGAAATAACATGGGATAAAACACAATAAGCCAATAGGCTTCAGTGTTATTCGGAGACACATAGACGAGCCCAGGGAAAAAAAGTGCTTCTTGATAATACAGCATATTTTATACAGAGTGACTCATAAATGTGATTACAGAGGGCATATATTATATTTCGGGTTTTACGAATCATCCTGTATGAACGATATATTCTGAATTTTCAATGTATTAAATAAATTTAGGATCTGTCACTATTAATAATACAGGGTCTTAAACCGATTGGAAAACCTTTAAAATTAGGAAAACAGTTTTTTGTGCAACACCCTGTATATACGGGCGTACTTTGTCTGTATCCAAGCAACAACGCTCGGCGATGTTTTATGCATGTGAGGATTTGATGTATTTGAATCAGCAGATCGTACCACTTTTCTTAGTTTTGTTATAAGTGCAATTTGTATGAAGGATTGGGGAAAACTGGATTGAAATTATATAATTCATTTACGAATCCCGTAACATACCTAGCAATATAGTGTCTTGTAACCACCTAAAGCCAACCCTCTTGCTCTCACCGTTGCAAGCCGCTTCTTGTGTTTCAATGCCGCAGAACAAAGACAAAGGTATTCCTTCAAGAAGTTGCAAGAGAAATCGTTGCACGTCAGCTGACTCACAACAGGAAGATTTTCCAGATATTCTAGACCATCGAGAATCTACTGGAGCAGAGCTGACTTTATATAAATAGCGGATTTTGTCGGTATACGTTAAGTTTCAATATAAGTGTTCTACAGAAAAAAAAAATTGCAATAAATAAATTAGAATTTTGAGTTATAATATTGCCTAAGTATTAAATAAATTAATTAGTACGTAATAAATAAATTATAAATAAACTATTTTTAAAATAAATAATCGTTACAGTAGCTTTCTCTGGCAATTGAGTGAAAGGAAATGCTGTTTGGGTTAAAATTCTGGAGTAATGGTAGTTTAACTATACGAGTAATTATACTGGTCATTTACCGAGAGCTATAATTAAATATTATTTGCAAAAAGTTATCCTCAATTTAACAAGAAATACGGAAAAATGTTTCTTTTAACATCTTCTTGCATCACTGTCTGCAATGAAATGATCTTTAAAGTAGTGTCGCGAAATCGATGTTAGTACTTTAAAATGTTTCTCTGTTAACATCTTCCCAGTTTTTTTGTCGTGAATTAGCAACCGTTCTGCACGATTGCTAAAGATTATGCAAATACCACTCCAAATAGGGTTAATTAGTCATTTAGAAGAAGGCTTCGATTATTAAGATGATGACCAGAAACTCTTGAAAATAACGTTCAATCTGAGACAATCATAACTTTGATAATCGAGGCTTTCGTCTGCATGACTTACAGTGGTTGTGATATTTTAATAATATAAAAAATCAAAAATTAAACAAGAAACAAATCAGTTAAAGGTTAACGAAAAGAGGAATTTTTTATAGAGGAAACATCAAAAGAAATATCGGTTTTTAAAGAAGATATCTTACTTTCCATGTCGGAAGAAATTGAAGAATAGTAAAAGATGAATCATCAGAAAATATATACGTTCCCGAATCCAAACCTTTATTTTTTAGAGCTCCTTTAAGCCGTTCTGCCAGCTCTGGTTTCTTCCCTATCGTCTTCAATTCGCGTTTTCTTAACTCTTGACGTAACTCAGCCACTTTTAAAAAACAACAGTTTTTGGCCATTTTTGTCCAATATTTATTTACATTTCCAACACCAATGTAACGTTTGTTTATTTTAAAAATAGATTATTTATTAAAAACAGTTTATTTATAATTTGTTTATAACGTGCTAATGAATTTATTTAATACTTAGGCACTATTATAACTCACAATTCTAATTTATTTATTACAACAAAATTTATCTTTTCTATACGGCACTACCCACAAAGTCACGCTATTTATATATAGCCAGCTCTGCTCCAGTAGATTCTCGGTGATCTAGAATATCTGTGAATTATTCCTCTGTGAGTCAGTCGGCACGCAATGGTCTCTGGTAACTTCTCGAGGGAGTATGTTTGTCTTTGTCCTGTGGTATCGAAACATAAACTAAGCGGTTTGCAATGGCAAGAGGAACAGAGTTGGCTTTAGGTGATAACACGACACTACATTGCTAGGTATGTTGTTCCATTCCAGATGTCCCTAAGACTATCCCTACATACAAACTGCACTTTAACAAAATTAAGAAATACATCAAATCTTTTCTTTTTCTTTTTCTTTTTCTTTTTCTTTTTCTTTTTCTTTTTCTTTTTCTTTTTCTTTTTCTTTTTCTTTTTCTTTTTCTTTTTCTTTTTCTTTTTCTTTTTCTTTTTCTTTTTCTTTTTCTTTTTCTTTTTCTTTTTCTTTTTCTTTTTCTTTTTCTTTTTCTTTTTCTTTTTCTTTTTCTTTTTCTTTTTCTTTTTCTTTTTCTTTTTCTTTTTCTTTTTCTTTTTCTTTTTCTTTTTCTTTTTCTTTTTCTTTTTCTTTTTCTTTTTCTTTTTCTTTTTCTTTTTCTTTTTCTTTTTCTTTTTCTTTTTCTTTTTCTTTTTCTTTTTCTTTTTCTTTTTCTTTTTCTTTTTCTTTTTCTTTTTCTTTTTCTTTTTCTTTTTCTTTTTCTTTTTCTTTTTCTTTTTCTTTTTCTTTTTCTTTTTCTTTTTCTTTTTCTTTTTCTTTTTCTTTTTCTTTTTCTTTTTCTTTTTCTTTTTCTTTTTCTTTTTCTTTTTCTTTTTCTTTTTCTTTTTCTTTTTCTTTTTCTTTTTCTTTTTCTTTTTCTTTTTCTTTTTCTTTTTCTTTTTCTTTTTCTTTTTCTTTTTCTTTTTCTTTTTCTTTTTCTTTTTCTTTTTCTTTTTCTTTTTCTTTTTCTTTTTCTTTTTCTTTTTCTTTTTCTTTTTCTTTTTCTTTTTCTTTTTCTTTTTCTTTTTCTTTTTCTTTTTCTTTTTCTTTTTCTTTTTCTTTTTCTTTTTCTTTTTCTTTTTCTTTTTCTTTTTCTTTTTCTTTTTCTTTTTCTTTTTCTTTTTCTTTTTCTTTTTCTTTTTCTTTTTCTTTTTCTTTTTCTTTTTCTTTTTCTTTTTCTTTTTCTTTTTCTTTTTCTTTTTCTTTTTCTTTTTCTTTTTCTTTTTCTTTTTCTTTTTCTTTTTCTTTTTCTTTTTCTTTTTCTTTTTCTTTTTCTTTTTCTTTTTCTTTTTCTTTTTCTTTTTCTTTTTCTTTTTCTTTTTCTTTTTCTTTTTCTTTTTCTTTTTCTTTTTCTTTTTCTTTTTCTTTTTCTTTTTCTTTTTCTTTTTCTTTTTCTTTTTCTTTTTCTTTTTCTTTTTCTTTTTCTTTTTCTTTTTCTTTTTCTTTTTCTTTTTCTTTTTCTTTTTCTTTTTCTTTTTCTTTTTCTTTTTCTTTTTCTTTTTCTTTTTCTTTTTCTTTTTCTTTTTCTTTTTCTTTTTCAATTTCATTTCGAAAGAAAACATATTGTTTAATTTGCCTTATTACATTCTTTACCCAAGTTTCAATAAAGGTCTTATTTCTTCCTGGAGGCTTTTTCGGATAGAGACTTATCCAATAACTGTATCTTTTTTAATAATGTTATACACTGTCCGCTTAGATACTCCAGTATAGGTTACAGTCTCATATTTAGTGGCTATTTCGTCCATAGAATGTAAAATAAAGTCTTGTCGAAGATTATTAAATACATTAATTACATTTTTTTTATAAAGATAATGCTTTATGTCCACTAAGAGGTCGTTTTAAGCGTACTAGAGCTTGCAATATTTTCTAATGCACACGCCATTCTCTTATAATTGTAAAATTATAATATATATACTAAGTAATTTAAAATTCAGAATCAATTAAAATACGATATGGGTATGAATAAATAGTCTGACTTTTCTGTCAATAGTAAAGGTTTATTACAGTAAAAACCATGCAAACAAGATTAAATCTAAACGAAAACTTTTATTAGACCGATCAAATATATTTACATTTTCATTTTAACTACAAATAAGCATTGGAGGATGAAGAATAAATAAAATGTATACCTCTTGAACCTATACTACATTCTGCAAATTAAATTGCTTCACTAGTTTCTTCCTTAGACTAAAGCTTGGTACCACTACTTAATGTCAAGAGCCATAACGCTGACAAGAGATATATGACAGATGACAGATACACACATTCATTGAATAAACATTGTCATAAAGATTTTGGCTGTTATATTATAATCAACTAATTCTTGAACCATCCTCAAAGATAAATATGAAAAAAGCCAGCCAAATATTTATAACTTTACCTGTTACCACACCGATATTTGACCGATTTTCAGATCTTAGGAGTACTACTGGCCATGATAGATAAAATTGGTTAGCAATGCTTTATACATTGCATTCATTTCAAAACTAGTCAAAATACCTTTTAATATTACGTAAATAAAATGTCACTTTTATTGACAACTCATGCCCAGAAATCCAACCTCCTCGAACCCGGCAGCAACTCCATATTGATTTATTTTTTATTAGCAAGAGTGGTCAAGTAACAACATCATTTGAAAGGTTATTTTTTGGAAAATTTAACAATATTACATATAATCACGTTGCTTTTAATTTTAGCGCCCTCAAGCAGGATAAATACTGTAACGTATTGTAAAGTATGATACTTCATTTGAAGGCTAATCTTATTGCGCAGCATTAAATTATTTTAATTGATTGCGATTAGAGTTTGGATTTCTTAGCGGTAGAGAACTAAACGATGTTTTGATTTTTAGGTTTGTTATAATGTAAATGAAGTGCTGTTATGGAGGATGTAACGTAAACTTAATTTTAATAATAAAATAATCAAAATGGACTAATAACTTTAATTTCTTGTAATCAAAAACTTCGAACAACTAAACACATCTTACATCATTGCTTATAACGCTGAATCTTATGATTGTCTCTTTGCGGTGTTGCCACCTGCACTTAATTATCCGACATACCGCCGGCATTGAATAAACTAAGAGTTTTTGAATAATTAACAAAATTTGTTCACTAATTAACATAATGAGAAAAAAAAATTTAATTAAAAAACATAGTCTTTAGTTTAAAGGAAGGACACAAATCTTTCTCAATGGTCGCCTAAACTCTTTATCACGAACTTTCAAATCTACCACTCGAGTAACACCATCTGGTCCAGCATACAGTCTTAAAACACGAGCTAGCTGCCACTCAGAAACAAAATTGGTATAGCTATCTTGTAATAGTACTAAGGAACCAATCTTTAAAATCTCAGAGAATCGTTTTTCCATTTAAAACGAACTTGGAGTTCTGAAAAGTACTCCTTTTGCCATCGAACCCAGAAATGCTCGACAATTTTCTGAATATTTTGAAATTTCTTTGGTCGGTTTTCGGGTACTTCCATTAAACTAGGCCCTGGTACTGCTGTTGATCTGCGACCAATCAGGAAGTGCCCTGTAATCAAGGAACTAAGGTCGTTGGGGTCAGAATTCAATGCTGTTAAAGGACGGGAGTTTAGTATATTCTCTATTTAAATTAGAATTGTAAGAAAATCCTTATAAGTAAAAGAGCTTTCGCCTATCACTCGCTTTAAATAAAATTTCACAGACTTAATGCCAGCTTCCCAAATTTCCCCAAAATTTTGACTACGGGCCGGAATAAAATACCATTGAATTCTTTCTATGGATAAATTTTCAATTATATTAGGATTCATTTCCTTTAAAAAATTAAACAACTTCGATAATTCTTTATTTGCCCCTACAAAGTTAGAGGCATTGTCGTAGAAAATATTGGCGGGTTTACCGCGACGACTGACAAATCTTTTTAGTGTGGCTAAAAATGAATCCGCCGTCAAGTCCGTTACCAGATCAAGATGCACAGCCTTTGTGCTTACGAAACAGTTATTCTGCTAGAGGGCGCTAAAATCAAAAGTACCGCAATAAAGAGTCATATTGCTGTATTTTCCCAAAATCGGGATTGCTGCCGGGCTGCAGGGCCTCCGGATGAATTTTAAGTAAAAATTCGCCCCTTGGTAAAAAAAGTTACGTGATTTTTTTTTAAATTTACGCAATAGTAGTTTGTGCACGACGCCGTAATCGGAGTGCTCAATCGTCTGAATGTGGTATGGACAATTAATTCAAGTTGTACGACTCACTAACGAAAATCTACAAATTTTAATTGTTATTTCAGTTTATTAAGATAAAATAACTAATTTTAAAATAATTTATGACTTTTAGTAATTTATAAAATAAAATAAACATGAAAAAAAATATTTAAATTAATTAGTCCCAGCGCAGATTTGAACCCAGGCCTTTCGCATGAAAGTCAAACGCGCAATGTTTTCACCTTTATCGAGACACTTACCATTTTAGCTTTAATACTCGTAATTTAATTAGTTTCATTATTTTTAAATGAATACTTTTATTTTAGTTTAAAATTTTCTTACCGAATCTTCAACGATCTTGAATTACTAACCAGAAACTTTTGCTCGTACACGATTTTTTAAAAAAAATTATCCAAATTAATAAAATATCAGGCATTCCAACGACCTATCAAATTACTGCTAGGTAGTGGAAAATGGACAGTTTAGATATGACAACCCTGTGGGCTTGTTGTAATTGACAGGGTCAATGATACATCAGTTTAGAAAAAAATGTGTTTTAAAACTAATTTTCAGCCTTTGAATAATAAAATAAAAATAATTACCTACATTGTTAATTCAAGGCATAAGCTTGTGTTTATTTCTAAAAACATTGATGATCAATCTTTATAATTATCTATATCATTGACCCTGTCAAATCACCATGCCTACAGTGTTGTCGTTACCTACGAGCAACCATTTTGTTTGGAATGCCTAATTCTTTTTAGTACGTACTGATAGGTCTGGAGCAAAACATATTGATCAACCCTCGTATATAAATATTATTTCTGATAATTTCAATATTCTACCACACAAATTTGAAATCCAAAATGAAATAAGCAGTCAACCAGAAATGGTGTGCCCTAAGTCCTAGCAAACTTTCTATTTAGACGTTTTATTTTCTTGGTGAAATATTTTTGGATCAGCTACTGTTGATATAATTCCATTCTACCCTCTTAGAACTATTTATTTAACAAAAGGCGATGCAGAACTGATGACTACCATTGTGCCTTTCTACTAATAAAGGGAAACCACGTATTTTTCTGACTAATGGAAAGCGTAGAGTGAAAATTAGTTATTTCATCACCAAGCTCGAGTGTAAGTGTGTTCGAGTGTGAAATTGTGTACTAGCTACTTTTGTATTAATTGCAACTATCAACGGGAGGTCTGGATGACGCATGAAGTTATAAAATTATTTTAAACAGTACTACTTGTGGGTAGATGCACAACATTCACAGAAATTGAACATGTCAATAGGAATAATAAACATTTCGAAATGGTTTTCTAAAAAAAGACTTGTTTTTAGCAGTGGCGTCCTAATTATTTCTTTTAAAAATATTATTATAATAATAGGACTATTTATAGAAGGTCTATACAATTTTCAAATCATTGCTCTATTATAAATTTAAAACTTCTTAGGGAATTCTGCTTAAATTTATGTGACAGAGAACATAATAAACTTAATAAAATAATGACTAATATTAATTCATAGGCGTAGAACTTAATTTTTTCAATAATTGCACATTTACAATTTTTATTTCTGGAAGAAAAAGATTTCAAGTAAGAAATTTGGATTTTTTTAATTCATTTACTACAAAACAGGTACTCCTAATAAGACTCGATTATTCTCTTGGTTTTGGATAAATTTATGTTTTCCTAAATACATTTTTTTGGTAAAGCTGCACTCAAAATTATTAAAATATACATTTCGCCAAAACTATGAGAATAGGTACCTTAGTATTTCCAAGAACCGTTTTGTAGTAAACGACTTACATAATCCAAAAATTACACCAACTGAAATTATGGAAGGGTAAAAACCACCCTAATCCTACCATAAATGACATCGTATTTTTTTTCAGGGCCGCCCCTGTTCCCTAATTTTTTTTGTGGAGAGCTATATTTATTTGTAGCATTTTTTCTTTCTTGCAAAAAACATTTATCTCTCGTGGTATTTGAGTAAAAAAAACATTATGGACTGAGGGTTGATCACTTAAAATTTTTAAGAAAACTAAGTTGTCGGTTGTCAACGTTACAGTAAACAATTTGATAATTTTGACAGATATGTATGTTGTAGAACTGTAAAAATTGTCGATACTACTTATTTTATATATGTATTGTATTTTTTCTGTTTCGATTTAAAGTTTTTGTGAAGGAGTTATTTCAAAAATTTTGTGGTTGGTATGGAGTACACATTCAATGAACAAACTGATATGTTGCTAGTGCTTGGTTTCTGTAATGGCAACTGCCGTAAGAGTGTTCGGGTATACCATGAACGATTTCCAAATCGACAGATTCCGAATCACCAGACTTTTACTTCTATCGAGAGGCGACTTCGAGAAATTGGTCAACTGAAACCGAACAGAAATAATGCTGGAAGACCTCGTCATGTTAGAACTCCTGCTGCAGAGGAGAGAATACTTGAAATAGTTGAAAATAATCCCACAATTAGTACCCGACGACTGGCACACCAAACTAGGATTTCAAAAAGCACATCCAACATATTAGAGAACAACTTATGTATCCCTTTCACATTCAAAGTGTCCAGGAACTCCTACCTCCTGATTATGAGTCTCGTTTGCATTTTGTACAAGTTATTCAAGAGCACAGAGTGGCCGATCCAGTTTTTCACAGAAAAATTTTGTTTACAGACGAGTCATGCTTTACACGACGTGGTATAACAAATTCACATAACGAACATGTTTACGCAGATGAAAATCCACATGCCATTAAAGAGAAACACTTTCAACGAGAGTTTAAAATTAATTTCTGGGTGGGTATTATTGACACCTATTTGATTGGTCTTAGATAACCAGATCGTCTTAACGGTGACAGTTACTTGCATTTTCTACGTCAAGATTTGCCTCAACTGTTAGAAGATTTACCGCTCAATTTACGCCGTGACATGTTTTTTATGCACGATGGTGCACCACCTCATTTTTCCCGCATTGTGAGAGATTATTTAAACGAACAATACCATGGAAGATGGATTGGCAGAGGTCGGGATGCTCCTATTCAGTGGCCACCTCGATCACCGGACTGTAATCCTTGTGATTATTTTATCTGGGGTCATTTGAAAACCAAAGTTTATGAAGTTCCTATCGACAACATTGAACAATTATGGGGTACGATTCAAACTGCTGTGAACTCTATGTGAAATAATCTAGGCATTTTGAGAAGGGTACACTTCAATTTCTTGCGCCGAATTTAAATCTGCATAAACGAAGGAGGTGGCCATATTGAACATTTATTGTAAAAAAAATTTATCCTTCTTTTCGAATTGTTATTTTTCAATAGATACCTATGCCTATTAATGATTGTTTTATTGTAATAACGTTAAAATCGTGTTCGGGTTGCAGTAGTAACCGCCAACTTAGTTTTCTTGAAAATTTTAAGTGACTAAATATCAGTCCATAAATTTTTTTTTACTCAAATACCATGAGAGATACATGTTTTTTGCAAGAGATAAAAAATGCAACAAATGAAAACAGCTCTCCACAAAAAAAATGTAGGGAACAGGGGCGGCCCTAAAAAAAATACGATGTCATTTATGGTAGGATTAGGGTGGTTTTTACGCTTCCATAATTTCAGTTGGTGTAATTTTTGCTTTGAACAATGGCTCTTTAATTAAAATAGCTACACACCAAATTTTATAAAAATCGAAGGAAGCGTTTTTGTGTTATTAAAAAAAATTAAAAAGTTTCTTCCAACTTTGAAGTTTCCTCACAGACAAACGATGGACTTTGTGATATAGGTAATTTTGGCTCAATCGACTTATTTTGATCTCACCAACATACAGTAGATCTATGTACACGGAATTTTGGGACACCCTGTATATAGAAGTACGTGAACTTAAATGAACAGGAATTACATCTGTTGGATGTTATTTTGGTTGCGTTATTAGGGTTAAAATTAAAAATTTTTTGTACATATAAAATTTGTAAATAGAAGTAAAAAAATTAAGCCTCTAATGGAATATATTCTAGCTCCTGAAATTGTTTTTCTAACAATTTTTAATGCCTTTCTAACATGCCAAATTTTCACAATTTAGTTATTTTTTTACTGTATTTAATGTATTAGTTCGATTCTAATAAAATAATATGAAAGCAAGGTCGCAAAGATTTATTGCCCGTCTTATGTGTTAAAATATTAAAATCTGGTAAGATGTTGGTATAGGAGCTGAAAGGAACGAAATGAGTTTTATTAAAATAAATCAATACGATTTTTATATAAAATTGGTTATAGCGTGTGAAATACCCTGTATAATCTTATATTATTTGTTATCGTTAATAAGAATATCGGGGACAATTCAAATATAAATGAAAAAATCTTAATTTTGATATGTGTCACTTTGTTGGAGAATCCTGTATAATTGAAATTATTTTTAAATTGTTTACTTTTCGGATATACAACTTGCTGTGAAAACAGATTTTAAAAAAATCATTTAATTTTGGCTCTATAAACAGTGACGTTACCGGTGGTTCAGCACAGAAGATAGAAGAAATAAAAAATGTAATTAACCAACAAGTTAACCAACTACAACTTTAATAATTATCATGTATTTATTTTCGATAAATGTTTAACTACAGGTCAGTGAGATTACCGACAAGCAAATATGACTGTGCGGAAATATCAGCAAATTTATCCAATATCAATGGTGGTGTATCACCATTTTAAATCATTTTATTAATTTCACCTTTTTTTATTGTGTACAAATACCCAAAATATGTTTGTAATATTCTTAATTTCACACTCGGTTTATTTAACATAATCAAGGTAGACCTTGTCCGTGTCACTTTTAATTTCTTCCATAATTTGTTAACATTCTGAGTAAGCTATGAGATCATTATATTTTTCTATATAATCTTAGAAGTTTCGATTTATGCCTAATCTTATTGATGAGCGTTAAATAAAAGCATATAAAATTTTCTTTTAACTGTGCTGACTTATACTTTAGAATGCATGTGTCAAACACATTATACAGCTTTTCGTAAAAGTAATTGGACGCATTCCTTGCGATTTGAAAAACGTCAAAATAAGTCTTACGGTTTATAGGACTATTTAGGTGGAATATACGTGCATCAGAAAACAATGCTATTTTTAAAAACATCGGATGTCTTTTATTTTTTCTTTTATATTTTCGCATAATGCCTAAGCTCCTCTTCCAGGAGTTCCTAAATTATTACTTTAATAGGATGTCATTTTTCCTTTTTAAGTGTTTTAAAACTATGTAATGGCCTTACCTGCCGTGACCTAGTATAAAAATTTTCTTGAAAAATATTCTGTCAATTAGGCATCCCAAATAAAATGGCTACCAGTGGGTTTTGACAAGGTCAATGTAATAGATAGTTACATAGATTAATTATCCATATTTTTCAAAATAAACATAAGCTTATATAGGTAATTATTTTTTTACTATATTCAAAGGCTAAATATTGGTTTGTAAACACATTTTTGCAAAATCTATTCTGATTAATGAGCACTTGCGAGGCAATATGGCTGCTCGTAAACGAGCCGCTTTAAGCAATCTATATAACTCACATACTTTGATTACTAAATGGTGCAAGAGAGACGTCCGACAGAAAATCGAAGTATGTGATATATGCCACATCACATACTTCTATTACTATACGGTGCAAGAGAGGGGTCCGACACGCCCAACATAGGGTGCGGCCATTCTGATTCCTATGCCACAGTTTATAGCTAAAGAATCAGATCGCTCACTCTGCGTCGGCACTTTTGATCTCAATGCTCCAGTTTATACACTGCGCAACTCGGATAATACAATATATGACAACCGCCTATAATAAAACAGCAGTCTTCTGCGTATCCTGAATTTGTATCCCTGGAGTGGATGTTATTTTGGAACTTTCAACTGGTCCGAGTAAGCTAACTGACTCTTCAGCAATAAACTGTGACTCCAAAAATAATATTCACTGACACTGACAGCAGCAAGCAAAATATCAGGTGCGTTTTAATCATCCGCTTCTGCTTCCGCAATTGTCGATTTAGTCGTTTTAACCTGTCAGATCAAAACAAGAAAACTAACAATTCCGAAGCAGAAGCGGATGATTAAAACGCACCTATTAAAAATATTGCGCCAAGATGTAGGCAACACGTAATAAGGGATCAAAATGGCGGAGTTTTCTATCTCCTTTTAAAAGGCACTCAGAAAGCTGCGCAGTGCGACCATTCTCCGTGTAGTAAAAGAAAATCAAAGTATGTGGATATATGTATCATAGACACTGTCAATGACACCAGGCTCACAGGGTTGCCATATCTAAATGTCAGTTCCCTCTTTTTAGCAGTTTGACAGGTCGTTGGAATGCTTAATTGCTCTAACCCTCCTCTAACCACAAATTCATAAAGCAAACCAAACTTTTTACGAGTAGAAAATATCATTGTCAACTATTTTTCATTTTAAACTCTTTGCGCAGGATTCCGAAGCAAAATTGATGACAATTTTTTGTGTTAAAAACTTGCTAATAATTGTATTGTCATAATTTTGCTGAATTGTTTGTTTTTTTGAACTAAATTGCCTACTCTATGCTATATCCGCAACAAATGGCCTGAATTACCATTGTACTGTAAACAAAAATTTCTCTTTTACATTAGTCATGAATAACTAAAACTAGTTTCTCTTATTAAGTGGATGTCACATATACTCTCGATTCATTTCATATCATTTATTATACAATATAAAGTATTATTATACAAGTTGATTCCAAATGAAATATACAGGGTGTTTCAAAAAGGAATGTCATAAATTTTTCCTCAGATAGATTACCAAAAAATGAATGAATTTGACTATATTTACCTATATCAAAAACTGGCTCCTAACAAAGTTAAACTAACATTAAAAAAAAAACGTTTATTTTTGTGAAATATTTGCTGTTGCGATTTTTTCTTTGAATTTTTTGCCAGTGCTCTAGATTTTAAGGCCCAATATCCTAAGAAAAAAAAATTAAAGCGACCCCCTTAAAAAAAGTTGGGAGCCAGTTTTTGTTATATCTGAGGAAGAATTTATGACATACCTTTTTGAAACACCCTGTAGAACAAATGGATGAATAGGTGAAATTGATTTGGACCATAATCTTTGAATTTAACGCTGTAATACTTTGTATTCGAACAATTCGAATTATATTTTGAATCTCTTAGTTGTAAATTCTAAAACAACATTTTGTTGACTACCGAATTATATCTTATTAGGAAAAAGAATATTAAAAAAGAAGCACTAATGCTAATTATAAAACGAGCATAAATACCTTTTTTCATGTTTTAATTTATACCTAATAGTGTCTCGCCAGAAAGTTTGCAATATGAAAAACTTTTTATTGTTGATTGCTCAGAAAATATTTTTCTTGATAAAAGTTGGTTTATGATATAAAATCTAATAATAACTTCATCAATAATATAAAGTTTGTCCCACCTACGAGGAAAGTAAATATAAAATTGATTCAGACGTAAAGTACCTACGCGTTTTTTTCTATAAAGAAAAAGTTAAAGTAAAAAACTTGTTTATAATCAATATTTTTATTAACAAGGGTGATAACACAGCCATCTAAATCAATTACTTTTCTTTGTAGCTTTGGGAGGAGAAGTGAGCTTTTATATATTAAATTATATTATATATTAATTTCGACAAATTTAATAATTTGTGATAGTTTTTAAGAAAAACTTTATATTTATTTTGATATGTCCTTTTTTAGATAGGTAATTAGTTTTTATCCAATTATTGATTGCTCAGGATACATCTATATCTATAACATGTGAAGGGTGAGTTACCCCCTAGGGCACTTAGGCCTCACTAGGCCCATTGTGCATCCTCCTAGCTCGTGAGCCAGCCTACAGATTTATTGTATTTGACAACGTCGCCAAGACGTGCTTCTTTTATATATTATCGGCCGGTATTAACCGATACTCACTAAACACAAATCTTTTATTAAAACACGGCGCGTTGGGCAATCGTAGAGGATATTTTCGATGGTACTATCTTCTTGTTTGCGCCCCCTGCAGAGTACGGATTCTGACAGCCCTATGATATAGAGATGCTTTCGTATTTGGCAATATTCTGTTAGAATGCCTCTGACCAGGCGCAGATTCTGTCTAGTCGTAGCAAGTATTTGTTTGCTGTAGTGTTAGAATAACTTAAAAACCGCCTGGCAACTCTGCAGTTTAGTGTTCGATCCCATATTTTCTTGAATTTTACAAGGAAATGTTTTTTATTTAGGTGTGTCATTGCCGATTTTGTCAGGCCAATAGAAGGGAGGTCCAAAAAGTATTCACTGTCATCAGAGCAATCTCCTTGATGTATGTATGAAGGGGAGTGAAACTATGAATGATTTTCATGGCTCTGGTTGGTGTGATTTTCATTTCTCCTATTATGTTGAGATATACTGTTCTTTGAATTTGTTTTATTTTGCGTATAGCTGTCAATGTTTGGATTTTCAGTTCCCAGACAACTGCACCGTATATTAGTATATGCTTTTAAAGAAAACTGTTTAATGGTGACTACATATCAACGATTGTGCTGTATTTTGTCATACAATCACATATACGGTGCAAGGGAGAGGTCCGACACGCCCAACATAGGACGCGGCTATTTTGATTCCTATGCCACAGTTTATAGCTAAAGAATCAGATCGCTCATCCGCGTCGGCACTTTTGATCTCAATGTTCCAGTTTATACACTGTGCAACTTGGATAATACAATATATGACAACCGCCTATAATAAAACAGCAGTCTTCTGTGTATCCTGAATTTGTATCCCTGGAGTGGATGTTATTTTGGAACTCTTAACTGGTTCGAGTGAGCTAACTGATTCTTTAGCAATAAACTGTGATTCCAAAAATAATATTCACTGACACTGACAGCAGCAAGCAAAATATCAGGTGCGTTTTAGTCATTCGCTTTTACTTCAGGAATTATCGGTTCAGTCGTTCTAACCTGTCATATTAAAACAAGAAAACCGACAATTCCGAAGCAGAAGCGGATGATTAAAACGCACCTATTAAAAATATTGCGCCAAGATGTAGGCAACACGTAATAAGGGTTCAATATGGCGGAGTTTTCTATCTCTTTAAAAGGCACTCAGAAAGCTGCGCAGTGCGACCATTCTCCGTATAGTAAAAGAAAATCAAAATATGTGCACACAATAGTATAATACATTATTTGTAATTTCAGCGTTTGCCACATCTTTCATCTTAATTAGAGTGTCACTGTCACTTTCAAGTTTGTAACACATCTTAAGTAAATCGTTACTATATCGATAAAAGAAAAAAAATTAAGTTATTGTATGACAGTTCAAACTTTCAAACCACTACATAAGAATTTTGTGGTCTCCATGGTTACGAAAGTCAAACTAATGTCGATCCAAATTTCAATATGATAAGCGCAATAAATCGAAATACAACAAATTTGTACTATTGGCATTATAGTTTGTACAAACAAAAAAATGTTGTTTTAATTCGTGGTGAAATCAGTGTCTAAGAAAATTGACAATCTCATATGCCGGTAAAAATACAGTGATTTTGAGTACTTAATACAATAAAAACAGCCTTTTTTCCATACACTGTGGTGAATTTCGATATAATTTAAATTTACCGCGCATCCAACATTTGATGATTGCGCCAGCATTGCGGACTGAGCTATATGTGTGTGCGCGAACGAAACTTTCCCGACTATCCCAACTTCGTATCGAACATCAGCCAGATAGAGAACTTTTTGGTACTTCACCCAGTTCGGTTGTATACTATCTATCTATAACCACATGTATTTTTAAATTAATAAATTCGTTAAATGTAGAAGTGTTACATTATTTAATCAATGAGAAAATATTAGCATTACAATCACAAAAATAACCACACTGAACATAAGAATATGCATGATATGAAAATAAATCTACCGGTAATAAATTAATTAAAAACTAAATTAATGCAACAAATTTTAAAATTATAAAAAATCCATTAAATCCTAATTGGAATTCATAAATTCATCAAAAATATATCAAAATGCTTTCAACCAATTCATTAGTTATTGATCTGTTCAATCCACTAGCTACTTTTTTAATCTATTTCTATGCTGTTTGGGACGTAAATTAGATATTGCGGATCTCTAAAACTACCAAAGGAATACATTTGTAGCGATAGTTTTCAAATGGTTTAAATTTATCAGTTTTTCTTTTTCATCCCTTTGGAATCGTAGAAAGAGTCTAGGCTTTTAAGTAGAGACGCAGAAAGCAGGAGGGAGCTAATACACAGTGTATCTAAAAACTAAATTAGTTTTATTCAAAAATGCTTCCTAAAGATACTATAAGGTTCCTAAAATGGTATAATAAAATACTTATTTTTCTTTACTATGATGGTAGAAATAATGTTCACCTCACATTTAATGGTTATTAAACGTTCGTTGCGTAATATACTATTAATTTATGGAATTACGTTTTTTACTGATACTGAGCATACTACTAAGGTAACTTAATATTGTTTTTCTAATTTAGATACATAAAGTGATGTTTTTATAATCGTAACAAGTGTCAAAATGATCTAGTTTATGCAACCATTTGTATAAAGATAACCATTATGAAACTGATTACGAAAACTTCATTATGATAACAAAACAAAATAAAAAATATTGACTTATAGTGTGTTTAAGGAAAAAATATTAAATTTTAAACAAGTTTTATTTCGGCCTGAAGTGAAATAATTAGATTTTGGACAGAGTCAGAACATCTGGGGGGTACTTTATGTGAGGCCGTTTTTATATTTTATGGAATATGTCTGTTATTTATGTTTGGAGAAGAAAATTGTTCAAATAAAAATTACTTCTAATATTATTATCTATAATTTTTGTTAAATGTCAAATTTTCCTGAAATGGTCCGTATTCGAGAAATTTGACAAAATGTGCAAAAGTTGTTTGCGATATCGATCTCTATAATTTTTGTTTACACATGATTTTTCTAAAATTGACCGTAATAGAAAAATTCAAGGAAAAGAGCAAAATTTAAATTTTTCAGTATTTTCGTTTTCAATGAATATTTATAGAAAAATGTTTCGAGGTAGATATATGTGTAAACATTTATAGATGTGGTGCAATAGGTTGTACAAAATAACCGGAATAAGCCTATAATAACTAGATAGGGAAGTCATGTGTTGGATACATCAGATTTTTATTAAAATAAATTGCATAGACTCAAGAAAATGAGTATTTCAATTGATTCTTTAAGGGTAAGTATCGAAATCTACAGCTTCCGCACCGATTATAGAAATTCGGGCGTAAGGTGTTTACAGCACCCCCTTATAATTTTCGGACAAGGATATTTCAAAAAGTAATTTTTTTAAAAAATTTAAATTTTGGAAAAATAAATAAGGCAATAATATCTAGAATATGCATATTTTTTTAAGTTTTAATTTCTTCCAGTTTCCGAGAAAAAAAATCAAAGGCCTTAAATTTTGAAATTTCATAATGAAAATAAATGCATTCCTCAACAGCACTATTTTTAATATAATCCATGAATTTAAACTTTAAAAAATATGCATATTCTATATATTAATACCTAATTTATTCTGCCAAAATTAAAATTTTTTAAAAAAATTACTTTTTGAGATATGCTTGTCCGAAAATTATAAAGGGGTGCTGTATTCACCTTCTAATAAACGGTTAGAACGTTTGGCTATAAATATACAGGATGGTTCACCTCATTCGCCTCGGTGTTTCTACGAGAAATGAAAACAGTTGGGGAAAAACTTTTAGCACAGTCATATGTAAGTCCATGAGGAGCATATTCCAAAATTAATTTAAAATATACAGGGTGACCCAAAAAAGGTACATATCATAGTTATATTTTTTTTATGAAACACCCTATATTTTTTATATTTTTAGATATTATAGACCAAATAATGGTAAGTTATTTTCTATACCTTAAACTGAGCGTTTCTGCGAAATTTTGAGAAATTTAACAGTACAGACCATAATTTAAAAATTGTTCACCATATTTATTGGAATTGGGGGGTTTCAATTGATTTAAGGTAATAGGTAAATTTAAGGTTAAATTTTATTTGGTAATAATTGATTATAGATTTATTATACAAATTTATTGGAATTGGGTGATTTTCAATTGATTTAAAAATGTTTGTTTAATTTAACGAGCTGCTCGTAATTAAATTTAGTGCTTAGCTAAAAGGTTAAAGTTAACTACCACATAAAAGTTTTACTTCAATATTGTACAGAGTGGTGAAAAAAATTGCCTCAAAGATTGAACATACATTTTATAAAATAACTTCCCAAAGTTAAATTTAGTAACCCATTTTGACGCAAAATTAGATTTCCTTTAAAACTATATTAGTCTTTCCTATACTTATCTCTTCTGCTTTTTACGCAGAAATCGTTTTTATATTTTACTTATGAATAATTTATTTATCTTCAAAATGGAGCACACTGTATTGTTATTAAGAGCCTAAAAAGTATTTTTAAAACCTTTTTATTATGGAACACGTAGATTCGTTAAAAGCAGGAGTTTAACATTTTGAAAATACGCTATATATTAAACAAAATGCAGGCAAAAGTAAGAACTTAAGGAGGTCCTTTCGCCACCCCTTTCGCCACCAATGTTAAATAAAAAATATTACATTATGACTAAAATTATTTTTTTCTCTAATAGTGCACTTCTAACTATACCTTACCGTGCAAATTTTTGAGAATTTTTTTTTAAATGTGAGTATTTGTACAGTGTCTTACGAGAAAATAAGACCTTAACAATAATTCTCGAATAATACTATTATTTATTGATTAGATGGAGTAAAAAAAAACTAAAAATAAGGTTTTTGAAATATTTAGGTTTTGTTTTTACAATAAAATATATAGGTTACCGTGGGATTTATTGAGAAATTATTATTAAAAAATGACAAAAAATTTTCAACTAGGTTACTTGAAATTTTTAGCGTCTCTCGAATTTCTTTTTTATTTTAGTTAACTCGTAGACTTAGAGAATGGACCTTCTATCATTAAAAACTAGTGTATGGAATGTTCTTTCAATAGATTTTAGTAAAATTATAAATTTATGTAAAAGTCAATACTATTTAAATTTATTTATTTGGTTAACGCATCTCAGTATTTGAAGTGAATTTTGAACCGTAACAGGTGCAAATTTAGTGGCAGCAAATACCTTCCGCCACTAAACGTAGCTTAATAAAACAATAAAACATCGCTCTTTTGTGAACAATAACATTTTCCACATTTTTGTCTAAAAATATTTTCTTTAAAATTTATATTTATTAACTTAATAACACTTTTAAAAGGTTCATGGCATTTTTCGCAAAAAAAGGATACGTAACGATTGGCTTGATGGTAATCGAATATTTCCGGAGAGAAAGAAGCCGTGACCTAGTCAGATATAAAAATAATCCCTTTAGTACATTAAATTTAAGTTCAAATATCCATGGAATCTGAACAAAACGAAAACTATCTTCTCTATAAAAATAACTTTTCTTATTAAAATATTCTATGGAATTTAATAGTCTTGAAAGACTGTGATATGAAGCCGTCGTCGCTGCTTTCCAAATTTATTAGGTAATAATTAAATTTTGTGAATAAAATGAAAAAATATTACTTGAAAAATATTGGCATAATTCTCATTTTCGGAATTTATTAATGTTAGAGTTTCATTTCATTTTATTCGTAGTAAAACGTTTTCTGTATTAGACAGACGCAATTTTTCTAATATAAAATATATTAAAATTATTGTGATGTATACAGGGTGGTCCAATAGTAAATTAGATATATCACTTAATTTGTTAAATGGAATATCCCAACTTTTTTTACATCTTTAGGTATTCCATAATCGCTAGAACATACTTACAAATATCTGTCGCCATTAATAAGTAAATTCAAAAAGGGAATTTTTTGCTTACTGTGTAGAAATGACTAGTTTAAAAAAATTTAAATAATGAAATTTATTCGATTATTTAACACTATAACACATCAACCAATGACAATCATCATTTATTCCAACACACGCCAATCAAAACAAACATACTCATTCCCGATTGGATTTAAAAAATTTAATTCGTTAGCCAAGTAACATCAATGATTTATACAAAACGTCAATGTGTAGTTTATCAAGAAGGTTGGATTTAAAAAATTCAATTTATTTATTTAAAAAAATAATTAAATATTAATTCTAATACATAAGTAGGATTCCCCACTCGACCATTCACTGTTGGGTTCTAATTAACAGTGCTGTTCCTAAAGTGGAGCTGGGAAACAGTAACAAAGCTTACACAGAATACACATGAATATGAATTCAAAACAAAAACTGAGACTGGCCTATTAGGTACATACACCTAGGCCATAAATCAAAAAAAAAATATATTTAGTCCATTTAAAATAACGGTAAAAGGTCGAGAAACGCCGCACTTGACGAGACCACTTGTCCCCTACGTATTTTGGGGCACTAATTACAAAAATGAGGGTTAAAACTGGCAGCAATGGTTGGAACACCCCTAAAATTGCAAAAAACACCCCCAAAAAGGGGTGTTTTTCGACTGTACTTGTTGTTTAGCAATCTAACTCATCTCATATGTTTTTTGGGTCGCTGATTACGAAAATGGGGGTTAAAACTTGCAGCAAGGGTTGAACCACCCCTAAAATTGCAAAAAAACACCCCTAAGTTGGGGAGTTTTTGACTGTACTTGTTGTTTTGCAAATTAACTCATCTCATACATTTTTTGAGTCGCTGATTTCGAAAATCGGGGTGTCGAGATTGGAAAATTTGTGTGACACCCCCCACATGCCAGAAACAGCCCTCCCAACCGGTGGATTTTGGTGAAAAATGAATTATAAAATACAAAAACTAAAAACGGAATATATTTTTATTAATAGATATGAAATATGACAAGTATCAAACTTCCTACAAGATATCACTATTCAGTTGTATTTAAATCTAGTCTTGGTATTTTGCAATTTTAGGGGTGGTTCAACCATTGCTGCAAGTTTTAACCCCGATTTTCGTAATCAACGCCCCAAAAAATATATAAGATGGCTTAGTTTGCAAAGCAACAAGTACAGTCGAAAAACACCCCTAGTTGGGGATGTTTTTTTGCAATTTTAGGGTTGTTCCAACCATTGCTGCCAGTTTTAACACTCATTTTCGTAATCAGCGCTCCAAAATACGTAGGGGAGAAGTGATCTCGTTAAGTGCGGCGTTTTTCGACCTTTTACCGTTATTTTAAATGGACTAATTGCCAGAGTAACGCACATACTTTGATTACTATACGGGACAAGAGAGAGGTCCGACACGCCCAACATAGGGCGCGGCCATTTTGAACCCTATGACACAGTTTATAGCTAAAGAATCAGATCGTTCACTCTGCGTCGGCACTTTTGATCTCAATGTTCCAGTTTATACACTGCGCAACTCGAATAATACAATATATGACAACCGTCTATAATAAAACAGCAGTCTTCTGCGTATCCTGAATTTGTATCCCTGGAGTGGATGTTATTTTGGAACTTTCAACTGGTCCGAGTGAGCTAACTGATTCTTTGGCAATAAACTGTGACTCCAAAAATAATATTCACTGACACCACATACTTTGATTTTCTTTTACTATACGGAAAATTGTCGCATTGCGCAGCTTTCTGAGTGCCTTTTAAAAGGAGATAGAAAACTCCGCCATTTTGAACCCTTATTACGTGTTGCCTACATTTTGTCGCAATATTTTTAATAGGTGCGTTTTAATCATCCGCTTCTGCTTCGGAATTGTCGGTTTAGTCGTTTTAACCTGTCAGATTAAAACAAGAAAACCGACACACTCAACAGTTGAACTTGAAAATTCTTTTTCAACAATTAAGTGTTGCAACAAGTTTTGTGTTCGCTGTTAGTTGATAGACTAACAAAAATTGTTTCTGTCGCACAAAAAGTAAGTAAATGACATAAAAATATTTGGAGGTTATGCATACGAAGTATCTGCGTTTTGAATGTCATAAATCAATGTAATTTGTCTGTATTTTTAGATGCTACATTTTTGTCATGAGTGTCATCTTGTACACTGGATTTGAGAAAATATCTCATGGCATAAACTTTCAGCCTGAAACGCCAAGAAAAGGTAAAGATTTGGTAGAAGCTGGGCATGTCATAAATGTCGAAGAGCACAGAGAGTCAGGTGTTGGCCTTTTTATCCGAGCTGGTGTCATTAGACAAACGTCTGTCACGAAAAAAGAATATCTTGTAGAATTGCATGTAAGATAAAAATTGTGTTGAAATGCATTTATTATTGACAATAATAAAAATAATCGCATGTTTTCTAATATTATTTCAGCTTAATGCAACTCGGCGAATTCTGTCAGTTTCTTGTAATTGCGTTTACGGAAATAGTTCGAAATGCAAGCATGTCGCAGCCCTAATTGAGTATATTAACACGCTGCCGCGCTACTACGATGATGTGGACAATCGCCGACTCCTGCCACCATAGGCGCTGCGATAGCTCAATCTATCCCCTCCAAGCCAAATGCACACATCGAATAAGTTTTAATTACGAATCATCTTCATCTTATGGAAACAAAGCAAATGTTTTGTTTATATTGTTAAATAATTTTACAAACACCACACAAGGTAAGAATTTTTTTGAGAGATTTTTGTTTTTTTATAAATTATGCAAATTTTACTATGCAAAATCCTCTCGAAAAGAAGGATGCATAATTTCCAAAGAAACAACAAATTGTTATCAAAAAATTCTCACCTCTTGTTGTATTAGTATTGAAAATTATCTGAAAACATTTACCTTCTATAAAACAAGCTCAAAATGTCGATTATTTTTTTTTTAATGCATACATTTATTCGTTCGTCGTACGATCGAGAAACGTTCCTAAGCATATCAGGTGTAATGGAATAGAAGTCTTCCATATCATCGGGTGTTGTAGTTGGCGTTAGATAGACTAGATTAGTAATATAACCACGCATAAAAAGATAGTTTTTGTTTTCTACCAATCAATCTATTAGGAAACTTTAACTAAATCATCTGTCACCTGACATAAAATATGCGCATATGTCTCATCTTGCTGGTACCACACTGTTTTTCTTACAGCAAAGGAAACATTTTCAAGTAGAACAGGAATATAATTTGCAATAAATCTAAATGAATCAGACAATTTAAGTTGCCTTAAAAAAAAATATGGTCCAATTACCTCTCCATCTTCCTTGGCTATGTGTTCTGATGATTATAAGATTTTCACTAATATTGAAAGTTATGCCTATTAACGAATCCATTCCTGTAGAATACAGATTCATCAGAAAACAGCACTCTATCAATAAAAGTTGATTTTTTCTTTAGTTTAGAGTGTGCCCATAGTTACAAAACCGTATTACTCAATATAAATTGTTAAAGATTTGCCTCAACAAGATTCATTTCAAAATGATGTTATTATGGTCGATTTGGAGAAGTTCCTACCCACACCAGTTCTTACTATTGCTTGAAGCTTTTATTCACTATAGCTTTGGACCTTTAACTACACAATACATGGTGCTACAGACAATAAAACCTATTGTTGCATATTTGATGAGTCTGTAGCAGGCAGAAGTGTGAATACAATGGCCTCTTGCCTCCTGAAATGGATTGAATCGATAACTTTACCACCTACCATAAAAAACTGATAAATTATTCGAACGATTGCCACTCCCAGAATAGAAATTTTTATATGATTATGTGCTATTTAGTGATCCTTGGAAAATATCATCAACATGAAACAATAGAACACAAATATTTGGTGCGAGGCCATACGCACTTGGAGACACACTTTGCTCATTCAATAATTAAAAGAAAATAGAGGAGACAAACGCAATTAAAAATTATTTGAATGAAGATAATTTCCTAACTGAAGTAGAATTTTTTATAAATAAAAAGTTTTGTGTCCACCTTCACATGCTGTAAAACAAAAATACGGGGTTTCTGTTATTTTAAAATGTTTGTAATCGTCTCTATATTTTATTAAATATAGAATGACATCAGAAGATTGAACAGTGGTTCCGAAACATATGTAGTGCCTGTACTTAAGTTTTATAAAAACAATAAAAACGACCGAATAAACCAGTGAACTTTTTATTTATATAAAATTAAAAATGATGGTTCCCTGGGATTGGTAGAAACTAGTTAGAATGTGTAGCAAAAAAGAAGATTTAAAAATATTTAAAGTCTCTAGGAAGGCCAAATTCTCCTTTTATGATCAGAAAAACGATCCATTTTTAGTTGTGTGAGAGCCCAGAACAGAGGTATTCTATACTTTAAACCCACTTTTATAACGACTTTAAAGAAATTTTTTTTGATAAAAATTGTCGAGTGATGGAAAATATTCCCCAAAATCTGCCACCAACGGCATTCAAAGGAATAGCTACCAATAAAATATAAATAATTAGCAGCCCTACTTAAATGAGTTCCTAAAGTATTTCATCCGTTCTACCAGAATTTGGAATTAGTGGCGTAGCCACGGGAGGGGTTTTGGAGTCAGGCCCCCTTCATGGAGGCCTTCGCATCACCATTTCCGCTATTTTATTGGCACTGATCGCTATTAACTGTTTGTTAACCCCCCGCCCCCATAGTACCTACTCAGAAACACCTCCCATGAAAAATTTTTGGCTACGCCACTGTTAGGAGCACTCGGCGAATGTAATAAATAATGAAGACAATTAGTAATATTGTATACTTTATAAACTTGTTTTTAAAAAAATAAAATATTTAATGTATATTTTCTGAATTTGTCTTTTGAAAAATTAAAAATGATGATGAAGTTAAGTCACAATATGAAACTAATTAGATAGTGTTAAGTCGCATCAAAATCATTTGTGGAAATTTTTCATATATTTTATAGACGAATTTAGTTTCTTATTTATAGTTTCAGTACAACACAAAATAACACAGATCCGTCATTTAAAGTACGGCAACTTCTTTAAATTATTCAAACGCATCTCTTGTTTACATTTAACAATATTTTATGGGTATGCACTAGTAACTATAGAGTACCTAAGTACCTAAAATTATAAAAAAAATGGGTCATTATGATTTTCCCAATTTATTACTGCACCACCCTGTATACAATACAATAATTTCCAAATATTTGCTTTTCGCTCTCGCTGGTAGATATATTTTAATTAAATCGTTAATTTTTCATAGTAGGAGTTATAGAATTACGATAGAGCTTTACTGGACCCTGTAACACCCTGTAACTTGTAACGATAGATTAAACTCGAACAGTAAAAATTAAAAAAATGTAATTGCAAGAACCACGTTATAAATCTGTCTCATTACATTTATCTACAACTCCTCTTCATTTCAATCATTCCGGACCTTCCATTCTCGAGACCTTGAAAGAGTCCGCGCGTTAGTTATTACAGTCTGGGCGTCTGTATTTGGTTACTTTCACTGAACAGGTTTGGAAATACAAAACTCATTGTAATTTTTAACACTTCGTTATGATTCTGACGTCATATCTTTTGAAAAGATATTTATTCATAAATGTAGCTATGTTTACCTGTAAGGTAAGGAATGTTGAGGTAGAATACCGTTAATTTTTACAGCTAATGTTTATATGTATATGTGAATGAAATATGTCGGTGTCAGTATCGTTTAGGAAGACACAATTCCAAATAGGAAATGGCAAAGTTATAGAATCATTGAATTATTGAATAGACGTTTTCACTACATTTATAACCATTTATATTTTTTAAATTTTTACAGTAGAATTGTTGCAAAATAAGGGGATATAATAAAACACTTGGGGATAGGTTGAATTTTTGATGTTGTTTCTGGGGTCTAAAAGGTAAAATTCAAATGGGTGCAGCTATTGAAATTTCGCTATCTTGAAAAAATGTTTGGAATTCATTTATCTCGATTCCTATTGGTTAGAAAATAAGATCTGGAACTCAAGATTTGTGTGAATGGCCGAACTCGGTAGTTAGTTTCCAAGAATGTAGAGGAGCGCCCAAAATATATTCGTATTTCAACTATCAAAAAGGAATTTCCACCAAGAACTAGAAATTTAAAAGTTGTTGGTCACAAAAAACCTATAAATAACAATGATTTTTTATAAGAATATATATACCCAAACACCTTGGGCATCCCATAGGTCTATGAAATAAAATGCTCCCTTGCTAACTATAAAAATTACAAGATCAAACCAACTTACCTAAGTGAAGTTCGATCTTGATTATATGAAGCCTCGTCGAAATAAATAATTAATAATTGTAGTTCCTCTACTCCTGCACTGAATCACACGTTAAAAGCTAAAAAATTGAAATTCTTGGGTGACTAATACCCTTATCAGTCCCTACGCCAATTTCATAATTCATTTATTTAGAGTTTTCTTAGAAAATAAAAAATTTGCTCTATCCCATGGGTGTTTTAGGGTGTGGAGGGTAATTATTTATTTCGACGAGGCTTCATATAATCAAGATCGAACTTCACTTAGGTAAGTTCGTTTGATCTTGTAATTATATTTCAGCCTCGTCTCCTAAATAATTAATAATTGTAGTTATTTAGAGAATAAGCAAATTTATTTTCTCTACAAATATAATAAATTCTTTATGTAAAAGTATTATATAAACTGTAAATATAATTAAATAATATAAAGTAAACAAACATATCCTTAATTAAACCTCAACACTAATATAGACATTATTATACTATTTTATGGTTAATACAGATTTAGCAAAATTGCAGTCTTGTACTATTGGCCGGTGATAGAAGTTTGCAAAAGTATTAGATTTTTCCGACCATCCTGCTGCTGATCTTATTACATCTAAACTAACCCCTTTTTTAGCTGCTGAGGATGTAGACGCATGTCTGGTACTGTGTGATCAAAATATGGATGTATCAATTCCACTTTTATTTAGCATTGTTTTTACCCAACGGCTAATGGTTTGGACTGAAGCGTTATGATGCGGTCTTTTATATGTAATAAATAAATTATTACAAGATTGACCTCTTAAAGGTGCCGTCCTTTCTAAATATTCCGACAGAGTAGTAGCGACACAGAGACTTTTCTCGTGCTTAAAATATGGCTAATGTTTGAACTCGTTGTCCCGTAGCCAAAGCTAATAGAATGGCGAGTTTAAGCGTAAGGTCCTCTAGGGACAAATTATTTGACAATTTCCGAATAAACCTTAACACTATCTCTGGATCCCAAATAATATTATACTTTGCAGTACCTGGCCGTAATTTAAATACTCCTCTAAAAAACCTTTTTACCCTAAAGTCTTGAGCTATATCTGGTGTAGCAATTTGACTTATAGCCGAACGGTAAGTATTAAGACTACTATAAGAAGCTCCGTTATTAAAAGCAGATGTTAAAAATTCTAACAATAAGGGTACAGTTATTTTAAAAACATTAGCCTTCTTTTTACTGGTACAGAATTCCCACCATAATTTTAAACCTACATTATATTGTCTAAGAGTGGATTCGGTGACTGAGGCAGCATACATGTCTAAGGATGCTCCTGGAACTGATCCTGCTCGAAGTGCCTCCATGATAAGAGTCCTGCAACCAGGGTAAGGTCTCTCCATAAAGAGTGTGGTTTTCTGTCAGGAAGATAAAGTAAATTTAGATTTGATTTCAAGTAAAGTGGTTCGTCTTTTAGTAAAGACTTGAATAAAGGAAACCACGGTTGAGAAGGCCAAAAATGCACTACCACTACTCCTTTGGTCCGATCTTGCTGGATCTTTCGGAGTGTTTTTAATATCAAGCAAAACGGTGGGAAAGCATAGAAAAACCGATCTCCCCAAAATATTGTAAAAGCATCTATAGCGTAACAATCTGGATCCCTTTACCATGAAACAAATTCTTTATACTTACTGTTGTTTTGGGATACAAAAAGATCTATTTCCGGGGTTCCAAATAGTCGTATTATATTTTGGAAAGCCTCATTATTTAACTCCCATTCTGTGTCCGAATTCACAATTCTTGATGCTCTCTATATTTTCTGAAGATCTTATGTAGGATGCATATAAATAAATATTTTTGTTCTGATAGCATTGCCAGATTTTTCTACTTAAACTATTTAAATGATCAAATTGTACACTACCCATTCGATTAATATATGATAGAGCAGTTGTATTATCTATTCTACATAGAATATCACAATTAGACAACCCCTTTGCAAAACATTTAAGTCCAAAAAATATTGCCAATAATTCCAAATAATTTATGTGAAACTCTCTTTCTGTCTCTGTCCAACTACCAAATGAACTCTGATCCTAACAGTACGCCCCACACCCTGTTTCTGATGCATCTGTAAACAATTCAATTTTAAAAACTTTATGTTTGATAGAATTTTATGTATGCATAATGTTTTCCGCCCACCATAGAAGATCTTCTTTTAGATTTTCAGATATACTCATTATACTTTCAAAATTACCGTGGTTTCTTTTTAAATATAAAAATTTCTGTTTTTCAAAAGCTTTAGTATACAACCATCCATATCACACAGCTGGACAAGAAGAGGTTAAAACACCTAGAACCCTTGCAAATTCTATTATTTTACATTTTTTATTTTTTAAGAATTTTTCCATATATTGAGCTATTCTTAATCTTTTTTCCCCCGGTAATGAAATAGTCATTGTAGTTGAATTATAAATAAAACCTAACTATTTGATCATTTGGTTAGGCACAAGATTACTTTTCTGGTAGTTTACTACAAAACCTAGTCTTTCTAAAAGATGCAATGTTCCATTAACATTTTTCTGGCAAATTCTTGCAGTTGCACCTAACAGTAAAAAATCATCTAAATAAATGATGGATAAAAAACCTTTTTCTCTTAAAACCTTCACAACCGGTTTCATTATTTTTGTAAAATTGTAAGGAACGGAAGATAACCCGAAAGGCATGCAATTATATTGATAAATTTTGTGATTGAATTTGAACCTTAAATATTTTCTATCTGAATCTGCTATACTGACTAATAAATAAGCATCTTTTAAATCTATTGTGGCCATAAAGAAATTTTCACAAACTAAATTGGAAACGGTCCGGAAATCTTCGAGTTTAAAATGAAATGTCTCTATGTATTTATTTAGTGATTTAAGATTTAAAATTAGTCTTTTGGAACCGTCCGGTTTTGAAGTTAGAAAAACATTAGACAGAAATTGACTTTTTTCCGGATGTACTTTACTTATCGCTCCAGATTCTAGTAAGATCTGAACAGAAGCATGAATTTGTGAAAATTCTAATAATGACCACTTCGGTTCTTTTGGAGCAACTTTCTGATGAGGGACTTTAATAAAAGGTAATTTTACTCCCTTAATCCAGGATAGTACAATTTTGTCTTTAGTAACTTTACACCAGCTACTATAATAAGTACTCAATCGACCTGCAATAATACTAACCTATTCTCCTATTTTCGATTTTCCTCTCGTCTCCTGTATGTTTTCTTTTGGTTTCGAGCTACTTGAGGGTTTCTGTAATTCTGGTTCCTGTAATCCATGGGAGCTCTTGCTTGTCGATGATATTCGCTGCTCCGGCCTGCTCCCCTGAACATTGCCTGAGGCGGACCTCTAAAGTTTTTTGAGATCTGTTTCCGGGTTGGGTTATTCTTTGTTTTTAATTGTAAGGATGTCTGTTCTATAGCCTTTGCGGCTTTAACTCTCTCTTCAAAGTTAGTTCCAAATAACCACTCATCTATTGGTGCCTCTGTTAATGTACCCTTGAAATCCTTATTTAAATTGTAAGCGGCTAATTTTCTAAGTGAGATCCTTTCAGATTGATATACATCTGCCAACAGTCTTCCAGCATCGCTTAGGGACTTAATGTGTCGTCAAGTTATGTCTGTTAGCTCCTTTTCTTCTAACATAGACGTCAATACTGCACTAATGGCTGTTAGGCTTACTCCAGTTTGTGACTGCAACCCCTGCAGTCGAATGTCTCTATTGTTTACTGATTCTGCTGACAATGCTGCTATCACCAAAGGGTTTAGTTTTGGAGCTCTAAGTATCTGACAGTTGCTGGGCGGGGGATATTTTTTAACAGTGGAATCTCGTTCTTCCTCGGATAACCCACCCTTTACTATGCTTAACCACCTGTCCGCTAACATCGGTTGTAACGGAGTCCGAGTAACTTCTTTTTTTTTCTACATTTTCACCCAATAAGGCTACAACATCCTCACTAAGTTTAGAATCCTCCGTTGTTGGGGACTCTTGTCTGTCTGAGATTTTTTGTAAAAGGAAAAATAAATTATTTTTGCTACAACCAATATTAATATTTTATTTATGCTAAAACAATAAATTATTTATGCTATCACAAGCATTTAATTATTTATGTTTTCACAAACATTTATTTATGCTCTCACAAGCAGTAGTTATTTATTTTTTTTTAATTTTGTAATCTATGCTATCACAAGATCTATCTATTTATTTTTTACCATCACAAGCATCTGTATCTATGTTTTTTATACATTTGTTTTTACTTACTTATGCGAACACACGCATTATGCTGTCACCAGAAATTATTTATGCTATCCCAAGCAATCACTAATGCTATCACAAGAATTCATTTATGCTATCACAAGCATTTATTTATTTATGTTATCCCAAACGTATATTTATATCTGCTATCCCAAGCATTCATTTTTGCTATCACAAGCATTTATTACAGTAAATGAAAATAAAAAAGGAAATGCCCGGTGTGAAATCGCTTACCTTCAACAATTTCTCCGTCTTCAGAGCCTGAACAAACGTATTTACTATATGTATCACGTGATGTGGATGGTAAGTCTCTCCCTACCAATCTCATAATCTCCATCATCACTGCAAGTATTAGAAATTTCCGAATCACTTTTCTTCTCCAGTTTTTGTAAATTCCCAGGCAGCACACATTAGTATAACTAACGTATTTTATACGTAATACTCGTTTAATTTTGGTATTGGTTGATTCCGTATACGTTTACAGTTTACGATTATTATACATACCGTGTTTTAAACGATATATTATACGTTTTTTATATACATCCTATGGTATATAATTGTAAATTTTTCTACGTTTAAATATAGTTAACAATATACGACTATTTTTAGTTTGCGATGAACTATTTATATACAGTGGGCCTAAATATACGTTTAGGTTTATTTAAATTAAATTCGTATAAATTTACATTATATTACAATATGTTTTCTTCCTTTATAATTCCCGTTTAAATTTCGTCTTGGTTGATTTTTTAAATGTTTACCATCTACCATTTTTATACTTAACGTTTTTCAACAGATAAATTAAACGCTTTTGTTTGTCGATACTAGTTAATATACCTATATTATTCTACGTTTAAATATAAGTCACCTTAAACGCATAATACCAGTTTTCGATGAACTAGTAGACAGAAGTAAATAATATGTATATATTTAGGTTTATTTAAATTAAAAGCTAATAGATATATTTATTTACATTATATCCATATTTTTTTAATTATATTACCTGTAATATTTATAACAAATTCCCCATACACATGGAACTATTTTTAGATGGAGGATGACGTACTAGTGGTAAGGTCTTTTCTCATTTCTACTCATGCGTATGTGTGGTATTATTGTTCAGTGTAGGGAATGGTTTGTAGGAGCAGGTTCATCGGTTCGTCCATTATCATTTGTGTGCACGTTTTGTTGTATGTTGCTTTGGCATCCTGGCTTTTACGATATTGATTAAAAGCATAGGTAAGTTTCTATTAATGTTTTAATTTAGCTACCCCTTTAATAATTGTTGTATTTTACAACAACTACTGTTTTATAGGTACGTACAGTGTGTTAAATACTTATAGAAACTTCAAAACATAACCTTACTTTTGTTTCTTTTATTTTTATACGTATTCTTTAGGTTACTTAGTTATTCCAAGCATACTTATTTTCCTTTTTTTTTGGTCAGTTGTTTTTTATAAATGTCTAAAATAACCCTGTCTCTGCGTCATCTACGTAGAAAAATAGTGCTAAATGTTCAAGATGTTTTAAAGTCAAATCAATTTTTTTTATTCCCAATGAAGATAACATTAATAAGGCTTCGGACATTAATATATTATCTGATTCTATTATTTATAATAATTTCCAAGAAAATAATACAAAATTAACTTCGGAGCTTTTAGAAAATATTTCACCTGAAATTATATGGTTATAGGAATGGGGGTGAACCAAGCGACTTAACCGACTGAACAATTAGGTGTGCCATGCAAGATTAGCATAAGTTAGCTAAGGCCCGTCTAGGACACAACACATCCAAAGTGTTAAGCTTAGATTTTTATTTTCATGTATATTTTTTGTTAGTTAAAGAAAAGTTTCGTTTAGTTTGTTATTCAGTATTTTAGTGTTTATTTTTTTGTATTTATTTATTTTTTAGTATTTTATTGTTTATTTTTTTTTTTTTAATTAAATATTGTTCTGTACATATAACAAGTGAAATTTTTTTCTAAATATTTAGGCCAATTACAACCAAAATAGAAACACGAGTAATGTCTATTTCTGTTGTATACACACCTGCTATGGATAAAATCCAAACTATCATTTAAGAAATATTAACATTTTTCCATGGCCTCTTTTAGAAATTTTGTTTTGATCACTTTATTTAATTTGTTTTCAGGTAGACGCATTTTACACATTAATAAAAATCATACAAATATATCTTATTAGATATATATTTAGATATACTATATTTAGACGTATAGTAAAACAGGATAATTAAAGGTAGATAAAGTAGTAATGTTAGACGTATAAAAAATAAAAAAAATACGTTAATAAGGCGGACATTTTTACGTGTATATTGGGTAGCATATCAACAGTATCCATACGTATATTGTAGTACATAAAAAAACGTATTTTATATCAAAGTAAATTTGTATAAATATACTACAACTATAAATCTAATATAGACGTATAGTAAAAACGTTTAATTATAGGTGGATAAATTCTTAGTAATCGACGTTTATAAGGCGGACATTTTCACGAATATATTTGGTAGTACATCAACCGTATTCATACGTATGGTAGTACCTAAAAAAATACGTAATTTATACCAAAGTGTGCTGCTTGGGTTGTTTAGTTTCTTTTTTAACCTCTTTATTTTTTGTTCTAAATCACTTTCACTTTCACTTCGGCGTCGTTTTTTAGAATTTTTAGGCATTTTCAAATATAATAAATAACTAAAAATCCTATAAATTTTAAATCGATGTTAATGATTCAGCACACGAACAAAGAATGAGTTATGAAATTGGCGTAGGGACTGATAAGGGTATTAGTCACCCAAGAATTTCAATTTTTTTGCTTTTAACGTGTGATTCAGTGCAGGCGTAGATGAACTACAATTATTAATAATTTAGGAGACGAGGCTGAAATATAATGGCAAATCTCCTGGCCATGACGGAGTACCATACGAGTATTTAAAATATCTTTAACAAAATTAGGTGCTATATTTATGCACACTATATGATCACTTTTTGAATACTTGGATAGCGAGAAACTATTTTACCAATGTTATTAAAAAAGGATATACAGTAAACCCTTTAAACTATTGAGGTTTTGCTCTAATGAATACATGCACGATTAGTACTTTGTGCAACAAGAGTAAATACGAAATCGACAAATGTTTAAAATTAATTCTGAGGTTATTAAAATGAAATAACTATTTAAAAAATAATATATGACTTTTACTAATTTATAAAATAAAATAAACTTTAAAATAATAATTAATTCGGTTTTAGTTAGTTTTATTAAAATTTACGATTAATTTGTAAATATAGACGAATATCTATTATTTATCAATTCTTCAGAAGAAAAGCACCGGCACACAAAAAAAAAGTGCTCTGTTCTTTTGACTGGGCCCATCTATCTCTATGTATTTTGACCCGCTGAATCCGAATCTGAGGTCAGTTTGGCCAATACACCTCCAAAATTTCGAGAAAACTTAAAAAAACCGAAAAAAATGACGAAAATCGGCAAGCATGATTTTTATGTATTTCGATCCGCTGCATATGAATCTAAAGTTTACTTAGACCATAAGCCCTTTAATACATAAGTAAATTCCAAAAAACCCTTAAAAATTGCTGAAAATTGCGATTTTTATGAAGAAAAATTTTTTTTTCGAAATCTTTCATGATTCTCATATATTTCGATCCGCTGAATACGAATCTCGAGCATATTTAGCCCATACATACTTAAAAACGTACGTAAACAGCAAAAAATCTCCAAAAATTTCGAAAAATTGGAGTAATTATAATTACTCATTTTGGATTATATTTAATCTCAATACCTAAAAAAGATATAGTAACAATTAGTTTGATAAAATTGTAACTTAATAATTTAACATTTTAAAAATAATGGTAGTCAGGCGACCAAATATGAACTGTGATTGATGGATTTTATATTCGTTTTTGCTAGAGTTCGGGATACACTGAGAATGCAGTATGGTCAGGTATAGGCAATTTGCATATATGAGGATTATTTGTCATTCTTGATGTCTAATTGGGGGGCCGCGGAATTTTGTTCGAAACTTTTTGTTCGAAGGAATTTTGTTCGAAAACATTTTGTTTGAAAGTCAGTTTGTTCGAATTGCTTCAAAAAATGCAATGCAAATTTTTGATTGAATTTTTTTTAGGAGAAATATATAATCTTAAACATTTCATGATCTCAAATGGTTAAATCTAAATGTAAAATATATAAAGTAAATAACAATATTTTCCTAATATACCTAACCTGCACGGCCTGGGGCCATCGCAAGTAGCTTCGCAATAATTTTTTACATATAATGAGAAAAATTAAAAACGAAGCAACTAATTTACCTAACCCGTGTGGCCTAGAAACACTAAAACTTTTTTAAACCAACTTTGATAAAAATTAAATTTGCATCCAATAAGTTTTATTTCAATAAACATATAACAAATCAAACGGGGCAATTTTTTAAATACCTTATATCAAAAGCAATCTTTTCCTACAATTTTGACTTATAGACAAGTACCTTAGTGTGTATAAATAATTAATAAAATAAGCAAGCACTTTCGGCTTTAAAAAGCCATGATCAATTTTTTTTAAATTAGTCTAGAAATTATATTTTTCAAATTAGATATTCGAACTAAATAACTTTCGAACAAAATGTTTTCGAACAAAATTCTTTCGAACAAAATTCCGCGACCATTCTAATTGGACGGCGTCCTGCAGAAAGGAAACAACCCACAAATTTGTGATTTTCAAAAATAATATTGCTTATTTCTTCTGTAATACTGCATTAAGAACCGTAACCTTTACTGCAAAAAAAGATCCAGGTCACATTCTGGTACCTAGCGTTATTTATTAGCCAATGAACCAATCGAGTAAATTGGTTAAGCAAGTAACCTGCCTGCAGAAGCAATCCAAGCAGTAGACCCACAAAAACAAAAAATGCCCAAATGAAATATCCTTTTTTTTTTTAATTTGTTAGGCCACATAAGACGATCTTCAGCAGCAGAACGTCTGCTGTAGATAAATCCTATAATATCTAACGAGCAATTCGATAACTCCCTAGATTTAACTGAAGATCAGTTGAAACGTCTAGCATTTGAATTTACTACGAAAAGATCTGCGGCTCATTTTTGGCGGCTAAACTTCTACCTACTGTGGTGCTAGCCTAAGAATTTATATTTTATAGGCATATTTGGAGCCCATGAATTTTTTACAACTAACAAAAGTTTGACATTTACTTACTTAATAACTTTTTTTTTGTGGGTTTGGTCCAGTTGTGATTTCTTACCTGCAACATAAAATTGTGATTTTTAATATGATTTGTTATTTGGTCAATGACGATAAATTAAGTGTGACTGCAGTGGTAAATCGTGCTGCCAAAATCAATGAAAAAACAATTTGAACCATCAAGAAAAATGAGGAACAAAACGATTGCGAATTGAATTCTCCTGCATAAAGAAAACAGCGGATAAGGAGTCCAATTTTCGCGAATATACATGATAATACATGATAAGTGTTTAAGAGCTTATTCAAAGGAATTGTTTGAAAAACATTTGGCGAACTTTGAATGTAATTTATAATATTATTCGCAGGAATGAGAATTCACCATCGTTCTCTTTAAGAACCTGTTGGTTATTTTGTAACGAAATACTTCCATAATTTTGGTACACACTGTATATATGTTTTATATTTTAACCCTTGTGGCAACCGATAATAATAACGTTATTAATTCAATCTCAAAAAGATTTTATTTTTATTAAGCAATTACAAGTGGTATGGGCCCAGAAGAAGCTCTAAAACTGGCTATTTATAGTTTTAAAAATTAGAATATAATAAAAGAAGTTCCAAGAGTTCCAAAAGAAGGCAAAGAAATTAACAACTGGAACAGAAGAAAAATGTCACTTTATTCAAGAAAATTTTGAAAAGTTGGAAGGAAGTGAAAATTGATTGGAATTTCACCTCATCAGTTGTGATCTATAGGAATACGGATAATAGTCAAAATTCAAAAAGATGGCCTTTCCAAGTTGGAACTATTTTTTATTGCGGATGTTAAAAAGTACCTATTACTTGATAGAAGCGTAGTAATTTCGATTCGCGGATGCTCTTTTGTGTGTTTGTCAAGAATTTTATTTAATTTATCGCAATTTTATCAAGTGTTTTATGGATTATTTATTAAAGACTATTTATGTGGTACGAAATATATAGCGCAGTTACTAAAGATACATAATTTGCCAATATTTGTGAGCATATTGCAGAATAATATTTATTTTAAATCAATAAATATTCCTAAATTTTATGTTGTTTTATTGCAACAATCAATAGGTAACTTAGATTTGTTTGATAGAAGTAGTGATATTAAGCCGAGAAGCAAAAATGTAATGTATATTGTCAGTTGGCCAAGAAGCCATGTTTTTACTTTCCTATCTGTATACAGATATAAGGAAAGTATAGGAATCATGATTTTTTTCGACCTCGAGTTTTCGACGGATTTTTACGTTTTGAGGTCCCCTGAATCCATTTTGACTATTTTCGCGATGATGTCTCTGTGTGTGTGTGTGTGTGTGTGTGTGTGTGTGTGTGTGTGTGTGGGTGTGTGTGTGTGTGTGTGTATGTGTGTGTGTGTGTGTGTGTGTGTGTGTGTGTGTTTGTGTGTGTGTGTGTGTGTGTGTGTGTGTGTGTGTGTGTGTGTGTGTGTGTGTGTGTGTGTGTGTGTGTGTGTGTGTGTGTGTGTGTGTGTGTGTGTGTGTGTGTGTGTGTGTGTGTGTGTGTGTGTGTGTGTGTGTGTGTGTGTGTGTGTGTGTGTGTGTGTGTGTGTGTGTGTGTGTGTGTGTGTGTGTGTGTGTGTGTGTGTGTGTGTGTGTGTGTGTGTGTGTGTGTGTGTGTGTGTGTGTGTGTGTGTGTGTGTGTGTGTGTGTGGGTGATCATTTTTATATTTTATGGAATATATCTGTTATTTATGTTTGGAAAAGAAAATTCTTTAAATAAAAGTTACTTCTAATATTATTATCTATAATTTTTGTTCTTTACAAAATTTTCCTAAAATGGTCCGTATTCGAGAAATTTGACAAAATGTAAAAAAAATATTTTTTTATAAAAATTGTTCAAATAAAAGTTGTTTGTAATATAATTCTCTATAATTTTTATTACATACATAATTTCTCTAAAATGGACCGTATTCGAGATATTTGAGAAAATGTATAAATTTTGAATTTTGAAGAAAACTCAAAAACGGATAAAAAAAACATAAAATTTTAAACATAGGTTTTATTTCGGCCTGACGTGAAATGATTAGATTTTGGACATAGTCGGAACATCTGGGGGGGGGGGGTACTTTATGGGAGGCCACTTTTATATTTTATGGAATATATCTGTTATTAATGTTTGGAGAAAAAAATTGTTTAAATAAAAGTTACTTCTAATATTATTATCTATAATTTTTGTTTGATGAAATGGTCCGTATTCGAGAAATTTGACAAAATGTGCAAAATTCTGATTTTTATGAAAATTTTTGAAATAAAAGTTGTTTGCGATATTGATCTCTATAATTTTGGTTTATACATGATTTTTCTAAAATGGACCGTAATGAAAAAATTGTAGGAAATTTTAATTTTTCAGTATTTTCATTTTACATGAATATCTATAGATAAATGTTTCGAGGTAGATGTATGTGGACAATGTATATATTTAGTTTATCCTCTAAACATTTATAGAGATGCTGCAATAGGTTGTACAAAATAACCGGAAAAAGCCTATAATAACTAGATAGGAAAGTCATGTGTTGGACACATCAGATTTTTTAAAATTATGTTTTTATTTTAGGTGATATTCAATTCATATTATTTATGTGGGTTCAATTGCGTAGTTTTTATAATTATTTTGATGTTTCAAGCAGAATAAATATATAATTTTTTTGTTAATGTTTTCTTTTGTAAATATGGGAAAAAAATGTTTGGGGTGGCACATTTCATGACGAAATAGTATATTGTATATCTCATCCCCCTTACAATAAATTTCACATTTTTTCCGCGCTTTTTGATCATAACTCTCTTTTTTTGTTTCTGTTATTGATTTTTAATATTATCATAAATTGTTTTTTGAACCTTTGCTTTTAGTTTTTTGTAAGTCATTGGCAAACATGTTCTTAATCTCCTACTTTGGAGTATTTAGGTGGGAGACGCGTTTAAGTTCGTTATTGGTGTGTTGTTATATTCTAACACAGATTCTCGAAAATCACTATTGTCTTCACTACATTTACGTAAAATTTGTTTACAAATGCTTACCGATTTTTCAGCTAACCCATTACTTGATGGTAGTGGGAGTACACGTGAAAATAGTTATATCTTTACTTTGATAGTAATTTTTACATTTATTCGCAACGAAGGAAGATTATCTGCAATAATAGTTTGGGGATATCCAAAATTTGTAGAACAATCTTGCATTGCATTGATTACAGAATGAGATGTTTTATCTCTTATCTGTGGTAAATTTATCCAATGCAAGAAATAATCAACAATTACTAAATAAACGCTTGAACCATATTCTAAAATGTCCATCCCTACTTTTTCGAATGGTAACATAGGTATGTCACTTAACTGAAGTGGTTCTTAGCTACATTAACGAGTGAAGCGAAGCAAGGGCAGCTGATAGCTAGGGGCTGCTAAAGCGTTTTTTGAATGTGTGACAACACACAATTGTTTTTCGCCTACCAAAAAATACAAAGAAAAGGAAAATATAACGAAAACGTTTAATTTTCATTGTTGGCTTCTTCTTGCAAGTTTGGTGGAGTATTTGTAAATTCTTCGTCACTGTCTGAATGACTATTCATGTTCATTAATAGACTTACACTGACGTTTAATCAAAATTTATGTAAAATGTCAAAGTACGCAAGTGACAATCAAAGGTATCTAGATATCTAGTGAAAGGCTACAAAATCAGGCTGTTGTGAGTTTAGCAGCCCATGGGACGATATACGTTATTTTCGGTCATATTTTTAGAGTTGATATGATTTATTTTCACATATGGTAGGCGAAAAAACATTTTTTTAATGCCATTTCTCTATAGGTAGGTATACTGCATTTTTCCAAACAACAAAATATATGGTTTTTTATCACTTCAATTTTTTTCTATATTTCTTTGCGAAAATTTACTATAGAAAGTAGTTGTTTTTGGGTGTTGACAATTTTTTTAAAAAACTCGCTCCCGAACACAGCAAACAATTCTCTTGTGTTCCAAAAAATAAAAAAATTGAGGTTAGAAACAAATGGTTATATTTTGACAAAAGAGTTAGTCTCTACCACATTCAAAATGGTTCTATTTTTTTTTTTTTCTAAATCACTTACCTTTTGTGACACTAAGTGTTATGGACCCTTAAAAAGGATGAGAAGCTGGAGAAGAAATCTTTGTCCGCAATAATATCTGGTATAAAGACTCATATCTATACAGAAGTAAGGGAAATAAAAACTGGGAAGAAAATTAGGGATAAACTGTTTTCAGTATTTGGATATAAAGAATTCTCAAGAGTCGCATCATTAATTGAACAACTTGTGATGATTCGATATAATGATTTTTCAGATAATTTTGCAACCAACAAATGAATGAACATTTAAAATGTAATGGAATAAGATATCAAACAACTGTAGAATACACCCCACACCAGAATGGAGTTGCGGAACGAGTAAATAGAACTCTGGTTGAAAAAGCCCATTCAATGATCTATGATGCAAATTTATAATTGATTATTGGGAAGAAGCCTTTAATACTGCATGCTACTTGAAAAATAGAAGTCCTACAATTAGAGTACCAAATAAAACACCTGAATTGGCTTGGAGCGATTCAAAACCTAATTTACATCACCTGAAAATATTTGGATGCACAGCATTTGCAGATATACCCAAAGAAAAGAGAAAAAAATGGGACGTAAAATTCAGAGAATTAATATTTGTTGGATACTGTGAAGATTCCAAGGGATACAAACTCAAATAAAAAACAAAAGCAATTATTCGGTTTTCAGATGTAGTATTTAATTAAAGTCAATTTGCAAAGTCTGAGGTAGGTACACGAAATTGCACCTATAAATGAAATGCAGCTACAAGAAATTAATGTTATTACTGAAAGAAGTACAAGTACAGAAAAAGAAGAAACAGACAGTGTATTAGAGTCAATCGAAGATAAAGACATGAAAATATTAGAAAGCGAAATAAACAATACAGATACGTACATATGCACAAGAAAATGATCAAGAGATCATAAGTTGCCAGAAAAACTGAAAAATTATGTTATGCATGCAGCTCTAATAGTAGAAAGTCAAGGAGATCCAAAAAGTGATAAAGATGCGCTCTCTAGGGAAAATGCTGCAGACTGGAAGAGAGCAATGGAAGACTGAAAGGTTTTTACTAGTAGTTAAGGGAATAACTTTACGTTTTCTTATAGCAAAAGCTAATAATTTAAATTGGCATATAAATCAGATGGATACAGTAACAGCTTTCTTGAAGTCAAAGTTTTCTGGCGCCGCTCGTGTTTTCTTAGCAAAGAAAAACGATAGCGATTATCGTAATGAAATACCGACTATATTGAGCAATGGTTTGAGGAGTCGCTGATTCCTAACTTACTCAAAAATGAACGCAATAACGTTGTTGTTATGGATAACGCTTCGTGTCGTTCTCGTAAATTTAGTTTTTCAACTACGTCATTGAACAAACTCGAAATAAAACATTGGCATTATGAAAAACATATTTTCTTTGACGACTCATATTTAAAATTTGAGTTGCTTGAAGTTGCCAACGCATACAGAGAGGAATACGACAATTAAGGGAAAGTTCAACGCGTTGTCAATGACAAGTGACGGCAACTTTTTTATCACAAGAAATACAGCTCTGAACGATAATATTTTCAAAAACTGTTTTCATAAATGGGTTCATGAAACTGTAAAGAATGATGGAAAGTCTATAGTTTGTTTTACTTTTAATGCATAATATTTTAATAAGTGATATTTAACAAATATTTAAAAGTTATGGACTTTCCATCATTTTTTATAGTATTTAAAAGTTAAAACGTAAAATACATTCTTTTATTTTTGCCTAATTATTTCAGGAATCTTGTGATAAGATTTAAAAATGTAGGGCCTATAAGATGCTGCCATCTGAACAGGCGGAATAGATACCTAAATGAAAAATTGCAACATCGCTCCCTATACAGACGAATGTTAAATGGCTTAGCCCAATTTGACCATGTTCCTGGGTGAGGTGTTGTGCAAAAAAAGGTTTATTATAGGAAATTATTCTATAAATGGTATTTTCTGTTTGGAATACAACACAAGTATGTTTGTTTTGAAAGTTTGACGTTTATGGTTTGACGTGTCATTTCAATTTAATGGACTTTAATAATTTAAAAGATGCAATGTACTTAATATTTATATATATTATTGTAGATCCAGGTATGTTTTCGGTTTTTATTTTATTTTTATTTTCTTTATTTGGATAGTTTGCTAATATCACAATATTCAAATTTAGTAAAAAATAATGTAATAATATAACAATTATTTTAATAAAATTGTAAATAGAAAATGTAATTTAACTACAATTGTTTTGATAACAGTATTTGCATATTATGGTCTGTGAATTTCATCTGTTTCCGAATAATTACCCTTAAATATTTGAACTTTTCTACTAACTGTATAGATTTTCTTCCAATTTCCTATATTGTTTGTCCACAAACTGTATATAGTTATTACTTATCAGCTTATATTTTGTTTTAGGTATTTGTGTTGATTTTTAACAAATGATTGCAACATCATTTATAAACATTTTGCAGAGTTTCATTGACAATTAACTCTTACTACGTTATCTGAATCCTTACAACTTACAAAAAACATAGATAAGGACATCATAGGCAAATAGGTAAATGTCATATTGATTATTACGACATCAACAATCATTAATATAAATTAAAAATAACAGGGGACCTAATTTTCTTCCTTTAATGTGGTTAATTTCTTCTGACCAGGACAGCGATTCTTCTGTACGAAGTCGACACATTACATACATAATAGAGAGAGACAATACATTAAAATCGCTATCTCTTGAGCGAAGATAGGAGTCTCGATTGGAGACTTACTGAAAGATGAGAATCCCACTACATATGTTATTTAATTTTAATCTCTCTGACCTGATACTTAGATAATCTACATGCTACTTCAATGCATGCTTTATAGCATAGATATAAAAAACCACCTTTATTCCAATACTTTTTAATTTTTTTATCGAATGGTTTTGATCAACATAATCAAGTGCATTTTAAAGAAATACAGTTAATTTTTAATTGTACATATGGCGGGTTGTACAATAGGCAGTTAAAATGTAGACTTAGTTTAAACTGTGAACCTTGTCGTATACTCATCGGTTATTGTTAAACATAGTTTTAAAAATGACATTTGTTTTTGAATATAACTAGTTAAAAATAAAACTCTTGTTAGTTAAAATAAGTTTAGAATATTTTTTGTACAACCAGCCCATAATGTATTTTGTAATAACTAAAAATCATAATATTCTTGTAAGGAAGTTGAAAAGCTTAGGGTTTGATCAGTCGCTGTTGAGATTATTTTCATCTTACCTAAATCATCGTTTTAATTATGTCTTTTACAACGGATTTTTATCTTCACCCCTCACAGCAACATCTGGAGTTCCACAGAGCTCCAATCTGGGGCCACTATTATTAAGTATGTTTATAAATGACTTGACAATAAACTGCTGTTCGCTGCTGACTTAAAAATATTTACCACAATCTCATCAATTCAAGACTGTCACTTTTTACAGACCCAACTGGGCATCATTGAAGATTGGTGTAATGAAAACAAGCTGTTTATGAATGTGTCTAAATGTAAAGTATGTTCCTATACTAGAAGTATTAACAAGGTAGAGTTTGATTATTTATTTGACGGCCTACCTTTATCGACTTGTGCACAAATTGAAGATTAAGGTATATTATTCAACTAAAAAGTTACTTTTTCGGATTATATTGAAAATACCGTTGCTTCTGCGTTGAAAAGCTTAAGATTCTTAATTCGTAATACATGTTCTTTTACAAATTCCTAAAGCTTTGAGATCCTTTACTTTTGTTTAGTTCGTTCCAAGCTAGAATATGCATCTCTTATCTGGAACCTTATTCACAATATTCATAAAAGATCAATGGAAAATGTTCAGCAGCGATTTCTCAAGTACCTTTCTTTTAAAATAGATGAGCTGTATCCCATTCGAGGTATTGAACAATCTCTACTTCTTTCAAAAATAGAAGGGTAGTTTCCAGTGTTACATTTTTTATAAAATATTACATAACATTATTGATGTACTATTTTTGACAAATTAAATAAATTTTAATATTGACCAAACAGCCATTAGATATCATAAAACATTTTATACAGCAAGTATTTGAACTTGGGAAGAAATTCACCTATAACGCTAATGTGCTCAAATTTTAATTAATTTTGTGCTGATTGAGATATTTATTTCGAATATTAGTTGTACTAATTTGTAGCTAATGTATTTAGGATTCTTCCTTTTCTTTTTTTTTTCTTGCTGTTGCTAAAATTATTTTCTGTCGAAATATTATGTTTAACATTTATTTCATGTATTTTGTTCTGTAAATGGATTAATTTGTTAAGCAATAAAATTATTTTTATTTTATTAAGCAAAAAAATGTTTATTTTGATACACCTACTGTAGTGTACTGCCTCTGTTTTTATTACGTTACCATGTGATTTTTAGTTTTAGACAGATATAAATAAATATAACTTGTCAACAAAAAATATATTTGTCACAGAAAAAGCAAAACCTTTTATTCACATTCATACTCCGATATAACATACCAGGTTAACTACATGACTCCGACAAATTGGTGACCCCGTATTTGTAGTGTACTGCCTCTGTTTTTATTACGTTACCATGTGATTTTTAGTTTAAGACAGATATAAATAAATATAACTTGTCAACAAAAAATATATTTGTCACAGAAAAAGCAAAACCTTTTATTCACATTCATACTCCGATATAACATACCAGGTTAACTACATGACTCCGACAAATTAATTTGTCGGAGTCATGTAGTTAACCTGGTATGTTATATCGGAGTATGAATGTGAATAAAAGGTTTTGCTTTTTCTGTGACAAATATATTTTTTTGTTGACAAGTTATATTTATTTATATCTGTCTAAAACTAAAAATCACATGGTAACGTAATAAAAACAGAGGCAGTACACTACAAATACTCCTTAAGCACGTCGGGGTCACCAATTTGTCGGAGTCATGTAGTTAACCTGGTATGTTATATCGGAGTATGAATGTGAATAAAAGGTTTTGCTTTTTCTGTGACAAATATATTTTTTTGTTGACAAGTTATATTTATTTATATCTGTCTAAAACTAAAAATCACATGGTAACGTAATAAAAACAGAGGCAGTACACTACAAATATGTGATTTTTAGTTTTAGACAGATATAAATAAATATAACTTGTCAACAAAAAATATATTTGTCACAGAAAAAGCAAAACCTTTTATTCACATTCATACTCCGATATAACATACCAGGTTAACTACATGACTCCGACACCTACCACCTTTAAAAGTTTGTCAGTATATTAACGAGCAATCCTATATATTTCCCAAAGAAACATATTTTTGGAATAAATTCCGAATTCTATTTATTGATATTTGTTATTTTTTAGGTTCAATGACTCGAAACATGATGATCAGCTACACCAAGAATATTCTTGATATAAAATGGTACGGGATTAAGCAGATTTTATGCTATGTCACATTGTTGGGCGAAGACGTGACTTGTATAAATTTGGGGTATCAGTTGATAGAAAACAGTACACAAAAATAAATTTAAATCTGCATATGCATCAGAGAGCCATATTCCATACCACAATACGTCATGCGTGAACTCGATGAGATTTCATCGGCTAAGTATCATTCCTCTGTAATGGTTTGTATCATTAGGAACACCAACATTGTAAACAATTATGACCAGGGTTTTCTATCCTTTTGTCTAGGTCAGAGAGAATAAATGAAAACTAAATAATGTATAGTAATAAAGATTGAAAATATATATACTTTTAAGAGTTTCATTATGTCAGTCAAAGTTTTATACCAAAAATGAAAATAAACTGAAATTATACATTAAAAATACATTCATAAATTAACTATATTTACAACATTCATCGATTCTTTTCTGGCTAAAATATAACTTATCTATCTATTCAGCTCTGTTCCGTATATTTTTTGCGTTTAGCCTCCTTCTGACACTTCCATTCATTCTTATTCAGTGTAGTATGCATGGTATTTAGAATATCAAGTGTTATACCTATCTGATGCTTGGTCCTGCAAAGTTCATCTTCAGTACACCTGCTTATGTGACATCTATCTCGATGTCAAGTTTGATTGAACATCCTGTTCTTGCCTATTACTCTTATACTTAACCAGAACTAGCTTAGATTCGAACGCATATGTCTAATTCGGCCAAAACACAGCCTTGGTACACAAATATCTAATTTACAACTGGTTTCATTATAAAAAACTGAAGTAAAGGGTAAAATTATCTCTTGTCCAGTACATTCGTATACACTTGAGTATTAGCCTATATTATTTTTGATTGAAGAAGTATACATTTAAAAATGTCGTTTACTTAAAAATAAATATTTAATTTTGATATTTTATTTAACTCGATCAAAACATTAAATTATTATTTTCCATTTATATATGGCTTATACCGGACCTGTATGTACTCTAGTAGCTGACAGTGTTGCCGCCACATATTCATTAGTGACATACGTTTTATAAATTCATCGTGTTACATATTTGTTGACATAAAGAGATAGAAATTCAAAGTGACGTCTTGTATTACTTCGAATGAAAAAATCGATAATGCAATTTTCTAACCTAAAAAAAATCGTGATTATATGTCAAACGAAGTTGAACTTGCCCTTAATATAAGATTGAGGAAATAGTTGCAAAATACGTGGTAATTGTTTTACGCTTACCATCGTATCACATTGCGAGCTTAATCCGATCGAGATGAATATGGAATAAGGTAAAGCGCTATTTTACAATGAACAACTTTAATTTTAAGACACAGAATGTTAGTTCATTGATAGATGATGGGGAGGAAGCAAGTGGAAACCTAACAAATCCTTGGTGCTTGGTAATTTATTTGAGGAAAAAGTGCTTGCAAGTAGTCAACAATAATTTCAAACACTTTTTGAGTAATTGGTGCTTGGTGCTTGATGCTCGAAGTACTTTTTTGTATGAGCTGAAGGAACTAGTATAGATACAATCTTTTACTATCCTTAAATTAACATCGTTTGCTTTGTAGTATCACTTAATGCATTTATTAGTATTTTTAACTAATTTACCTTCTAATACTAATACTTTCTAATTTTATTTTTTTATTTTTAATTTTGTCAACCTGTTTTAAAAAAATTGTAATTCTTAAAAAACAATAAATAATTAACCTAGTATTCTATATACATTTTTTTTATTGATAGAGTTTTCTTTTCTTTCTGTAGTCCTGATGATGGCCTTAGAGCTGAAACCAATAGTTAATAAATAATTTTTATGTGAGATTGATTTAGGCATTGCCTGACCATAGAAGGTATTTGATTTATTATCTGAGAAAGTGAGATCAATAATCGATGACTACAACTGCTTCTGGTTATTATAAACAATGGCGTATTAAAAATAGGTACTAAAAACCACAACTATACACTTTTATTAACCAAATTTTCTAGTTAATTTATTTTTTATTAGTGTATTTGCTCCATTGTTAATCTCGCATAACGTTCGTTTCAGGAAGTAGAATTGAAAACGAAGTGGGTAGTTATTAATATTATTAAGGTCAACTACTTTTCAATAGAAACAAATATTGTCATTAAATTTCAATAAATAAATACCCAATTGAAAAATTATGAAACCGTGAATCAAATGACGAAGCAATATACGGAGTGGCCCAAAAATCTGGAAACGGACAATTATCTCGTAAATTGCTAGTCCTAATTGTACAAAATTTGGGATACGGAGATTCCAGATTTGATATTTGCAATGTTGCTAGATTTTCTGTTTCTATTATATTATTAGTCACTTGTTACATGTTGATTTTAGTTTTAGAATAATTAAATAGGTATGGCATTTAAAACACATTCTTAGTATAAAGAATATTAACTTTTAATAAAATATTGATTTTTCTTGAATAAGAACCTTCGGTTAGTTTAAAGGATATGGGCATTTAAAACACATTCTTAGTATAAATAATGTTAACTTGTAATAAAGTGTCAATTTGTCTTGAATAAGAAGCTTTGGTAATTTAAAGGATACACGCATTTAAAACATATCCTTCATACTTAGCATTTTAAAAAGGCATTGCTTGGTTTTAAATAAAACTTTTAATATGATTCAATCCATGGTAATTTTCTCTGTTGTCTTACTTTTTTTTAAGATCCTGATGGTTTTATGAGCAGAAAACGTGTAGCATAATGACCTGAGAGTATGTGGTGGTTATTTCACTTAGTTTTCACCCCTTTTATATCACTATTTAGTTGTAATTCATGTTTGTTTACATTTTATTTCAACAATGTTTTGACATTATTAATTATGGAAACTGGTTATCTTCTTCTTTCTAGGAAATAACTGTCGTCTAGTTTGTACGCTTCGATAGCCAATTCTTGTTCCGTGGTACGAATTTGACAGATAACATTATTGAGGGAATATTTGGTGTTGTGCTATTTGAGATCAATATCATTGATTGTGCATGACGTCATGTTATATTAGGGTACTTTTCTAGGAAAATTGAGTTTAATACTTAACTCTAGTTAGGAATAATATTTTATTAGAATGTATAAATACATTTGGGGTCGAATTAGAATACTTTAGATAAGTTTTCTGGTAACTTGTGGCGATCACCGAAAGTGTGATTTCCAAAATATGCATGGTCATATCCTCTGTGGTGAAGCCATCTTGACTTTTGAAAAAGGGATTAAATACGCCGTAGCCATGAGGTTCGTAGATTCTTATTTGTCGTCTTTTTGTTGGGAAAGGTACCGGGGGTACGTGTTTGACTGTTCGTCTGGCCTTGTGAGTCGAGGGTCATCGCGAAGCACGTGGGTAAAACCAAGACGTTTGTCGCCGATAGTGATCGGATTATTAAACACGTTGCTGTGTCGCGCAAGGGTAGGTACCCTAAACCATTTTTGGGATTATTACGACCACCGTGAGCGAAGCCTGCTAACGACCCACACCACCGACTGCCTATATCAGACCTCCAGAGGGTTGTTGTCAACAACCCTGTTTGATTCCGTCCGCAATCGCTGTTCCAGTGTTCCGGAAATTCCAAACGCATCTGGGATATGTGCTGTGAATACTACATAAGTTCAGTTTTGTTCAATTGATGTCCTGCAGTCCTACAAGTTCTAAGCCAGTTTCCTGTCCGGGGTAATCGTAACCAACACCAGTGGTAGAGAGTTCCATCGCTTAATGGATTTCTACCAGAAATCAGGTATCTGAAAGTCTGTGAACCAAGGTATGAAAGACCTTCAGTCTTGTAACTTCAGTGATGATACTAGTAATTTATATTTCGATTTATCATTTAACTTTTATTTATAAGAATAATTCTGTAACTGTATTAATTGCTGTAAACCTTAGTGATCACGTGATACTCTAATAATTTTGAATTCAGAGAATTCCTCTTAAACTTAAGTAATTTTTCTTGTCATTTTGTATCATAAAAGAGCTCTAGGTAAATGTATACCTAGCTATCTGAAATTTTATAAGAACACGTATTTTTAAAAAAATAGTAAATGCCATAATGCCGACTCTTGCGTTTTATTTATTTAACTTTAAAGATAATCAGTAATACTAATAATAATACTAACTATTTAATGACCCACACCTTTTGTCCCGACAGCTACCCGAAGTGGTCTTCTTCTCTAAGCTCTAGGAGAACAATATAACTTTTTTTTTGTAACGATTTTCTAAATTCTAAATAATAATATACAAAATTTAGGAGGTTACCAACTAACACCGATTTTTGAGTTATAGTAAATAAACCCCGTTATACACTTAGGTTTTTCAAATTGATCACCCTGTATATTAAGTCATTATTGGAATCTCCTATTCAATACGAGTTCAACCATATGCAACACTTATGATTTTATGTAGTCTGGAAGGTCTAAAATAAATAAAACAATTATGGAGAAATGTGGTAAATGCACTCTATCATCGATTAGGGTACTGTCAACTCACAAATGAAGCACATTTGAACACTTGATAAAGTAACCATTATGGTAAAAATGGTGTAATCTTTCAATTGTTACGTTTTAATGTAGTTGAAAATAGTTTGTATTAAAAAATTTATGAGACAATTAGGCGTTGCCAGACTTCTCTTTTATTTTTTTAAGACCTTCTAGACTACATAACATCATAAGTGTTAATATGGTTGAATTCGTATTGAATAGGAGATTCCAATAATGACTTAATATATAGGGTGATCAATTTGAAAAACTAAAGTGACTAATAATATAAGAGAAACAGAAAATCTGGCAACATTGCATATATCAAATCTGGAATGTCCGTATCAAAAAATAGGTGTTCCCCAAATTTTGTACAATTAGGACTAGCAATTTACGAGATAATTGGCCGTTTCCAGACTTCTGGGCCACTCTGTATATTGTTATATCTATTTTTATTTCAGATTTTATTCGTAGAAAATAATATCAAAATTCGAAGATTTTTCAGATACGGCTACTGACAGCCTTGACAGTTAATTTCAATTATTTCCTGAGCCTGAACGTGACCGAAGCTTACTAGATCGTCAATAAAAACAGCAAAATGAAAGACTTTTACACCCATTTTGTAGATTCTTCAATCAGAATGCCACGTCAGTAATTCAACCAAAAAACATCATGATGTCATTGATTTTACCGTTAAAGTTTTATATTTTTTAATTTATATTATTTGAAGGTCGTAAAAAAGTAGTTTAAGGTGTAAAATTAAATTATTTTCATTGTTGTTATTCCAGTGGCATTGGTTTTAGAATTTAAATGAATACAATCTTGAAAATAATAGAAATACCTACTTTAGGAATATAAATTTATAAGATCTCATATCACTTATATGAAATAATAACAGCTCAGAAACTAGATAATTAGACTATAAATTTATTCGGCTCATTTCTTATGTCATCATTAATTTACCGCTGTTCACTCTTGAATTATTTTCTCAAAGCAAATGCGACATTGTTATTTATAAATGTATATGTTGCAGATGAATTTGAACTATGTTTCAGTATTATCTTGATGACTGTTTTCCACTATTTGGCATGTATACGAAATGGATACAAAAACAGTCAATGATAATAGAGCTACTGATAAGTATTTAGATTGGTAATACCCTTATACAAGGATAAGTTGTAAGGCTCTGTATTATAGAAGAAAAAAAATTATTTATAAAAATTACATAACTGTTCTTCAATTGAATAAATATACATTTCATAAATTTGAATTATTTTAAAGTACTTAAATAACATAAAAATATAAATTCAATTTTAAAATTTAATTGTTTTCATATATGTTAATCTCTATTTTTTGGTACTCCACTGCGCTCTGGCTAATCATGGCTCTGCAGTGCAATATTCTGAGTAAGCGCGAGGAAGCGAGAGGTTTTCGCGAAAGCCTGTAGCTAAAAACAATTAAATTTACAAAAAAAAACTGAAAAACGGCAGGTAAGGTAAGATATTATATAATATTTTACACGAAAATCAATGTCAAGCTTTCTACATAACCTAACATACATTCAAAAATATTCTCAAAATATGAAGGAAAGTCAGCTAACTATAACTAATAATGTTTATAGATGGTTTTCAACGTATTATAAACAAAACAAATATTACAATAACTAAAATATTCATTCATTCAATCATTAGTACAAGTGCTTGAAAACAGTATGATATACAGGGCGTCCGGAAATACCATTCGAACAATTTCAGGGGTGAACATAAAAAATTTTTAATATGAATCTGTGCCCTGAAATGCATAGGTACACTTCAGGTACACTACAGTTTTTGATAGAATGTGTTGCCTAAAAATATGCAATAAATTGCTTTTTATTTATCCTTTTTTCTTTCCACTAAAATGGAGCACAATACAAAAGCAATTTAATCAAGAAAAAATCAAATTCAGTGGCGCACATTGTTGTCAATAATATTCAGTAAGGTGCCCCCCGGGATTTCAAATTTTAATCAAATTAAGACAACACAACAAAATTTTAACAAAATCGGCCAAAAAATGATTAGGATATTCATAAAAAAAAATATATAAAAAAAAATGGATTTGAACTTACAATACTTTGCGGATAGAGAATAGACGATTTGTTACCACACAAGGAACACAGGAACAAACTGCTTCCAGAGATCCAATTACCACAATACAGATATTACAGGAAAATTTCGGTAATATTTGGGTATCACAAAAAATCCTACAATTTCAATTAAAATAGAACACTAGGTCATGACTATGAAGACTAGAGATAGGAAGGCGAATCAGCATACTCAAGATACGGTCCCAAAAAACGCATGCCAATTGAGCTTTTATAATTAACTGCATGGGCGCTGGTACTGCTTACAGTGTTCAAAACACATGGCTTCTTATGGGAATTATATATAGTTTTGTAAAAATAATAAAAATAAACTATAGCTAAATAAAGCACAGAAGATACTGTTGTATTTATTTCTAAATAAGTCTTGCATGTTTTAATTGATAAATTATTTAATTTTATCTATATAAAATACAAATTAGGTAGGTATGACCAAATTTGAAAAGATTAGTTAAATGCTGAAATTTTTTAAGTACAATTTTGTGGCAAATTTTTTTTGAATTGACCCAATATATAGTTTTAAGAGCAAAATAAAACACAGTTAACAGATTTTTTATTGTTGTAATACAAGTATAAACGGAGATTTGGGAATGTACATAGTATTACCTCATCCTTTAATTTCAGCTTTTCCTTTTTTTGCTAACAATAATAATTATATTTAGACATAAATACATAATTCTCTTGCATTAGAAGCTTTAAAAAGACAATAAAATAAGTTTTATTTGTGTTTTCTTTAGTTTTACATTTGATTTATATCCTGTTTTACAATTTGGAACGACGTAAATCTTGCTTTGATGTTTTTTTTTTCACTCATGTTACTTGTACTCAGGTACTTTTTTTCACATTATTTTGATTCTTTTCACCAATTTTTTAAAAAATCACTTCATTTTTTAAAAAATCACTTCATTTTACATTGACTTACATAGAAAATTGACACCGCTGTAACTCAACATACAAACTACAGTCAATTTCGCGAACTTTATAAAAAGAAGGGCGGAAATTTGAAACTTGACCACTGTCGACTCGCCTCCTTATCTTTAGTCTTCATAGTCAAGACAAAACTAAAACCCTGGCACATATCAGTATACATGTATTTTTTCAATGTTACAACATATCAAAATCCCACTCTCAAGTTGCTAGATCAATGCAAAGAAATTATTATTAAACAATATGTACAGCAGAATAATGCATTTCTGGACCCTAATTCATGTGAAAAAATTTTCACGTTTTCTTATGTAGAATCAACCCTGAAATTATTCCAACGGTATTTCCATACACCTTCTATAGTTATTTATTACAAGTGGTTCATTTTAATCAAACCCAGGTATTCCAAACAAAATGACTGTCAGTGGATTTTGACAGGTTATGATGTGGTCATGATATGGCAACCTTGTGAGCCTGGTGATTTGACAGCGTTAATGATAAATATAGTTCTATAAATTGATAATCCATGTTTTTCAAATTAAGCTTTTGTCTTGAAGTAAAAATTTAGGTAATTATTTTTTTGTAAATGTTCAAAGGCTGAAAATTGGTTTTAAAATACATTTTTGCTAAACCGATTCAAATTAGCCAGGCAATATGGCCGCTCGCAAACGACTCTCTTTAAGCAATCTATATAACTATATAGGTATCATTGACCCTGTTAATGACAACATGCCCACAGGGTTGCCATATCTAAACTGTCAGAACCCACTGGTAGCCATTTGGACATGTCGTTGGAATGCCTAATTCTAACGGGTTATGGCTACCGTTTAATTTTGCCCAAATTGAAGTATTAAACAGGTTTTAATGTACAAACGAAGTTCTATAACTTCGCATTTAAATCATAACAGGGGCGTGCAGTCCATGGAAGCGGGGGAAGCACCACTTCCCTACACTTTGAGATTTAAAAATAAATATCTTTCAGTTTACAATGCATAGAAATTAATATTAAATTAGGTACTATATTTTCTCTGAAACATTTTGTAAACTTCATAAATATACTAACAATTCATTTCTGTAATATGTAAACGCACGCACCACCCATGAGAAAATTAATTGTGGAAGCGCGTCTTAAAAAAGCCGGCTCATCTTCCAATTTTTTTTGCTTCGTGTTATTGACCTTCGTTTGCCGCGACATATAAATAGTAAATCTCATATAAGTGCTACAATTAAAGAAAAAACATTCAAGACCTATCTCATTGAACATAGTTTGGACAATCATTTAAAAATAAGCAACAAAATTCACAATGAAAGGGTACAAAAAAATAGGGACGTCTTACAACGATTAATAGATGTAACTTGTTTCCTGGGAGAACATGAACTAAGTTTTAGGGGTCACAATGAAGCAAGTGGATCCGCCAATCGAAGTTATTACATGGACCTTCTAAGTTTTTTTAACAAAATACGATGATACCCTAAAAAAACATTTTATTGATTCGACGACTTTTCGAGGTACCTCAAATAATCCAAAATCCAAAATGAATTAATTAAATGCACTGCCGACATTTTGATGGACCACATTAAAAGTGAAATTAAAAAAATCACTTTTCGTATCAATTGCGCTTGATGAAACCACAGATGTAGCAAACTTAAGTCAATTATCCATTGTTGTGCGATATGTATTGGATGGCATTCCTCAAGAGCGATTCTTAGGATTTTTAGACGTCACTAGCGAACGAACTGCAAATACATTGCTTAAAATTGTTTGTGAAATTATTTCAAGTTTAGAATGTGGTTCTAAGCTTGTTGCCCAGAGCTACGATGGTGCTGCCGTAACGGCTGGCCATTTAGGAAGCCTTCAAGCTAAAGTGAAAGAGAAGTTTAAACATGCAATTTTCGTTCATTGTATAGCACATAGACTTAATTTGGTTTTATCGCGAAGCATGGATAATATTAAAGATTGCAAAGTAATATTTTCGACGCATAGTGGTTTGGCTTCCTTCTTTTCAAAGTCATAAAAACAAACTCGCGCTTTGGACATTCACGTTAAAAAAAAGTTTCCAAAAGTTGCTCCGACGCGATGGAACTACAATGGACATTTAGTGCAAACAGTATTTCAATACCGTGATTCTTTGATACACTTTTTTCAAGACGTTTGGGATAATAAAGAAACATGGGATGCTGAAACTGTTACTACCGCTAAAGGGTATTTGCATTGGCAAAACTTTGAATTCAATTTTTTGCTCAACATTTTTGCTGACATTTTACAGACAAAGTCAAATGACATTGGCTTTTGCATTAAACAAATTGATGATTTTAAAAATAAAATGAATAAACAGTTTGAACATTTTTGGAATAAGACTCAAAACATTGGCTTGGAACCTGAAAGAACGAGAATTAGAATTGATAATGGCGGCGACAGAGAGAGACCTCCTATCGTCGATTATTATTATTCAGCTTCAAAGCGCATTAAAAGTTTTATACGAAATTCAACAAGTGAAGACAGACTCTCTAATTTAGCGCCAATATCCATTGGAAAAGAGCTTGTCAAACAGTTATCAGAAAATCCAAAATTTTACGATGTTATAGACAAATTTGCAGCCATTGAGGATAGGCGAATAGATCTTAAGTATAATTAGATGTCAACTGCTGTGTCAACTGTGCGAAAAATACTGGAAAAAATAAAAAAAAAACTTTTAAATGTTTTTTTTTACCTTCAAATAAACCAAGGAATGGTAAGTTTTTGTATAGCTTCTAATACTAAACTAGGTAATAAAGTAATAGTAATACTTCAAAAATCTCAATCTCGAATATCCGTAGTACTGAGGAAAAAGGCAAGATTTTGACAAAATGGTGAATGCGCCGCGAAAAAATTTTCGTCTGCGGCGCTGTGGTTACTGGCCTGCTGTATTTTTATACAATGGATAAATAATGTACTTACCAAAAAGTTTTGTTTAAAAAATTTCTTAATTTATTTTAAAAAAATTTGTATGTCAACAAAAATGTATTAAGCAATAGCATTACCGTTGTATGCTATGAATTATGTCAAAAAAAAAAAAATAATGTACATACATCTTGGTATATTATTGTTTTTCCATACCAATGTACACCGTTTTGACATAGTCTGACATCAATTTAAAATAATCGGATGACAGATTTAAGATTTCTTTAGGTTTTTTTATTAACTGGAATAAAAATATTGTCTTCGCGAGTGAAATTAATGTTAAGCTGCTAAACAAAAATATTAGTAAGATATGCATATAACAGTTTTATTAGAAAATGTGTACATTTACTAATTTTTTTATATACAGTGTGTCTACTTAAGTTGGAACCATATGGAAAACTTTTTTATTATTGGTTTTGTGAAAAAAAAGATTCTTAATAAAAAGTTCTGCATGATCCGAAACATAAAACGCAATCATCAGATATAATTTTTTTTAAGCCGTATACGAGGTTTGTCTAAAAATATGAATTTTACTCAAGAGTAAAGTACCTTTATTTTTTACAATACAGAAGAATATTATTATATAAAGTTATTTTGAATTAAAAGTTATATTTTAATATGCAATTACAGTCATTTAGCATGAAAATTGAGGTTGGGTAATTATTTACGTTATAAATTAATTTATTTGGATATAACATTTAATATAAAATAACTTTACCTTATAACATTCTTCTGCATTGCAAAACATAAAGGTACTTTACTCTTAAGTAAAATTCATATTTTTTGGCAAACCTCGTATACAGCTTAAAAAAATTGATATCTGTGGTTGAATTTTAGATTTTGGAGCATCCAGAACTTTTTATCTAGAATAATTTTTTTCACAAAACCAATAATAAAAAAGTTTTCCTTATGGTTCCAACTTAAGTATATGAATATCTAGAAAGTTGAATATTTTCACTATTTTTGCACAGAAAATTTTTTGGCTAAGGGTCGGTTTCTTTATCTCCAGTTAAATCTAAGTTACAAAGATACGCGGAAAGCCTCATTATTTAGTTGAATAATTGCACCGACCAAAATAAAAATTCCAGAGACGCTAAAATGGTGGTTCCCACCTTATCGAGACTAAAGCCCACAAAAGTAAACTCGTAGCGTAGCAAATACGAGAAATGATTTAATTTGGAACGAAAGACCGAAGTTATTACTTAAGTTAAACCATGTGATGCTTTTCACAAGCCTTGATTTTTAAATCCCTTCTATATACCTTTTTATTAGGGTTTAAAAACTTGTTCGAGCAATTTATCCAATAATAATTGGCACCTCTTAAGCCTGCTCATGTAAAATATTTGGGCTCCTTACTTCGCCTATTTATATTCTATTAATAAAGGACAGAAGGATGAATATTGCAACTATGTTAAAAGAAATAAATTGGCTTTCAGTTCAGAATTATGTTCAGTACATGACTGATGTTCATTTATAAAATAAAAATGACATAGTACCATCGCATCAGATCTATTAGAAAAAATCTGATGTGTCCAACACATGACTTTCCTATCTAGTTATTACAGGCTTTTTCCGTTCATTGTGTACAACCTATTGCAGCATCTCTATAAATGTTTAGAGGTTAAACTAAATATATATATATATACATTGTCCACATACATCTACCGCGAAACATTTTTCTATAGATATTCATTGAAAATGAAAATACTGAAAAATTTAAATTTAGCACTTTTCCTACAATTTTTCCATTACGGTCCATTTAAAAATAATCATGTATGAACAAATATTATAGAGATCGATATCGCAAACAACTTTTATTTCAACAATTTTCATAAAAATCAGAATTTTACACATTTTGTCAAATTTCTCGAATACGGACCATTTCAGGAAATTTTTACATAAGGCAAAAATTATAGATAATAATATTAGAAGTAACTTTTATTTGAACAATTTTCTTCTCCAAACATAAATAACAGATATATTCCATAAAATATATAAACGGCCTCCCATAAAGTACCCCCCCCCAGATGTTCCGACTTTGTCCAAAATCTAATCATTTTACGTCAGGCCGAAATAAAACTTAAGTTTAAAATTTATTGATTTTTTCTTTATCCGTTTTTGAGTTTTCTTCAAATTTCGAAATTTACACATTTTCTCAAATATCTCGAATACGGTCCATTTTAGAGAAATTATCTATGGGACAAAAATTATAGAGAATTATATTACAAACAACTTTTGTTTGAACAATTTTTATAAAAAAAAATATTTTTTTACATTTTATCAAATTTCTCGAATACGGACCATTTTAGGAAAATTTTGTAAATAACAAAAATTATAGATAATAAAATAAGAAGTATTTAAAAAAATTTCTTCCCCAAACGTAAATAACAGATATATTCCATAAAATATAAAAATGACCACCCATAAAGTACCCCCCCAGATGTTCCGACTCTGCCCAAAATCTAATCAGCTCATTGGACGCTGAAACAAAGCTTAAGTTTAAAATTTGGTGTTTTTTTGTGTATCGGTTCATGAGTTATGCGTTATACAGACACACACACACACACACACACACACACACAGACACACACACACACACACACACACACACACACACACACACACACACACACACACACACACACACACACACAGACATCATCGCGAAAATAGTCAAAATGGATTCAGGGGACCTCAAAACGTAAAAATCCGTCGAAAACTCGAGGTCGAAAAAAATCATGATTCCTATACTTTCCTTATATCTGTATACAGATAGGAAAGTAAAAATTCAATATAATTCGGAATATTCACAACTATAATACAAGAAGCCAATCTGACTTTCATGTACGGCAAGCCATCATTAAAAGTTCCCAAAATACAATTCTTATTAAAGGTTTAAAAAATTTAATAGACTACCTACAGAAATTTAAAAAAAAAACAATAAATATATTCAAAAGTAACCTTAAACAATACTTGATAAATAAACAGAATGGATATACGTTCTTGTGATAATACTCTTTAAACCTGTTCTTTATAAGTATTTCTCTTAATTTATTGTTAATTTACCCCTCGTTTTATCCGCATTTATTATAGATTATTTGTTTTGAGATCATGTACTTTATTTTAAAAATTACTTGATGTTATATTAATACTACTTACTATGTTTAAATTATCATTAGTTTTGCGACGATAGGTTATAGCAACATATAGCTACAAAACTATTTTTGTGTTAAAGTAGATCCATAGAGAGCAATGTAATTTACAAAAGCCTTTTTTTAACATACAAATAAATGACAACTTTATAATTAAAATGAAAAAAACAACAAAATACCTCGGTATCATAATTGATCCAAATTTGAAATGGGCAGTATATTCTACCTCTCTTTTATATAATAAAAAAGTACTTTGTATAAGAACATTATATTATCTGTCTTGCTGTACCTTTATTTATGGAAAGCCTGAATTGAGATACACTACAAATTATTTGCAATAAATATCAAAAGAAGTATACATTTTTAAATAATTTGACATTTAAGAGCCATTCACATATCACAGTTGACATCTGGATACTCGTCAGGCACAGCCAAGCATTATTCTGTTTTTTGCCAAATAAAATGACCGGTTAATTATTCTATGGGGTTGCGACACAGAACTAGTAAATTTGATGAAGGTGTTTTTGTGGCTAGGGGTGAAATAGTAGTACGCTTAATAGCACCACCATAAAAAAGTCATTTCTAAGAAACTGCTTGTATATTTTTCATAAATTGGCAGGCTTGGCGACTAATTTCGAATGAAAATAGCCTCCAAAATGGCTATGGTTGCCAAGTATGAAGGTCGCAACCCGCCTTAGAATTTTCACCTTAAAGAACAACAGCTGTTGTTTGACAGGTCATCAGAGAATGTTTGCATTGTATGGAATGTAAAGAATGTTAGGAATTTTGACGTTAGAAATAATTGGAATTTCTAAAATTGTCACATAAGGAATGCATAGGCAGCTTTTAAGAAAATTGATAATTAAGTAGTTAGGATGAACCGAAAATTCTGAAAATCAATAGGGTTCTAAGTTAGAAGTAATTTATTTAAGAAAATCAAAACTGGAAGTCAATCGGAACTTTCGTTCTAGAGTTATCGTGCCGGCATACATACACAGAGATGACCAGACGAAAATTTTTTTTCTGCAATTTGGGAGTCAGAAAGTTTCTTCGTCTGCACGAATGCAATACTGAGGCACCACAGGAAGGGCCTCAGTAATTGGGCCCTTTATTCTGCCTTAAATCTATATATCAATTCTGAGTATTGAACAACTAAAAACTTATCTTTCAAATACATTTTAACTGGTCATACATACATGGTCGTGGATGGATTTCGTGAAGAAATAGAGAAATAAATAAAAAATGGCACATTTGAAGATTTCAACGATTTTACTAAAGCATGTGAAAAAGTAGTTTTGAAAGAGTAAAACCAAATTTGGTAGATTTTCACACTTTTATTTTAAAAATAAATTTTTTTTTTTTATTTTTTTTTTAAACAAACACTAACATGACATATGTTTCGAAGTACAACTTCTTTTTCAAATGTGACTATTTACAATTCGGTATCCAATATATATACAAAATAATTTAACAAAACAAAGTACTTAAGAAAACATCAATAACATTACAAAATAAACTAACTATTTAAAGTAAATAAGGGTACTTAGGTAATTATAATATCCATCAAATAACAATAAGATAGCCCATTACCGGGATTATCTCACAGAAAACTGGGAAAGAGGTTTAATAAGGGTGAATTATTAATATCTAATTGATCATTTAGTAAGTTATCTGAATTTTTAAATCTATTTATTTCAAGTGTTTCTAAATGGTTTAATTTAAGGCTCTTATTTTCTACATGTAAAATTTCAAAGTTGTCTGTAAAAGAATGATTTTCAGCTAAAATATGATTTGAGTAAGTAGAATTATTTTTGTTTTTTGTATAGCTATTATAATGTTCGGAATAGCGTTTTTTGAAAGTACGGCCTGTTTGACCAATATACAATTTTGGACAACTCCACAATTTAATTTATATACCCCCGATTTATTATTAGGATTAATTTTACCCTTATTGTTTTTAAGTTGTCCAAAATTGTATATTGGTCAAACAGGCCGTACTTTCAAAAAACGCTATTCCGAACATTATAATAGCTATACAAAAAACAAAAATAATTCTACTTACTCAAATCATATTTTAGCTGAAAATCATTCTTTTACAGACAACTTTGAAATTTTACATGTAGAAAATAAGAGCCTTAAATTAAACCATTTAGAAACACTTGAAATAAATAGATTTAAAAATTCAGATAACTTACTAAATGATCAATTAGATATTAATAATTCACCCTTATTAAACCTCTTTCCCAGTTTTCTGTGAGATAATCCCGGTAATGGGCTATCTTATTGTTATTTGATGGATATTATAATTACCTAAGTACCCTTATTTACTTTAAATAGTTAGTTTATTTTGTAATGTTATTGATGTTTTCTTAAGTACTTTGTTTTGTTAAATTATTTTGTATATATATTGGATACCGAATTGTAAATAGTCACATTTGAAAAAGAAGTTGTACTTCGAAACATATGTCATGTTAGTGTTTGTTTAAAAAAAATAAAAAAAAAAAATTTTATTTTTAAAATAAAAGTGTGAAAATCTACCAAATTTGGTTTTACTCTTTCAAAATTAAATGGATTTTCATCAAGTAAAGGCCGAAACAATAAATAATTTGAAAAAGTAGTGTCCAGAAATAAAGTTATATGTCTTGAAATTTCTAACTTTATGAAATTTGAAAACGTCTGTGAAAGTGCTACATACGAAGTTCCATAATGTATAGTTCCATAATAAAGTAAAAGTACGATTTATAAAAAGCCAACAAAAATTATTTTATAAAATATTTGAAGCATTTTAATCTATATTTAAGTCGCCTGTCAAAACTATTTTGAAATGATCTGGAAAATCTACTAAGATTTTAAATTGTTAAAAAAACTAACCTCTCTGATAAAAGAAAGGAGGAGAATTTTAAGACGAAAATGTGGTATAAATTGTTTTAGAACGTCGCTTCGTTTTCGAAACACAGGATGTTAAAAACAATCAAATTTAATGCGTTTTCTTTTTTTAATTATTAATTAGTGGCACATGATATTTCAGTGATATTTGGTATACATAATAAGGGGTTTTAGTACTAAACTTTGTGTCCATTTTAAACTTTTCAAATAGTTTACTGGTGGAGATCCGGGTAGCGAGTACCATAATGTCGTATTATTTATTTTTGCGAAATTATAACAAGTTATTTTCTTTGGAACGAATGAATATTTAATTATGAAATTGAAGGGTATTGGGATTGTATTTTACATTTTTTAGAAGATATGTCAAATTTATGTGACGTCAGCTTTTAGCGTACCGCCGCCATTTCGATTGTTTTTAAATGGCAACGTAATTCGAGTGATATATCAGAGAAAATCCTAATTTTTTTTTAATAATACTAAAAAGTACCAAATTACTAATCAAAAACCCTATAACATTGCAGTTTTATTAACCTACTTTTATTTTTCACTATTGGTTTACCATGGATCTCAATTATTCGAACATCATGGTTTTAATTTTTTAAAAGAGAGCATGACTTCCACTTGCATACTTACCCAACAGATTTTTTAATCTAACTTTTTTCTCAGTGTAATATTATAGCGTTTTTTCATTATTTTTAATCAAATTTGTTTCTAATCTAAAAGTTACCTACTCTTTCCTTGTGTCTAGTATTTTAGAGGATTCTAGTTAAAAAAAGAAAGTAAATAGGAACAAAGAAATTTACATGTATGATGAACGTATGAATTTAGACAAACACGATCAAGTCACGATTGAGCCATGAGTTTATTTTTATAAGAAAAAGGATATTGAAACGCAATAGTTAATTGCTTTTTCTCAGAAAACAATTCCCTGTAGCGAAAAGAAAAAAAAGACCTTTTTTCTTCGAAATGAACTGTAATTAAGAATATTAAAAAAATGCGATAGTATCACACTGAGAAAAGGTTAAGTTAAGAAAATCAGTTGGTTGTGTGAATAAGTGGTAACCTTTATCAAAAAATTATGATTTGAGATAATTTAGACCATAGGTTCCCAACGGAGGCGATACCGGCCCCCAGTGGGAGATGGAACTATCTATAGGGGCGGTAGCGGATGCAGAGGCAAATGGGGGGCGTTAAGGCAATTAAGAGGGGTGATGCCTGCCCTATCACCTCCAAAATATAAAAATATTTATTTTTCAATTAAAAATAAATGTTTATAAAATATAGTTAATAAATATTTCAAATAAATCTTTCATAAATATTTAAAAGAAAAATGTTTTTAAAATATTTTGAAATATTGTGTGCCTATAGGTAATATATTTAGGAAATTAATATTCAAAATATGGATTTACGTACTCTCCTACAAACAAAACAAAGTTTTTTCAAATGAAGCTATGAAAATTTCTAGGATATAAGAGCATTTAAACAAAATACTTGCTAATAAAAAGAATAAGGATTTATCTTATTTTTAAGGACTGGAAAAGCAATATTTAAAAACCTTTTTGTGATGTCTTCTAAACAAGATGATGATGGATTACGAGCCACATGTAACATTTTATTGTTATTCGAAAAAGCTGGAAAAACATACACAATTGGTGAGGAAATAATTTTGCCGGCAGTCAAAGCGGTAATAAAAACTGTTCTTTATCATAAAGCACCGTCAGACATCATGAAAAAAGTCCCTTCAGTAATAATTCTGTGCAAAGAAGAATAGATTAAATGGCAAAATATATTGAAATATCATTATACTTTAAAGACGTGGAAATTTTTCATTCAGCTCGATGAATCAACTTTACCAAATAATTCTACAACTAGCTTAGTTCTATTGTCATTTTTTAACACCAAACCCCCCCCAATTCCCATTGAAAATAAAGCCTATTTTGAAAACCTCCCTTTTACAGAATTCGATGGGGAAGTATCTGATGATTCCACCATAAGCGAAACCGAATGAGGAAGATTTACTATTAATTAATTTAATTATTTGTTCTAAATTTTTTAGGAAATAAAAAGTTGTACTTATTGCTAGTTCAAAAACTAGATACATTTATTTTTTTACAATTCAATTGCTAAAACCTGATTTCTTGTTTTTAAATAACAAAAAAAAAATGAAAAGGAAGGTTTAAAATGCTTAAAAATAATCAGGATTTAGATTCATTTCAACTACCACCGAAATAGTCAAAAATAATTTCAATATGCCGTAATACGCCTCTTTTTCTTTTTAGCTTTAAAACTGCTCTTCTGAAAACTCATAAATTTTGAGTTACCTAGTTGTAAGTATTAAAGGGACGATAAAATTTCGACTCATGCAACGAAGACTATAGTAACTCATTATTTCTAGTTTTGAGAAAAAGATAATAAAGTATTCGTAGTATATATTTTATGGCCTAAAATGACATACTATATTTTATGGTAGTATTTTTGGTTGCCTATTCTCTTCGTTTAGACATACTATACTTTCTCAGGTTAAAGCTTTTGATAAATATATGCGCTGGATAGTAGCTCAAAAACTCCCAAAAATGAATTACTATAGTCTTCGTTGCATGAGTCGATTTGACAGGTTATAATTATTTACATTGTTGGTTGCATAGTTAACAACCTATTTCTAAAAAACGAAACCTAACTTGAAATTTGTAATTTTCGAAAACATCAGAATGGCCATTCTGAAAAACTTCAATTTTTGACTTAGCGACCTATTCACAGATGGTACAGAATTATTATTTCCTAAAAATTTGGAAATTGATACAAAGGCAGAATCTATATTAAATACCATGTAAAAGTTTTATTAAGAGAAAGAAACCCTTATTTGCAATATTTTGTCAGCAGCTACTGATAGAGCTCCACTTTATGTTTCTTGATATAAAAAGTTATTTTTTAAAAACAATTTTTATTTGAATTTAAATACAATATGTGTTTTTATCTACAAGTCTAAAATCATTCTAATGAAAATATTAATTATTAAATGAAATGTTAACTTTTGCCGAATCAGCACGTGTGACGTGCCGGCGATGTGGTCGATGTTTGATTCCATATATGGTGGTGTTTATGAATGGTTTCTGATAACGTTCGTAGTTCCTATAACATAACTCCTCCATCCCCAAAAGGAACTCAAGGGTGTAACTGAGGTGGAACCACTTGAGTTGCGTCAATGGCAGAAGGCTTCTTCTTCTTCAGTTTTAGAAATTGCGTGATTAGTTTTCTGTTCTTTAGTATTAAGTATATAAGGGTCAAGCTAAAGAGGGACGAGCTAATTCCTGTTGCCCATTTGAAGGATGTGGTATAGTTGAGAAATTCTTGTATAGGCTCGATACTATCTTCATTAAGTTGTATTTTATGTAGTTCGTCCAGATGAATTTTTTGGAGGTTTATTTTTTGTATGCTGATGGTGGGGAATGACATCTCGCCGATATTTTCTAGTTTGATAGGGTGACCCTCTATGATGCTTTTCTCATTTTCATAGAAATATTTCTTAGTAGTTATCGAACATTTCGGTGGAATTATAAATAAGTAGGTACCGTGAAGAATGGAAACATCTGTTTCTGCGCAATTTGATTTTATTTTCTCTGGTTCTGGAAAAATGCCGATGTAATGGCTTTCATTGATTTCCTCTAATAGTTGGCCGGAGATTCGAACGGGTATCTGTCGACATTGTGCAGGGGATGATGTAACTGATAAAATTGAAGTTATGCAGTCTTGGTTCTCTTGAATAGCTTGTAGTTGATTTATCTTGCAGAGGAAGTATGGCTGGAGTTGTAGACATTCTTCTTCTTGATATTGGTACTGATCGTTGCCAAGGATTAGGTATGTGGAAGGGGGAATAAGGATAGTTTGATTTTCATTGGGAACGGAGTAAAGATGATAATAGTTAAATAAATCTGAATGCACTAAAGGGAAATCTAGTGAGAAAATTATTTTGTCTTTATCGTAGTATACTTTAGTTTCAATTATTTCGTAGTATTTTATAATTTCGTCTTCGATGAAAATAAGTTGGTCGTGCGGATACAAGTTATACAATTCTTTAATAATTTGTTTTAAATCATCGGGGGTGATTATGCTTTGATGTAGTATTTTAAGATTTGCAAAGCTAATTGCATTTTCAATGTCAGTGAGGAAGCTCATCATTGAATCCGAATTTATTTTTATTTGGTTAAAGATTTCTAGAAACTCTAAATAGTGTGTGTAACTAAATGTCGTCTCATTAAGTGCTTTTCCTAATTCATTAATTTTATTAGAGATTAAAAGTTGATTATCCGAAATTGTGAATAATGATTCGTTCACAACTCGCATTAGATTTTTATTTAAAGATAGTTGAGAATTAAATTTTCTTATAATTTTATTTTGATTATTTTCTAATTCAGAAATGCTTGCGTAAATTTGGTTTGCATCTTCTTGGTCCATGTTTCCGCTGATAAATTTCACTAAGGAACCTAAAGGATTAATTAACCCTCTTTTATGACGGTTTGAAGGAAATATAGAGTTCATTTTTACATTTATTTTGTTAACTTCGTATTCTAAATGTTTGTAGGCGTTACGTAAGGAATTAAATTTATTGAAAGTGGAAGATTGATTTATTAATCTATCTAGGTTATAATACTGAGAAGTTAGGTTAATTACTTGATTTTCTATGGGAGTTACAGGAATATAATGGAGAAATGTGTGGGAAGCAATCTTCACTCTTGCTGATCCGAGTTTGAAAGGAAGGATGCCTGGGTTATTTTTGAGGGATGTTATCTGAATCTTCTGGCTCGCTACTATCTGGGGATTTTATTAATTAGTTGCCTGGGAGGTTTGAAAGATTGTTTATGGTAATTGTTTTGAGAAGTTGTGACTGTGAGATCGTTAGATGCTATGATATGTTCGGGTTTATATGGAGGTTTGGTTTTAGATTGTCTGTCCGTTTGTTTTTTATATGCGACTGTGCCGGGTAAAATGTCGGGAGGATCAGTTCTTTTTTCGTTGAGTTTTGCAATAAGCTTTTGTTTTTTCTCATTTGTTTCGGTATGTATTTTATTGTAAATTTGTTTCATATTTTATGTTCGCTAAGTTGAATATTGTAAGGTTGAGCTTCGTTATCTATTTCACAAGGGTCTTTTAATTCGAGGTGACCTAAAAGAAGGTTTGCATTTAGTAGCTGAGTGTATTAAGTTGTTATATCCTATAACGGACAAGGTTAGTTTTTCGAATGAATTCAATTTAGGTTTGGTTATTGCTAATGTTCTCATATGTTCGAGTAGGGTTGAATGGAACCGTTCTACTATTGCATTGCTATTGGGATTTTGTGGTAAGGTATAGTGCCAATTAATGCGATATAGTTTGGCAAAATCTTTAAGAAGATGTTGAGTGAATTCTGTTCCACAATCTGACACAATGTTTTCGGGAATTTTAAAAGTGGAAACAAATTGTAATAATGCTTGATAAATATGGAGGGCTGCCATACTAGGTACTATATAAGCCTGCCCAAAACGGCTAAAACTGTCACATATTGTCAATGTAATCGTATTGTCAAATTTGAACGTATCTACGTGTACTGTCTCAAGGGTTTTTTTTGGAGTCGGAGTTAGCTCGAGTTTTATTAAAGGAGGGTGTCTTTCATATTTTGCTTGTTGACAAACTGAACAATTATTGATGAAATCTTTTACGTCATTGTTTAATTTTGGCCAATAGTATTTTGATTTTAACTGATTTATTGTTTCATGAATACCTCTGTGATTTGTTATTCCTTCATGTTGATTTTTCAGTAATTCTTTTTGTCTTTTTTCGTTGTTTATATCATATAGTAAGGTATTTGATTTTAGAAGTATAAAAGCATAATTTTTGAAAATTAACGGAATGAATTTACACATATTTTTATAAAGAATTTCTTCGCTGTCGTTTTGAAAAAAGAAAACATATCGTTTCTTTGGGACACCGTAATCTTTTAGAAAAGTTATTATTTGTTGTTCAAAAGAGTTATTCGTTACGTATAGGGACCATCTAGTCCTAGCGGGAGCATTGAATATTTTTTTTATTTCTTGCCAGGGGTTTTGATTAACTTTAATTATGATAATTTGATTTAGAAATGTATTCAAAGGTTTATCGGTTATATGTATGCCTAGTATAGGGTTTTCTTGACTGGTATGTATAGTATCACCGTCAGAGTCGTCTTTGTCATTTGAGTCAAATTCTGCAAGTACAGATTGGATGTCTTCGTCAGTTATTATTGGTACGTCGGGGTGTTCCCGAATCGTTTGGGATGGTGTTTTTAAAGTCGTGGGATTAGAATTGTCGATAGATTCGTTAAAGTTTTCAATGTATTCGAAGATATTTGAAGGGTTATTAGTAGATTTATCAATAGGGTAAATTTCTATCCTGTAGAGAGCGTCTGCGTTGGTGTTAGAGGATCCCTTTTTGTATATAATTTCATAGTCGAATTCCTCGAGTTTTAGTCTCCACCGAACCAAACGAGAATTGGGTTCTTTCAGAGACATGAGCCACTGTAGGGGTTTGTGGTCTACTAAAATTTTGAATTTCGTGCCGAATAGATAAGCTCTGAAATGTTTCGTACTCCAGACGACTGCTAACAATTCTTTCTCAATCGTTGAGTAATTCTGCTCAGCGGCATTAAGGGTACGGGAAGCATATGCTATTGGTTTGTCCTGACCAATAGGTCCTTGTGACAGGATAGCTCCGATAGCGAAGTTACTTGCATCTGTCGTTAAAATAAATTCTTTGGAGAAGTCGGGGTAGATTAGGATAGGTTCGTTTGTAAGTAGGGATTTGCAGTCTTCAAATGTCTTTGTGTAGAGCGGGTCGTTTATGTCAATATGTGCCCCTTTTTTCAGGCAGTTCGTAAAGGGTTTTGTAATTTTTGCAAAGTTATTAATGAATTTTCTATAGTATCCTAAAAGGCCCAAAAAGCTTTTTATTTCTTTAGTTGTTTTCGGAATCGGATAATTAATAATGGCTTTAACTTTTTCGGGGTTAGGTTTGATGCCTTCAGGAGTCACAATGTGTCCTAAAAAGGCTACTTCCTTTTTTAGAAATTCAGATTTGTCAATCTGAACTTTAAGATTAGCTTGACGAAGTTTTTGAAACACTTTCTTTAAATTTATAATGTGATCTTGTAGAGAACTAGAAAAAACGATTATATCGTCCATATAAACGAGACAAACTTTATCTCGAAGTTCTTTCAAGACATTGTCCATTAGGCGTTGGAATGTAGCAGGTGCGTTTTTCAGGCCGAAAGGCATTCTGACATATTCGTAGTGACCGTTTTCGACATTGAAAGCAGTCTTTTTGATATCGTCAGGGTGCATTTCAATCTGATGAAATCCACTAGCTAGGTCAAGGGTAGAAAAATAACAGCCTCGTCCGAGTTTGTCGAGTATGTCTGTAATGTTAGGAATAGGATAACGGTCGTCAATTGTTTTTTCATTGATTTTCCTATAGTCAACAACAATACGCCATTTTCTTTTTCCTGAAGAGTCTAATTTCTTCGGAACTATCCATATTGGCGATGACCACGGGGAATCGCTTGGTCTTATTATGCCTTTTTCGAGCATGTCATTTATTTGTCGTTCTACTTCGGGCTTATGAACGTATGGATATCTATAGGTTTTACTATAAATAGGGGTTTCGTCTTTTGTCTTAATTTCGTGTTTCACCTGATTAGTAAACGTCAGTGGTAAATTTTCTTTATGAAAGATGTCTTGAAATTGTCTACACAGTTTTTCTATATGATATTTTTCTTCGGAGTTTAGGTGAGAAGTTCTAATGTATTGGTTTATGTCGAAATTGTCATAGAAATTATTTGGCGGGTTTTGGACGGACATTTGGAATATTTCGTAAGTTTCGTTTAGGAGTTCTACGTGGATGGGTTCATAGAGATAGATATCTTGAGTTTTTTCGGTATTGTTTTGTATGTCGACACAAGCATAACCATTTTTTGAAATTGCAATACCTTCTCGAACAAAGCAATTAAAAAGTTTTAAATCTGGAATTTTGACTATTTCATTTTGAACGTTGACGGGGATTTTTGCAGTTTCAATAGAATATGGTTCAATCCGAGCGAAAAATAAAAGTTTTCCTTTAGATTCATAATGAGATAATGATAGATTCGTATCTTTTGTTTTTAGAAGCGAATTTTTTAAATCAATTTCTACTTCTAGATCTTTAAGAGTTTCGTAGCCTATAAGGCCGTCAAAGAAATGGTGGAATTTGAAGAGATGAAATTTCATAGTTTTATTACATTTTAATTCAGAAAAAGCGGGTATTTCTACGCAAAGGTCTCTCGTTGTTGTTTGAAAAACAGAACTTATTGTGATCGGTTCTTTAAAGATATATTCGGGGAAATAATTTTCGGCTATTTCGGGATTAATGAAGGATTTTGAAGCACCTGTATCGATTAAAAGTTTTAAAGGAGGGTTGGAAATTACGATAAATGGTAGATCTTTTTTGTCATATAAGGAGTATATTTCTATGTTTGATTGGTCGTATTGGATATTTTCTGAAAATTTTGTGAATCGTCTAAATTTTCTGATTCTGAATTTGGGCTCTGGGCGTTCATTTGATCTGTGTAATTATTTACATAACAATCGTCTGGTAAGCAGTCGTTAGCGTGTGCGTTTAAACTATTGTTAGTGTACGAGTAAGGAGTTTGGAAATAAGGGTCGTTTCCTTCGTAAGTGGTATCTTCTTCATAGGGGTAGTAGGAATCTGCATAATTATTATAGTCATAGTACTGTGGTTGGTCAATATTGAAAAGTTCTTCGGATGTAAATTTTGGTTGTGATCGAAATTGGGGTTGGAATTGTGTATTGCCTCTTCTGACATTGGTATTAAATGTATTACGAGAAACGCCGCTCATGGGTGTGGGTCTAGGTCTGTTAAAATTAGGGTTTGGTTTCCAAACATTTGTGGGAGCTCTAGGAGGTTGTTGTGTGCCGAATACTTGGCGATTCGTAGGGAATCTTTGATGGATAGGTCTGGGTTGGACATTTATAGGTCCGCGGGGAAATTGATTAGAAACATTTTGCTGAGGTTGGAAATTAGGTTGAAAATTTGGTTGAAAATTTTGTTGAAAATTTGGTTGAAAATTTGGTTGATAATTTGGTTGATAATTTGGTGTATTAAAATTCATGTTAGAAGGATTAAAGTTACCGTTATAATATTGATTAAATTTTGGTGTTACTCTAGGTTTAATATTATCTGTATTGGGTTTTTGCAAATGGAGAGTATTAATTTCCTCAATAACATTTTGCCTAGCTTCTGCAAGTGTTTTTGGTTTCATTGCTCTAATTGTAGAACCTAAAGGTTCTTTAAGACCTGCTAAGAATATTTTTAAAGCATGTTTATTATAAAAATCCTTTTTTACAGTTGCACTAGCTTGGACAGTTTCATGACAGTCAACAAAATTATGAAGAGCACTTAAATTTGACATTACCCTAGTGTAGAAATGTAGGGCAGGTTCATTAGAATTTTGTCTTAATTGATCTATGTCGAATAATAAGCCATTCTCATCGCGCTGATCACCGAAGTGAGCTAATAATGAACTTTTAACTGTTTCCCAATCTTTAGTAGTACAAATACTGTAAACTTGTCGTGCAGGACCAACTAATTTTGAATATATTCCAAAAATTAAACTTACGTTTTGTACACTGCCAGAACTTTCTGGGGATGGATTTCAGTAAGTATTTATTAAAGTATTGGCAGTTTCTAGAAATGAAGCTAATTCTAAAGGATTTCCATCGAATTTTGGTACTATTTCTAACAATTTTGGATCAAATTTTGGGGTAGGCATTATTGTTGAATTTGATTCTTCGTTAATAGATAAATTACTAAAATAAGAGCTAATCTCTAAATCTAAACTATAATCTTCTTTGTTAGATACGTTAAAACTAAATTCTGATTCTAAACTATTAAAACTAGGCTCACGGTCGATCTCCGCAATGGAATTTTCGGATGAGGAGAATGACATAGACAGGAAAAGGATAGATAAATGAAGGCAACTTACAGTATTATCACGATGATGTCCATAAGGGCCTCAAGACTTCACTTCTTATTCTAATTTTCTTCTGACACTTTCCAAGGTGGATGTTCTCAGTTTATTTAACAGTTTCTGCACTTTTCGCGATTCTGACACTTTCCAATACGGATGTTATCAGTGTTTTTATTTCACTAAACTAGGTTCGAATCAGCACGTGTGACGTGCCGGCGATGTGGTCGATGTTTGATTCCATATATGGTGGTGTTTATGAATGGTTTCTGATAACGTTCGTAGTTCCTATAACATAACTTCCAGCAATGACAGGACTTCATAAGGGTTTCATAGCGCATTTGAAATAAGCAGTACCAAATGTTCTCGCTGTACATTGTATTATTCATCGTCGCATTTAGTTGCAAAAAATTTGAATGAACGTCTGCACACGTCGTTTTTATACGTTATTTAATATAATATAATATAAGAAGCAATTCATGAATGACCGATTATTTGGTCAGCTTTGTAGTGAAATTGATGAAAATTACAATTATTGCATATTTGTCAGACTTATTTAAAATATTTAATGAAGTTAATTTACAATCGCATAGTAATGAGTTAAACTTAATTAAATCAAAAGGCATCATAACTGCTTTTGCGAGAAAACTTCTTTTATTCAAACGAAATCTAGGTAGAGGTGAATACAAACACAAAGACTATCAACATTCTCTGCGAAACAGGAAGACTAACTTACTTACTTCAAATACTTAGAGTTTCTTCATTTTGATTTTACGGAGCGTTTCCAAGATATTTAAAACATGAACGTACCGAGTTGTGTAACCTACCAAATTTACTTAGCAACTTCCAGAGGGCAAATTTTTAAAAAATAAACTTAAAAAAACTTTACCAATAAAATTGTGTCTATTTGGTCACATAAGTTTCGGTTGTTCCAGTATCAACCTTCGGGCCTTCGACGTCTCTCAGGCGGTAGTTGAGAGGTGGATAGCCTTAAAAATTCAAAAAATAATGGACAAATTCATGAGCGCCAACTAAGTCCCTATAATGACCAAACCATGTTTTTATTTTTCCACAAACCCAGTAAATGAGGAAAGAAATAAGACAAACCACAAACTTATGTTTTACAAATAATTTATCCAAAGTTACTCACTGATTTACAATCTTCAAATTATTATTAAGAAACTAATTACAAATACAATATTTAAGTTGTTCAAGAAAAAAATATCCTACAGCTTATGATGAATTCATAACTAAATAAACTAAAATATCTACAGACAGTAAGAAATTAACTTATATATGTAATAGCCTTATCCCAGAAATAATAATAAATTCTTCAATAGATGGCACGTTTAGTCGTTAGCATGGTACCCAGCGAAGGACCATTTTCGCAAGATAAAATATTGTAAAATAATAATTTCTAATTAGAGACTGTTGAAATTACATTCAACATGTCCTATCCGCTAATCTAAATCAGCATTCAAATACAACACTCCCTGTATAAACTAATTATCTAAAGTTGTAAAAGAACAACCCGGTTAACTTTCAAATAACCTTCAGATACCTGCGAATTCGCAAACAATTAAAAAAAAAGAGTCACACGAGATTTTTTCACCCAATCATGACTCTCGCGCACAATCTTAAAATACTAAATAATCAATTAGAAGAAAGCCGTTAAAACCGATGCGACCTAACAAGCTTGCATCGAGAAACAAAACGCTCACTTTCGCTCAGTCAGTCAAAAAAACAACAAGTAAAACTCTTTAAAAGAGCCGGCAGTCGCCGTAAGTTAATTTGAAGCATTTGTGCGATTTGATTGAGTAGTAAATGTGTAAAATGTGAAATCAGCAAGCCGTGAATATATCAAATTCAAATATAGGGTGATAGTTTTATTTGATTAAACCCAATGCTTCAACCAGAACTTCAAGAGTATCTTTCAGAGGCTGCAGGGTGGAGCATAAGGCCTTCACCCCAGGTAATCTATTTCGAATACAGTCATACAGTCCACCATGATCGAAGGCAGTAAATGTCAAGCCCAATAAAGCTAGGGTGAAACAGAGACAACAACTTCAAATGTTGAAATACAAATTACTTTTAACACTCTTCAGATTGGAAGAAGTTACTTGCTTACTTCTAGTTAGGACCTAATTATTTATAAAGAAAAATATAAAACCCGTTAAATATTGACCGTAAAATAAAAATCATGAAGCAAAACAAAATATAATAATAAACACATAAAAGAACGTTAATCAGGTCTTCTGAGATTGCTTAACGTACTAGTTAAAATGTTGAACGTAGCCCATAGATCCAGAGGTATTTAAGGTCAATACTCAGACCGAGACACTAAGTGCTTAATTAAATAAATTATGAAATAATATTTAGTAACACATAAGTCATTAAAGAAAAACCCTCTAGAACATTCTGTATGCAAAAGAATATATAATGTTGAGAGTACCTTAGTAACATTCGTTTAATAAGAGTTGAATGTCTAATTTAATAAATTAGCAGGCATAGTGCCACATAGAATCCTCAATAATATATAAGAAGCCTGATAGCAGGGTGTCTCTATTAACATATTACCATCACCATTCTCCCATCCAGATAAATTAACGTCTATGTAAAAACCAGTGAAATATTATACCAAGTGGCTAATAACCCAATGGACTATGAATAAATGGACCAATGTTTTGGTAAACTGATGTACTGTGTCCCCACGATTGAACTCACGTAACCTCACGAAAACTCCAGGTGAAACGTTAAGTTGAACTCCGGGGTAAACCCTTTCTCGTAAAGAGTTCAACTGGTAGGTCTCAAAGGTTGAAAAAAGAAGAGGATGGCGTCCAACTGCCATTCTCACTTGAAGAATTCAGTTCAGTTATACAAATCTCAAATGCTCATGGACTTCCAATTTTTAAGTATATAGATTCTCTTTAGAGGGGGTGAAAAGGACTACCACTACACAATAAAAAATTTAATTACAAATCCCTAAATTTTCCCCAAAAATTTTTGGATCCTTACTATCGCCAATTAAATATGAAGTAAATTCTAAAAACCTCTTTAATAGGATAACCCGATAGTTATATCTAATTAAGATTTTTCCTTATGACGTTTTCAAAGTATCCCCTTTCTTTTCCCCTGTCAAAAATCCACCTAACCTTGGAACTCACCACAATGTCTCGTTCCCGTTTTACATGATATCCGAGTGGATTCAGAAATGCATCCTCAATAATTTACCAGAATATGCCTTGGAGATCATTAACGAGATATTACCCTAACAAACTATCTATCTACAATAAAACAATTCGGATAATTATTGATCTCCTGACAAAAATCGATCCAAAACTGATGGCGAAAAATCTCCTTAGCGCGTACTGAACTACTGCATCACAAATCTACAATTAAAAATCTGATGTGTCCAACACATGACTTTCCTATCTAGTTATTATAGGCTTTTTCCGGTTATTCTGTACAACCTATTGCAGCATCTCTATAAATGTTTAGAGGATAAACTAAATATATACATTGTCCACATACATCTACCTCGAAACATTTTTCTATAGATATTTATGGAAAACGAAAATACTGAAAAATTTAAATTTCCTACAATTTTTTCATTACGGTCCATTTTAGAAAAATTATGTATAAACAAAAATTATAGAGATCGATATCGCAAACAACTTTTATTTCAAAAACTTTCATAAAAATCAGAATTTTGCACATTTTGTCAAATTTCTCGAATACGGACCATTTCAGGAAATTTTTACATAATACAAAAATTATAGATAATAATATTAGAAGTAACTTTTATTTGAACAATTTTTTTCTCCAAACATTAATAACAGATATATTCCATAAAATATAAAAGTGGCCTCCCGTAAAGTACCCCCCAGATGTTCCGACTATGTCCAAAATCATTTCACGTCAGGCCGAAATAAACCTTAAGTTTAAAATTTAATCTTTTTTTCTTTATCCGTTTTTGAGTTTTCTTCAAAATTCGAAATTTACATATTTTCTCAAATATCTCGAATACGGTCTATTTCAGAGAAATTATGTATAGAATAGAAATTATAGAGAATTATATTACAAACAACTTTTATTTGAACAATTTTTATAAAAAATATTTTTTTTTACATTTTGTCAAATTTCTCGAATACGGACCATTTTAGAAAAATTTTGCATAGAACAAAAATTATAGATAATTATATTAGAAGTAACTTTTATTTAAAGAATTTTCTTCTCCAAACGTAAATAACAGATATATTCCATAAAATATAAAAATGACCACCTATAAAGTACCCCCCCAGATATTCCGACTCTGCCCAAAATCTAATCAGCTCATTAGACGCTGAAACAAAGCTTAAGTTTAAAATTTGGTATTTTTCTGTGTATCGGTTTATGAGTTATGCGTTATACAGACACACACACACACACACACACACACACACACACACACACACACACACACACACACACACACACACACACACACACACAGACATCATCGCGAAAATAGTCAAAACGGATTCAGGGGACCTCAAAACGTAAAAATCCGTCGAAAACTCGAGGTCGAAAAAAATCATGATTCCTATACTTTCCTTATATCTGTATACAGATAGGAAAGTAAAAACGAACGCGCCACGTTTAACTCACAGACCCCGCATTATCATGTTTCGTCAACTGATTTCACGTCTATTATAACCTTATTCGTCTGACAATTTAAACAAAAGAATACTTAGGAATAATATTAATAATATGAATGGCAATGATTAATTAATTAATTAGGACAAGAAGTAAACAAATTCGTTGTTATTGGCTCGTTAATAATTCATTTTCTCAAGGAAAGGAACAAAACATATGTATAAATTAATTCGCAATGATACCTTGTTTTCTTTAAGGTGAATTTATCAAGTTGAAACAACCCAGTTTGGGACAAACGTACTGTAATTAAAAAGGATTATTGTACAATTTAGATACCATGAATCATTAATCATGTTTATTATTGATAAGAAGAATTAAATAATAAAACTGGCATTCGCAAGACCAGGAAACGTTTGACCTTTTTACTTTCCTATCTGTATACAGATATAAGGAAAGTATAGGAATCATGATTTTTTTCGACCTCGAGTTTTCGACGGATTTTTACGTTTTGAGGTCCCCTGAATCCGTTTTGACTATTTTCGCGATGATGTCTGTGTGTGTGTGTGTGTGTGTGTGTGTGTGTGTGTGTGTGTGTGTGTGTGTGTGTGTGTGTGTGTCTGTGTGTCTGTGTGTGTGTGTGTGTGTGTCTGTATAACGCATAACTCATGAACCGATACATAGAAAAACACCAAATTTTAAACTTAAGCTTTGTTTCAACGTCCAATGAGCTGATTAGATTTTGGGCAGAGTCGGAACATCTGGGGGGGTACTTTATAGGTGGTCATTTTTATATTTTATGGAATATATCTGTTATTTACGTTTGGAGAAGAAAATTCTTCAAATAAAAGTTACTTCTAATATAATTATCTTTAACTTTTGTTTTATGCAAAATTTTCCTAAAATGGTCCGTATTCGAGAAATTTGACAAAATGTAAAAAAAATAATTTTTTATGAAAATTGTTCAAATAAAAGTTGTTTGTAATATAATTTTCTATAATTTTTATTCTATACATAATTTCTCTAAAATGGACCGTATTCGAGATATTTGAGAAAATGTGTAAATTTCGAATTTTGAAGAAAACTCAAAAACGGATAAAGAAAAAAACATTAAATTTTAAACTTAAGGATTATTTCGGCCTGACGTGAAATGATTAGATTTTGGACAAAGTCGGAACATCTGGGGGGGTACTTTATGGGAGGCCGTTTTTATATTTTATGGAATATATCTGTTATTAATGTTTGGAGAAAAAAATTGTTCAAATAAAAGTTACTTCTAATATTATTATCTATAATTTTTGTTTTATGTAAAAATTTCCTGAAATGGCCCGTATTCGAGAAATTTGAGAAAATGTGCAAAATTCTGATTTTTATGAAAGTTTTTGAAATAAAAGTTGTTTGCGATATCGATCTCTATAATTTTTGTTTATACATGATTTTTCTAAAATGGACCGTAATGAAAAAATTGTAGAAAATTTAAATTTTTCAGTATTTTCGTTTTCCATGAATATCTATAGAAAAATGTTTCGAGGTAGATGTATGTGGACAATGTATATATTTAGTTTATCCTCTAAACATTTATAGAGATGCTGCAATAGGTTGTACAAAATAACCGGAAAAGCCTATAATAACTAGATAGGAAAGTCATGTGTTGGACACATCAGATTTTTTCGTTTATTAGACAAGGTAAGTTAAATATAAAATCTAAGAATTTGAGCTGCTAAAAATTAACGTTACAGTTGGGTTTTAGATCCTTTCGCAGAAACAGATGCTGAATATTCGTCAAATTTGGAAGAGGAACTCGTAGAACTCGAAACTAACAAAGAACTTAAAGTAAAATTCAAACATGGATACCAAGAATCTTGGCTCCAAAAAATCAATATCATTTCTTTGGATTGTGGGCAGTGGTACAGAAGTTTTTTACCGCATTTCCTTCGTCCTATCTGGCTGAGTGTGTAACTAATTTACTATCAAAGAAGAGGAACAGGCTACACATTACTGAACGTAGCGGTCTGCGATTGGTGTTAACGAAATTGAAACCCGTCAGCCTCAACCAACCCATTTTTACTTTCCTATCTGTATACAGATATAAGGAAAGTATAGGAATCATGATTTTTTTCGACCTCGAGTTTTCGACGGATTTTTACGTTTTGAGGTCCCCTGAATCCGTTTTGACTATTTTCGCGATGATGTCTGTCTGTCTGTGTGTGTGTGTGTGTGTGTGTGTGTGTGTGTGTGTGTGTGTGTGTGTGTGTGTGTGTGTGTGTGTGTGTGTGTGTGTGTGTGTGTGTGTGTGTGTGTGTGTGTGTGTGTGTGTGTGTGTGTGTGTGTGTGTGTGTGTGTCTGTGTGTGTGTGTGTGTGTGTGTGTGTGTGTGTGTGTGTGTGTGTGTGTGTGTGTGTCTGTATAACGCATAACTCATGAACCGATACACGGAAAAACACCAAATTTTAAACTTAAGCTTTATTCCAGCGTCTAATGAGCTGATTAGATTTTGGGCAGAGTCGGAACATCTGGGGGGGTACTTTATAGGTGGTCATTTTTATATTTTATGGAATATATCTGTTATTTACGTTTGGGGAAGAAAATTTTTTAAATAAAAGTTACTTCTTATTTTATTATCTATAATTTTTGTCATTAACAAAATTTTCCTAAAATGGTCCGTATTCGAGAAATTTGACAAAATGTAAAAAAATATTTTTTTTTATAAAAATTGTTCAAACAAAAGTTGTTTGTAATATAATTCTCTATAATTTTTGTCCCATAGATAATTTCTCTAAAATGGACCGTATTCGAGATATTTGAGAAAATGTGTAAATTTCGAAATTTGAAGAAAACTCAAAAACGGATAAAGAAAAAATCAATAAATTTTAAACTTAAGTTTTATTTCGGCCTGACGTGAAATGATTAGATTTTGGACAAAGTCGGAACATCTGGGGGGGTACTTTATGAGAGGCCGTTTATATATTTTATGGAATATATCTGTTATTTATGTTTGGAGAAGAAAATTGTTCAAATAAAAGTTACTTCTAATATTATTATCTATAATTTTTGTTTTATGTAAAAATTTCCTGAAATGGCCCGTATTCGAGAAATTTGAGAAAATGTGCAAAATTCTGATTTTTATGAAAGTTTTTGAAATAAAAGTTGTTTGCGATATCGATCTCTATAATTTTTGTTTATACATGATTTTTCTAAAATGGACCGTAATGAAAAAATTGTAGAAAATTTAAATTTTTCAGTATTTTCGTTTTCCATGAATATCTATAGAAAAATGTTTCGAGGTAGATGTATGTGGACAATGTATATATTTAGTTTATCCTCTAAACATTTATAGAGATGCTGCAATAGGTTGTACAAAATAACCGGAAAAGCCTATAATAACTAGATAGGAAAGTCATGTGTTGGACACATCAGATTTTTTCGTTTATTAGACAAGGTAAGTTAAATATAAAATCTAAGAATTTGAGCTGCTAAAAATTAACGTTACAGTTGGGTTTTAGATCCTTTCGCAGAAACAGATGCTGAATATTCGTCAAATTTGGAAGAGGAACTCGTAGAACTCGAAACTAACAAAGAACTTAAAGTAAAATTCAAACATGGATACCAAGAATCTTGGCTCCAAAAAATCAATATCATTTCTTTGGATTGTGGGCAGTGGTACAGAAGTTTTTTACCGCATTTCCTTCGTCCTATCTGGCTGAGTGTGTAACTAATTTACTATCAAAGAAGAGGAACAGGCTACACATTACTGAACGTAGCGGTCTGCGATTGGTGTTAACGAAATTGAAACCCGTCAGCCTCAACCAACCCATTTTTACTTTCCTATCTGTATACAGATATAAGGAAAGTATAGGAATCATGATTTTTTTCGACCTCGAGTTTTCGACGGATTTTTACGTTTTGAGGTCCCCTGAATCCGTTTTGACTATTTTCGCGATGATGTCTGTCTGTCTGTGTGTGTGTGTGTGTGTGTGTGTGTGTGTGTGTGTGTGTGTGTGTGTGTGTGTGTGTGTGTGTGTGTGTGTGTGTGTGTGTGTGTGTGTGTGTGTGTGTGTGTGTGTGTGTGTGTGTGTGTGTGTGTGTGTGTGTGTGTGTGTGTGTGTGTGTGTGTCTGTGTGTGTGTGTGTGTGTGTGTGTGTGTGTGTGTGTGTGTGTGTGTGTGTGTCTGTATAACGCATAACTCATGAACCGATACACGGAAAAACACCAAATTTTAAACTTAAGCTTTATTCCAGCGTCTAATGAGCTGATTAGATTTTGGGCAGAGTCGGAACATCTGGGGGGGTACTTTATAGGTGGTCATTTTTATATTTTATGGAATATATCTGTTATTTACGTTTGGGGAAGAAAATTTTTTAAATAAAAGTTACTTCTTATTTTATTATCTATAATTTTTGTCATTAATAAAATTTTCCTAAAATGGTCCGTATTCGAGAAATTTGACAAAATGTAAAAAAATATTTTTTTTTATAAAAATTGTTCAAACAAAAGTTGTTTGTAATATAATTCTCTATAATTTTTGTCCCATAGATAATTTCTCTAAAATGGACCGTATTCGAGATATTTGAGAAAATGTGTAAATTTCGAAATTTGAAGAAAACTCAAAAACGGATAAAGAAAAAATCAATAAATTTTAAACTTAAGTTTTATTTCGGCCTGACGTGAAATGATTAGATTTTGGACAAAGTCGGAACATCTGGGGGGGTACTTTATGAGAGGCCGTTTATATATTTTATGGAATATATCTGTTATTTATGTTTGGAGAAGAAAATTGTTCAAATAAAAGTTACTTCTAATATTATTATCTATAATTTTTGCCTTGTGTAAAAATTTCCTGAAATGGTCCGTATTCGAGAAATTTGACAAAATGTGCAAAGTTCTGATTTTTATGAAAATTGTTGAAATAAAAGTTGTTTGCGATATCGATCTCTATAATATTTGTTCATACATGATTTTTTTTAAATGGACCGTAATGGAAAAATTGTAGGAAAAGTGCTAAATTTAAATTTTTCAGTATAGAAAAATGTTTCGCGGTAGATGTATGTGGACAATGTATATATATTTAGTTTATCCTCTAAACATTTATAGAGATGCTGCAATAGGTTGTACACAATAAACGGAAAAAGCCTGTAATAACTAGATAGGAAAGTCATGTGTTGGACACATCAGATTTTTACTTTCCTATCTGTATACAGATATAAGGAAAGTATAGGAATCATGATTTTTTTCGACCTCGAGTTTTCGACGGATTTTTACGTTATGAGGTCCCCTGAATCCGTTTTGACTATTTTCGCGATGATGTCTGTGTGTGTCTGTGTGTGTGTGTGTGTCTGTATAACGCATAACTCATGAATCGATACACAGAAAAACACCAAATTTTAAACTTAAGCTTTGTTTCAGCGTCCAATGAGCTGATTAGATTTTGGGCAGAGTCGGAACATCTGGGGGGGTACTTTATAGGTGGTCATTTTTATATTTTATAGAATATATCTGTTATTTACGTTTGAAGAAGAAAATTCTTTAAATAAAAGTTACTTCTAATATAATTATCTATAATTTTTGTTTTATGCAAAATTTTCCTAAAATGGTCCGTATTCGAGAAATTTGACAAAATGTAAAAAAAAATATTTTTTATAAAAATTGTTTGAATAAAAGTTGTTTGTAATATAATTCTCTATAATTTTTGTTCCATACATAATTTCTCTAAAATGGACCGTATTCGAGATATTTGAGAAAATGTGTAAATTTCGAAATTTGAAGAAAACTCAAAAACGGATAAAGAAAAAAACATTAAATTTGAAACTTAAGGTTTATTTCGGCCTGACGTGAAATGATTAGATTTTGGACAAAGTCGGAACATCTGGGGGGGTACTTTATGGGAGGCCGTTTTTATATTTTATGGAATATATCTGTTATTTATGTTTGGAGAAGAAAATTGTTCAGATAAAAATTACTTACAATATTATTATCTATAATTTTGGTTTCATACAATTTTTTTTTTAAATGGTCCGTATTCGAGAAATTTGACAAAATGTAATAAAATTCAAATTTTTAGGAAAATTGTTTAAATAAAAGTTATTTATGATATCGATCTCTATAATTTTTGTTTTTTATATGATTTTTCTAAAATGGACCGTATTGGAAAAATTGAAGGAAAAGTGCTAAATTTAAATTTTTCAGTATTTTCGTTATCTAGAGAAAAATGTTTCGAGTTAAATGTATATATTAAGTTTATCCTTTAAATATTTATAGAGGTGCTGCAATAGGTTGTACAAAATAACCGGAAAGAGCCTATAATAACTAGATAGGAAAGTCATGTGTTGGACACATCAGATTTTTATATTTACTATTAATTTTATTTTTTTATTGATTTTGTTATGGTTTTTAAACTTTTAATAAACAATTTTATTGTACATTTGGTTGTCATTTTATTAATTTCTACTTTATGATTTTTAGTAGATAAATAAGGTACCGATAATATGCAACAATATTTAATAGTTTCTATAAAAAAATTACCATTTGTTTTATGTTTAGATTTCTGTGAAAAAGTAAATTTTTTGTTCCAAATTTTTAAATGTTTTATGTTTTGCAAAAGCGTTGGATTTTTTTTTTTTTTTAGAGGATGGCGGTCCAGAAAATGTTGGGAACCTCAGATTTACACCAATGTCCGATGGTGTATACAAAATTTGATTAAAATCGATATATTAATTTTCAAAAAAGAACAAAATAGTTTTTGAAATGCCCTTTTAATGCTATTTCCGCAAAACGAAAAAATACGGGTATTGGTATAGGATTGTTTCAAACATTTAATAATACTGACTACAAAATTCTCCGAAGTTATTTTAATATATATTTAGGGTTTAAAACTGATAACCCTTTAAATTGGATCAAATGTTTTTTGTCATAGTCGAATGGCAAATCCAATTTGTTTCGTCGCTCGATAATATTTTTTGGTTAAACAAACTATTTGCTAATTGCATAAGCAAACAGTTTGATTAAAAAATGTTCAATTATTAGTTTAGTTTAATTTAAAATCGATTTCGTGAGACAATATTTTTGGAATTGGAATTGGAACACAGAGAATATTTAAATCCGGTCATTTTAAAACTCAATTAACACAAAATAAATTAGTTATATTGGGCGCTTTCCATACAAAATTTTAAATTAATTTTCCACCAACTTTTTTTGTGTTATTATAAATACAATAGAAAAGAGAACACATCTTTTTATTGGTAAATTCTAAGAAAATTTTGTATATAATAATAATAATAATAATAATAATCTTTATTCAAAAGAAAACAATATAATATAAATTAATTAATTGGAAATATTACGAATAAAGTAAGAAAGACACCCATTGATGACCTCTAAGAGGTTGCGCATGGGCTACTTTTTACAAATTCGGCTTATTTAAACAATTAAAACATATAAACATTATACAAATCAAATAGATAGTAAGTAATATGAATATATAAGTATATAATAAAATTTTATGATAAAAATTAATTGAGTACATAATAAAAATTAGTTTAATTTAACACACATTTAAAATTAAAGGGAACACAAAACAGTAGTAATATTATATATATGGGAAAATGTTAATACATACAACATATATACACATGGAAATACAAGTGATTCAGGTTTTTATTATTTATGTTCGATTAGCATATGCAAAAGTTCTCTATCTAATGTTATTAAATAATTTTTGAAAATTTTTTTAAGCAAATGTGTTGAGTAAATAAATTTTGTATATATCAGGTAGTGAATTGAAAACTTTACTACAAAGGTAATTTAATGATTTCTGGCCAATAGTTTTGTTTGATAATTGAATTTGTACATTATTTTGAATTTTTGCTCTTGTTATGTATTTATGTTGTATCTCTTTTAAAACATTTATTATTTTTTGTGGTATATAATAAGATATTAAAAATAAAAATTTGTTTAACATCCAGTAATTGTGTTTCTTGGAACAATAGATTTGATTGGTAAGTATTTTTTTTATTGTAAATAACTTTAATTATTTTTTTTTGTATTATTTCCAGTTTTTTTAGATAGGTCATATCTGCTGCACCCCACGATGTTATACCATATCTTATTCGGGATTCTACTAAACTAAAATAAATTATGCGCAAGTGAGTACTATCTATAATTTTTTTCAAATATTTGAATTTATATAAAAATGCTCTCAGAGTATTTACCGTATTATTTATATGGATATCCCATCTTAAGTGACAGTCAATACTTACCCCAAGATATTTTATTTGTTCCCTTTTTGTATGTCTTCACTGTTTGTTACATTGTTTATTTGTAATGCGTTATAAGTTGGAAGTGAATTTTTGTAGCTACAAAACGGAACAAAATAAGTTTTTTCATAATTTACTGTAAGCAGTTTATGTTTAAACCAGTTAATTATATTTTTTATATTATTTCCTGCTATTTCTTTCAATTCGGTCCAGCTGTTTGTCTCATAGAATACAGCTGTATCGTCTGCAAAGCTCACAATTTTCCCTACTGTATTTATTTTAAAGAGATTGTTTAAGTATATTGAGAATAAAAGTGGACCAAGTACAGTACCTTGTGGTACACCGAATTTTACTATTTTCGTATCACTAAAATGTTCATTAATGTTTACCACCTGCTCTCTGTTTGTTAAGTAGTTTTTTATAAGGTCTAGAGAGCCTACGCGTATCCCAGTATCTTCGATAGATTGGAGCAATTGTGGATGGCTCACAGTATCAAAGGCCTTAGTAAGATCCAAAAAAACGCAGAGTGACGGTTTAGTATTATCCATTGCCTTATTTATTTTATCAATTAAGGTGGTGATGGCATCATTTGTGCTTAAACCCTTCTGAAATCCGAACTGGCATTTAGACATGATGTTGTATTTTTTAAAAATGTTGTTATTCGATTTTTTAGCGTTTTCTCAAAAATTTTTGTAAATGTTCTAATGAGTGAGATAGGCCGATAATTATTTAGTACTTCTTTTTTGCCCTTTTTGTGAATAGGCAGAATAACTGTTTTTTTAAATCCGCTTGGGCACTTACCTGAATTAAAAATTGTATTTATTAGATATACAAGAAGTGGCGCAATATCGTCTACCAAATATTTAATTATTTCAGCTTGGATACCATCTATCCCTGGAGTTTTTTTGTTTTTTAAAGAGTGTACAATTATCTTTATTTCTTCTTCAGAGACAGGTTCCAAGAATAGAGAATTTTGGGCATAATACTTTTTTGGATAAGGAGCGTTTGGTTGTGTGATTTGGAGTGCTAATTTTTCTCCAATGTATGTGAAAAAAGAATTAAAGAGATTGGAAATTTTTTGTGGTTATTTGTTATTTCTCCAGTATTTCTAAGTATTTCATTTATGCATGCATTAGCTCGTTTTTTCCCAATTATGTCATTTATAACTTTCCATAAATTTTTGGAATAATTTTTATTTTTTATAATTTGTTTTCTATAATAGTCTCTTTTTGCTTTTTTTATTAATTTGTCCAAGTTTTTTCTATATGTTTTATATACATCTTTTTTAAAAATATTATCTGGGTTATTTCTATGTTCTTTCTATGACATATAATACAGTACTTATTATTTTGTATTAGGCATAGCCGCGCTAACATGAGGCAACTTCGATATCCACGTCTGTGGCAAGAGGCTTTACACTCTGGTTTTTTGACTGTCATCGGTTTGACTAATATCCAGTATAGGACTCTGAGGCGGCACGTTTAATCTTTAAAAGTAGAAATTTTAGTTGACACTTGACGTTTTCAGGATATGAAAAGTTTGAATTTCGAAACTGATATATCAGTTTTTATTGAAAAATTTAAATACTTTTAGTTCAAAATATAACGTTAGTTTGTCAAGGGAAATATTTATAATCCACAAAATTAGACTAATAATAATAATAATAATATTTATTGCTTCTAAACCTGAGTTACAGCAATGAGTACAGATATAAAAAATGTTAGATCTTAAAACATAAAAACAACATTATTCTTCCAGTACAAAAGAGCGCAATTTTAATATATTCAGCAATTTTCCTAGCTTCAAAAATTGTTATATTTTGTAAAGTATGCAGCAATGAGTTTACATTTTTAAGGCAAGCGATATTTTGCTTCATTGTTGAGTAAATAGGGCAATCAAAAAGTATGTGAAAAATAGTTTCTTTTTCATGTGTATTACACACAGTACAATCTAGTTCGGGGTCAATAACATAACTAATACCATTTAATGTAAATTTAATCCTAAAATGGTTGGACATACGCAATTGAGCAAGAGTACGGGTAACCTGGATTGGTAATTTAAAGAGTAAGTATGTACTTGGTTCACAAGATGTAGGAACATAATTATATAAATACATAAAAGGATAGCGAGACGCTATTCGCCGGGTGCGCGAAGGAAGCGACATCTTGTTACCGCATTAAATCTGGCCCTATCAATGATGAATTACATGTAAAATTTTTATAAATACAAAATAAAAAGAAAATCGCTGTGAAATGTAAGTGTAATACGTGATAAATATTAAATAAATAGTAAATATTACATATCGCAATTAAAAAAAAGTAAGTATAAGTAATTTTAATGAGTATAAAATGCATTTTATTTTAAATAAAATAATGCTAAATAGATAAAGGCCAAAAATAAAGAAGAACATAAGAATAGTATTAGGTTAACTAACAAAAAAAGGTAAGTTTAAAAATTTAAAGTATTAATATGTTTTAATAAATTCTCTGCCAATGAACATCATTATTCAAACAGGATTTGAGGCAATATCTCATGATCTAAAACTTTGTACAAAGGAAAACAACTGGTAAGGGCAAATCATGTCAGAGAAGTGAAAAAATTTAGAAAATGCGCGGACTTGTCTCCTCTTCTGATTTTTTACCTCCAATAAAATGATCGCTACAAATGCAATCATTTGGTTTTGGAATCCACGGTGATCCATCAAGACTATAAAAATATTATTTTAACTATAAGAGAAGGTAAAGTTAGGTTGTACATTACTTACTTTTTTGTTTTAACTGCTTATATCCATTTCGCTCTTTTTTCTAATTTACAACTTGCAGTTGGAAATGTATAAAATTTGCAACTACTAGTTTTGCCTGTATTTTTGCAATTCACAACGCAACAAGTAGAATGCCCCATTTTTCGTATAGAATAAGTACGGTTAACTGTCAAAACGTCAAAAGACCGAGAAAAACAAACCGTATTTTGCTTAGCGATTTTGTCATATTCAGGCTATCGTATGCCGTGAAGATTTATCCCTATTACTTCTGAATGGTTAAAGATTAAAGTATAGGAATTGCTTTGTTGATAAGAAAAAAACTATGATTAACAAATTTGTATTCGTTCAAAATTTTCCAAAACTCAATAGTTTTTGATATAATGGCGTAATAATTAAAAATTAAATGTAATTTAATTTAAATTTTTGTTAAAACTCAAAAACTAATAACCTTAGGAAAATTAGTTATACACCATTCGACGGAGAAAACTGTTCTCTACAAATTAGCAGGAATGAAAAATTTTCGTAAATCCAACCGTTCATGAGATATTTAAATTCTTTTATTAATTTATTCACAACAAAATCCAGATTTAATGCCTACTTTGTCCACTGCGAACGCTGCTGTCGATTCTACTGTCCCCACCATATACTTTGCACCCTGCGAATACTAACATCTGAATCATGTAAATGTGTAAAATACTTGGAAAACAATTCTTTTCTATATGAGCTAAAAGAAGGATGGTTTAAATTGTTCCATATATGAACACAATCAATATCAACAAAGAACTTTTTCAACTGTACTATCCAGTTATACTTTATATCTGTAGAGTTGATCAAACGCAATTGTTGTTTAAAACAAAGCTTTGGATATCGATGATTATCCATTGTCATTATTTTTTGTATCCAATTAAGGGACATTTTAAAAATATTAAATGCAAACTTTACTCTTCCAGTCTCTAAACGGATTATAACATCAGGAGTAGTGACGGGAACTAAAAGAACTCTTTTAAGGAAATATAACTGGACTCTTTCCAATACATCTAAATATCTTAGGCCCCAAACAGAAATACAAATAAACATAACATTAAGGGCAAGTGACTCAAATAATTTGATTCTAGGATGCCAAGTATTAATTTTAGCTTTTAGACTAACAAAATAGTGGTTTTTCTTGATTTCTTAAGAATTACTCTAATCTTAAACTATTCCGGTCTGTTGAAGAATTTTATTTTATACGTTATTTAGGTACTGCAAAATCTATAGTAAAGTATATAGTTGAATTTATTTAAAAATGGGAACTGTGTGTATGGTTTTCGTAGTTTTTACACTGGCAATTAAAATATCAAAGTGATGTATATTGGCCATTTACTCTACACAGCAAATTCATAGACACAATACATATCACTATTTGACATTCTTATTAAACTCACTAATTTAAAATAAACTTTAAAACTAAGTGACTACACACAGAGTTGTTTGAAAGCAGCCATGCTGTTTGGACCTCGCTAAGAAAATCATTGGTAACAGCCATCATCTTGTTAAAAGGAAATATACTACTTGGATCTACACTAAATAATTTTTTGTTACTTTAGATTTTTTGGCACATTAAAATTTATAGTTAATCAAATCCAATCTTTGTACTTAAAATTATTTAAAGTACAAATATATCACAGCCTGTTGTTTTCTTCCTTGTAAAAGAGATTTAACCTTAAAATATTTTTTGTACCTTTTCAGTAGGTTCAATATGTGTGGCTTCCATTTTTGTAAAGCATAGTCTAGATCAGCCATACTCAACCTTTTTTCCTTTCGGCCTCATACGTATATTTACCATGTTACACGGGCCGCAATATTTTTGGATGATGACCCTTCATTTAGGCTATCCATTTAAAATTAGTTAGTGGGAATCTAATTAATAAAATACAAAACATAAATATATTCTGTCGGGTTACTGCAAAAACAAGATAACTCACATTTTTAAAGTTTCGAGAAAACGCTGTTCAGAAAGTTAAAATTTAATAAAAAATCAGTAAAAGTTCAAACTGTTTTAACACTTTAATCTCTGTGTGTACCAGAAGTGGTACACAGCAAATTGTAACCATGGACTGTGTGTACAATATATGGTCACAAAATATTATTCATTAAAACCTGGTGGATATTTTATAAATTATTGCCTGAAACTGCGGCTTTTTTGGTAAATTTGTTTTATTTGAATAGTTACAAACCGTACTAAGTATATTATAAAAATGTATAATTTTGCAAAAAACATGTTCAAAATGTTGTGTCAAAAAATGGACACACGGTTTTTTTCACAAGTCATTGTCTAAAAACTACATATAGCAACATTGGACGTTTTTTATTTGACAAGTGTGTGTAGCAGAAAAAAACAGTTATTACATAAGAACTTCTCACTACATGCCTGGCATGATGTATTTACTCTCTTAGAATTCTTCATTATTATCTTTCATTTCTTTCGCTAAGTGTTTTGTAGCACTTAGTGCATCTTCCTCTCTTGTTTTCTTCAGTAAGTTAATGATTTCTTTCAGGTCCTTATTTGTCTGCATTTGACGAGTATGGACCAAAGTATGGTCCAAAGTAATAATAAACAATAACTCCAATAAGAAAAAGGTTTTCAAAACAACTAGTCTTCACAAAGTATAAAATAAGAATTTGTCGATTTGTCATAATATTCAATGTATGTGTCACTATCTTCAATGGAAGATTCAGGTACAATGTCTTTAACATTATTGGATACTGGTAGATTGTGACAATAATGTGAAATTCAACAGGTCTAGCACCTGATTTGAATCGGTCATTTGAGAAACGACACGACATGTCACATTTTTGGCCATTTTGTTTTTATTACAAAAATACAATATTTAAAGGTAAATTATAATTATTGTATTATACCCAAAATAGAGCAAGTTTTAAACATTTAGTGTACAAAACTATTTTTTGTTCATGTTTTGAGATTTTCACTTTTTCTTATTTTTTGAAAAATGATCTAAAACTGATATGTGCTGTTTCTCAAATCACCGATTCATTTGTAAAGTTTAAGTAAATCTTGGCATTACTAATATCTTGCACTTTTTGTAAATATTTTTAGAGATATTTTTTTCACACTTTCAGGCACCCTCTGTATGGCTTGGATTTTTCAAGCAATGCGAAAGTTGGTGTTTCGGTGATTTAAGAAGTGCTTCTGGTCGTGTTAACGTCATTCTTCTCATTACACTCTGCTCAATACAGTTTGACCAATCAATAATTCACTCGGGCATAACGTGTTATAATCTATTGGTTTTTGAAGCTTAGCTGTATCGTGGAAAGAAAGGGTGACATAATCATCTTGTCGGACCAATCGAGAAAGGAAGGAGACTGCTCTTGGCAAAACACAACAAAAGGCTTGGGCAAAATGTTCAAGTATTTCTACAAATACATTCAACAAAAATAAGTGTTCTGATCTTTATCTTGTTTCGGCATAAATACTGTTAAGAATCGGACCAAATACATTTAACAAAAATAAGTTATATCTCTTATCTGGTTTTGGTAGACACACTATTAGTAACTGAATACAATTTTATGATTATATTTCTTTACAAATGCCTTTCATATTGTTTGTGCATATTGTGAGTACATTAATATGGGGTTAGATTTTGTTGACCATCTGTTTATCACTTGTTCTGGTAATGCCTTATATTATTTGAACTATTTTGGAGACGAAACTGTGCTTAACTCGAAAATGCCGAAAGTGGAGCTATCATGTTCTTGCAGTAATCCTATGATCCAAAGGTTTTTTTAAAAATTAGCGTGATATTTAGCGCAGCGACCGATGAATGTTTTCGCGCATTTTGTTTAAAATTTTAAAAACAGAAACCTATAGTTTTAAAAAGAACCTTCTTAATAATAATGTTCCGGGCCACAAAAAAAAGCTTGGAGGGCCGCAAGAGACCCGCGGGCCATAAGTTGAGTATGGCTGGTCTAAATGGATTCTTACTAAGGCATTATATAATCTAGTTATAGTGGAAATCCTTAATTTTTTGTATTACTGATTTAAAAACCTACTTTTATTGCTTTTTTAGTTATGTGTAAGATATGGTTATTGAACTTCAAATTAGACTGAAAGACAACTCCCAAATCCTCTACTACATATTCACGATTTAGTGTGACATCACAGGTCTTGCGTGTAATGAAAAATTAAGAGGGTAGGGATCCTTACAACTTAAAATATGCATATGTTTGTAACATGTATAACCAAATAGACGGATAAAAATTGTTGACTTATGTATAACTGAACTAAGAACATAATAAAAAGATTTACATCAATAGAACATATTTCAACAAATTTCTAAAGGTTCATACATATTTTTGATACCTAATTATCAATAAAGAATATATTTTTTTGTATATCGACAGGTTCATTAATACACAGCTACTATTTTGTTACAAAATATTTATATTTATAATTAACATAGTAGTTGATATAGGTCCTTTAAATAATATATTTTGATTTAATTGTTAAATTCATACATGAGCAATTTTCCTTGTAGCGTTGTTTACATTTTGCACAGAACTATTGTGTTTTGCTTTTATCTGATAAATCATTTACATGTAAATGGGTTGAATGTAGAGAATGTTAATGCTGTTACTACTACTGCTGGCTGAGACTCCAAGAGACAGAAGGAAGCACAAAGCACTAGACAAGATTTTATAACTTCTTTTACATTTTACAACCTTTTAAGTAACTGGTATGTTGGAAATACTTTACGAAAACATATTAAACATAAATCAGTCGAATGCAATGTATTTTCTTTTTATAACACACCTTTTCTGCTTGATTACTTCTAGGACTCTATTTATTCCAATGTCCTTAAATAAAAAGAGCAATAACACGTAACAATAAAGATAAAACACACACTAAAGTGTATTTGTGGTATTTTTGATCTAAATCCACTATGAAAATAGCAAATTTTCCGTTTTTAAGCTGTGAATGTATAACAAAAACAAACGTTTGTAGTTTGTGTATGAAATATGGGTTGCCTGCGCAAGGTAGCGAGTTTTTAACGAGATTTGTGATAAGTTAGAATACTTATACTGGGCTAATATCCCACCACCATCTTCTAATTCTAGACAACTACTGACTGTTGCCCTGTTGCTATTTTATTAACTAATCAGAGACAACTAATGAGACGGTTAACTCAATGTAATTTTGCTTTTCACCAAAAATTGACTGGGCGATTGGACTGGAAGATGAGGCCGATGGCGCTGGTATACCTTGTGCTTTAATAATGGCCTTCTTCTTTACAAGCAACCAGTAAATTTAAAATTTTTCTTTAAAAAAAAAAAGGATTCGCGAGAAATTCAAATATGTAGATCCACTTTATCTATTATTTTTATGATTTTTTTCTGATTTGATGCACTGGAAATGTGAATAAATATGTAATTCACATTTACTAGCACATCAAATCAGAAAAAAAAATCATTTTTTTTAGGCACACAAAATAAAAAGCATTAAAAAGGAAAATAAAACGAAGTATGATTTCAATAAGATGTATTCTGTATTAAACAATAATAAACATTCACACCACAAAGGTTCTACAATAAAATTGAAATACTTACTTTACGGAAATTAAACAAAATCCCGGCGTGATCCGTGCACTGTTAGTTCCTTCGGGTTTGTAAACAAACTTAAAACTACCTAATATAAAAACACCACGATGAAAATGTCATTCACCGGGGAAAACAACGAAAACACTAAACTAACAAATTTAAAAACGTAACTAATAATGAATGAAAAACAACCAAAAAATGAATTTACAAGTTAAATTGTAAAATATATACGTTAGAAATACGTCAATCTGGCAGACGTCAAAGTGAAATGCTCGTGCTGTGATGCCAAACTTATTTCTTCTAGTGCTATTGGCCTTCTAGCATTCAGTAGTTAGCTACCCAAAACTTTTTATTTTTGATCTTTGTACACAATCCTGCTATATATATTTCTTAAAACACATCTTTTGTTATATATAGTATGTACGAAGAAATTAAAAGTCCAATATAAGTATTACTTATGGATAAATAAGATCATTATTATTTAAATGTAATTGAAAGAAATTTAGAAAATGTTCATAACGGCAACATTGCTGGAACGTTACCAGCGACATCTACCCTATCTTTTAGCTTATGAGAACAAGATAACGTTATAAGGAAATAATGTACATGACAAAGATAAAATACCAGCTGACCCTGATGACTACTGTATCTAAATGTTAATCAATTTTTGCTATGAAGTTAACCGTCTCGTGTTGTCTCTGAACTTATATACGACAAGCGCGTAGCTAGGTTGTTTTCTTGGGGGGAGGGTAACACTTTTCACATTATTGGTGAATGCGCAGCGTGTTATCTTAGAATATAGTACCAATGAAACGTTCATATGTGTATTTCCAGGAAAAAGAGTGAGTTTTATAATGAAGTTTTTAATTTTTTATATATTTGTACAGGGTGTTTCAGAATAAAGTACCGTAATTTTGGGGATTTATAGATCTTAATCAATTATAAAGAAATGCTAAATATAATTTTCCTATAAACGTCTCAGTTTTCATTCTATAGGGTGATAAAGTGAATTTCATAAATCCATATTTTCTAAATATCTTCCCTTACAGTAAAGACTTTAACATAAAAATATGTACATGATAGGTAATCGTTATTATTAGTTAACACACTATTTCGATAAATTATCATAACCCATTGGCGTAGAGTGAAGGGCTAAAGAAACAATTTTATTCAAAACTTTTTGAACACCCTACATTTCATAAAACTTAAGATTATTAAATATTTCTTATGCCATTTGTCACAAAAAAGGGACTTCTGGTTGATTTTTGTAGACTATTCCTTTTCCGAGGTATTCTATTTAAAAAATTGAGAAAATCGCAACCTCACGTTTTGACACACCCTGTATACAACAAGGCAAATGAATGAAGTCAATTAAAATTGTTTGACGATGTAAAAACAATCAAATATGTATTACTACCTGCAGGGTGTTTTGCTTTAAAACAGTATAGATTTGGTCAGCATCTTGTTTATGGACCACTCTGTATATTTAAGAATATTTGTTAAATATGGTCATACAACTTTTATATTAAACATTTCTTCCTAGTTCTAAATATAAAACAGCTATCGATCAATTATGTACTGATGGGACACCCTGTATATGTGTTATTGACTAACACATTGGTATTGTAACATGGGCAAATTTATAGAGAATTTTATGCCAAGATAATATACAGTATGTAGCGTTTGAAAAAATTGAGTAAATTGAACTTAAAATTAGGCATATTTAAGATATATTTCAAAACGCTCTGTATAGAATAAACCAGTTGTATCACCTTTATTCGTTAGCTTAGTATTTTATAAGTCTGTATATTAAACAATTTTGAAATTAATGTAAACCTACCTAATTATGATAATTTAATTTGAGGTCTGCATCATTCTCTAATTTAAAAAAAAATTGTTTGGCAACACTGAAATATTTTTTAAAAATATTCTAGGGTTAAATACAGTATTTCCAAGCCATTCTAAAAATAGAATAAAATTTAGAGTGTTCTATTTAAAAAAACATACATTTCTATTTGTCAGGCAAAAACTCAACACCCTGCATATCGAAAAATATTTTTAAAATATGTATTTTTCAAATCCATATAACTTTTATTAAAACTTGTTTGTTTGTCAATAACAGTCATCGAAATATTGAACAATTACGGACTCATGGGACCCTGTATATAAATTTTAATTTTCAATTTTCAGGAATATTATTATTTTAGATGACAATGTTTGAGAAACTCTTTGTTTTATTGTATTTATTTTATCTCTCTATTTTTGTTTAATATAACGTTTCTTGGGGGGTAATTACCCCCATTACCCCCCCCCCCTTATCTACGCCCGACGAAGCGATTCGAAACTTGATAGTGAGTTTTTAAATCAATTAAAAATAATTGGATATTTTTTCAATGAAATGACGTCACACCGCTACTTATAATTCCATGAACAAGTATGAAAATAATGCAAAGGAAATTCCATTAATTTCTAAATTAAAATGTAGTTTATATCGGGTATAAACCCGATACTGGGTAACAATTTGAAAACGAACAGCAGTTAATATTTCTTTAACTAATGACACTATGAAAATTTAGCGAAACACGTCAATTTACATATCAAGTGGGACAACTGTTGAGGTATTGTTGTATTACATTCAACCCTATTACCCCCAGGGCACTTACCCCTATACATTTAAATAGCAACCCCCACTTATCTCGCCACTTTGGAAATTATTGTGTAATTCTAGAGATAACTTACATCTATTTTAAATTTTTGTTTTCTCAAAATTATACTACTTAACTTCATGAATGTAGAAACCATTTAGAACACTTTATAAAGTAATAAGATTAGAATAGGTTAGGTTAAGAATTTCAGTCTGTCACTTCCTTTATTATCATACTTTTTAAGAGGTGGTTGTTATGGTGGAACCCCTTTAAAACTATTTTAATGTAATAAATTAAATACATTCCATATAGATATTCGTGAGGTCAAATACTTCATATTTGAAATAGTATATTAGATTAGATTTAACTAGTACTGTGAGTCATGTGGCTTCCCTCACCTCGACCTTTTCAGATCTATTGTGGATATCCTTTAATCGTTATTTAGAGTAGTACCTTATCTAATTCGGTCTTTTGAGTAGACTCGATAGACCACTAAGTAGTTCTCCGGCGTAGCTAGTTGCCCTTGGTTTTTCTTCTTCAAGTGTAAAGAATCTCAATCTTGCTAGACCTTCGCAATAACACAATAGTTCTGCATTTTCCTTCTCTTCCTGATAAAATCGTCCAAGGTCTCTTCTATCAGACCGATATTATACATATGTTTGTTAAGCCTGCAATGCCCTGTAATAGACCTACTAGAACTCTAAAATTTTCCTAATAAGACTCAGTGAGTTTTTTAAGAGATTGTCCTTTTAATAAATCTTTGTCCTGATGAATTTTTCCATCACTACTAAGATTTTTTAAGTATCCACTGTTTTATGCATGTTCTGATAGTTTTCTTTGTGACACCACAGTTCTGGGCCAGTAAGAGCTTTTGAGTCTTCTTCTCGGGCTAGTAAATCAGCCTCTTCGTTGCCTTTATGTCCTCTGTGTTCTGGTATCCAGGCTAATGTTAGTCTGTTTTGACTACCCAGCTCTATGTTAGACTGGAAGGCCTAATTCAAACAGTCCCACACAAGCTATAAGTGTACCTGCACAGAACTGAGTGCTTTTAACGTCTCTTGACTGAGTATATGACAATGGTGTTTCGATTTACCTTCTGTCTGAATACCTCTTTTGCGCAGTGATGTATTGCTGCTATTTCTGCCTGGAATACTGTTGCATGTTTACCTAAGCTTAGTGAGATTCTTGTCTTTGGCTTGCTATAGGTTACATGACGAGTGTGGAAATTGACATTTTTCACACAAGTGGAAGATACTGTCACACGAGGCTTAAAAATCACTTTTGCACAAGTGATGTACAATATTTTTCTTACGACCACAAAATAATGTAAAACGAGGAAAGCTGGCTACTAAGATTCAATCAAAATGTGGCTGCTTTTTTATAGCCCTATTCAATAAATTTTAAAATGTTTTACCTATTGTGTTTTGTTGAAATTAAAAACGTGGTTTCATTTAGAAACACTTTCATAGCATAATAACAAAATAATAACATTAGGTATATAAATATATTAGAAAACAATAATGTTTTTTATTGGTTCATTTTTTAAATACAACAAACAATAAGACGAACAACCGTGAATAAAAACTTTTTTAATATTAAAGATGATTACCTATTTAACTACTTTTAACTTTTTTCTGAACAATATTAAAATAAATAGCGAATTTCATATTTTTCCAAAATAAAAAGAAGATATTGCTTTCATCGTGGGGGATTAAACTCGCAGAAAGAAGATAGTCACACACAGGTAGAAAGTAGAATTCTTATTCACACGCGTGTGATATAGGGTACTTTCCGTAAGACTAAATAGTGCGATATGTGTCACTTTCCTAAGTGGTCGTAGGAAAAATATTTAAAATGGATGTAACTTACGTAGAACTACAGAACAATTTCAAAAATATTTTAAAATAATAAAGGTGAGGGGTTGAATGTAATACAATAACAAATACTGTTGTCCCCGTTGAAATATAAATTGACATTGGCGTATTTAGCCAAATTTTCATAGTGTCATCGGTAAAAAATATATTACATACTGTTCGTTTTCAAATTATTACCCAGTATACCAAATCTAGTGAGTTAATAATTTTGAGATATTTTAAATCCTTTTACCTACGTATGATTATTTTTTAAATAGTCACAGTGATTGCTCTTCTAACTGGTTTCGTAAACTTACGTATTTTTTAATTGAATATTTACGTTAATGCAGAAGGTCAAATTGAATAATTAATAAAAATTATAATTGTTTACTAGTTTTATTTATTTAATAAAAACATGCCTGATTTGTTATTAAGTAGATATTAATTTTTATTTATTTTATTCCTATTTCAATTATTTAAATAAATAAATAATTTCTTAGGAAAAATCCACATTGTCTGATCCTTGAAGTGTCATAGATATTACCCTTGGATTTCTTTATTATAATCCGATGAGGGCCAAGATAACCAAAGCAACTTTCTGCCAGATGAGATGAGAATTCTTACCTCGCGTGGTATTTGCAAAGATTATTTAACAATTTAATCAGAACTTTAACGAACAAAATTTGCACTGTATTAAAAATAATTTACTCGTATATCCATTTTTCGTCACCTGTTTGACAAACTGCACATTGAAGTTCTGCGAGATTGACTGAAAACACTGCGACAGTATGTTTTCAGATACAGTTCGTTTTGATTGGCGTTATTTCAAAGCGCTTTAAGGTACTCGTCATAGATAAATTAATAAAGAAGATAGTCGGATCCCGTGTTAATTTTTGTAAACAAACAATGCTGCGAATTAGCATGGAACCGATTTTTTTTTAACTACACTGGCTGATTGACTTGCCAGTTAGAGGCCGAACAAGAAAGAAAAGAATAAAAAAAGAAGAGCTTTAAGCGAACCGCGGTTCATTCAAATATAATTTATTATTTATTTACATTTTCTTGGCATTCATTACTCTAAAAAAAACTAATATTTACATCAAAATAATGCATTTAACATAAATATTAGTTTTTTTTCGTAATAAAACCCCAAAAAATATAAACAAAAAATATTTACATTAAAATAAAATATTTGAAACATATATTTTAATTATTTATTATACAGTAATACATACATACATGAGCTCAATAGTAAATAACAATTGTAAGTAAAATGAATAGTAGGTAGTCTCCCCCATTCTTGGAAAAATGGACCATATTTTGTTGGGTGTCCCCTGTTTCCTATAAAAACAAAACAAAAAGTGTACATATGTCTTATTGAACAATTACTCTTATCAAATATTAATAAAATTCAACTTTTTCTCTTTAGGACTTAAATTTCTGACTACTTTTATTTATTTATTGTTTTTCTTCGTTTCAAGGGTCCTTCAAATTGTTCATCACTAATTATTAAGTTTGCAACTAATTTCTTGTTTTTCTTATGCTGCTATATTTGTGCTTCGGCCTCAACTTATTCTAAAATCTAATTCTCAGGTTGTATATTGGAACTGGATACTGGATGCACAATTATCTAATAAAATTGGTATAGAATGTCCAACTAACAGTTTACGTTTTGATGAAACCCTACTAAGACTCAGGCAAAAATGGTCCGCACAAAGATAGCGAGTATTATTACCTAAAGTTAAATTTAAAGTCTTAAACCAGTTCTGGCAAATTTTAATATGGAAAGGAAAATGAAAAAGGTTTGATATTTGATTAGGTATCCAACTTTCTGAATTTTAGAATAATACTTATTTAAACAATTAGGAGCTGAACAAGAATACTCTCGAGAATACTTGACTATACCCGGGCCAGACATTTCTTGTTTCAAATATAAAAACAGAATTCAAAATCTATGAAATATGAAATTATATAAGGTTAAGAAAACAATGATAAACAAAGTCCTTAAATAAATCTACACACCTTTAATATTAAATTAAATTGCTAATACTAATTACATCAAATCAACACTGTTTATCTTCTTAAAAATAACTTGCCGATCTTTAGAACTTTCATCATAATTCATAAAATAAGTTTTAACATTTCATTATCATATTTGGCCTTCCGCCATCACGGTTTTCATTTTTTACGAGGTTGTCATCTCCTTCTTTTAAAAATCCCAGCAATAGTATGGACATTGTATGGATGCTATGGTGCGCATGTAGATTGATAAAAAATTAAAGTAAGATTGAATTTGAAATAACTCTCATCTCATGAAAGTTTACGGAAACCGGCAACATCGCTTTCATACTATTGCGACGGTGGCGCTAACTAATAGTATGCTGGGAACTACCACGTGTTGACAGTGGCGTACATTTAAAAAATTCATCTTGTTTTATTAATTTATCTATGGTACTCGTTCGACGATCGCTGCAGCGACATACTGCAGCTGCAAGCAGCCAAGACAACCGTTCTAATGAAATTAATTCAGAAGCATGTCTCATTTGATTTCATTAGACCGGTAGTGTCTCTGCGACTTGTCTCGGCCGCTTGCAGCTGCAGCATGTCTCTGCAGTGACTATCGAACAAGTACTTTTATACTATTAATCATAAAGTTTTACTCTCAATATTACATTTTGTTGGTTGCTTTAACGACGGTATTAGACTTTTTGATAGCTATATACCTTGATAACAGAAAGCAATTTGTAATTACTAATCAGATTTCCTGCGGAGTGAAACAAAAATATTTTTTCCTAAATTAGTTGTTAAAAGTGTATATTAACCAGATACAAGGTAGTAATAACTAACTTTAATAAGTATGTCTAGTAACTTCTGTATTCCTGGCTATAAGTACAATTGAAGAGGTGAATGTCAAAATTAGTATTCTGAGAAAACAGTACGCAAAGTTTCAAATTATTGCATCTGAAATTACTCTTTCATTATTAAATATTAAAATAATAAAATAGTACAAATAGCTATAGTTTTTTATATTCTTTTAGGATTTGCAGATTTAATTTGTGTAGGTTTAAAAAGTCTGAAGTTATTAGTGTTAAAAGACAGATAAACCTTATTCAATAAACAAATTATTCAGAAAAAGTGCAAAAAGAATATACAGAAAGGTGTTAGTATAACTTTCCTAACAAAATAAAATACAAAATTCATTTTATAGTGACTTTTATTTTAAAAAATAAAAGTAGGTTACAGTGGATGTTTTAAATGCCTTAACTCGGCGCCATGAAAAGGCAGTTTTGATAAATTAAAGAGAAAAGATATAGAACCATACATCTACAACATTATTGCTAGTCACCTTTAAGACAGGTACCTAATAGTAGAAGAAACATCCCTGATGCAGGTTTCATGTGGCGTATCATAAGGATCCGTAATAGGCCCCATATTATAGAACGTTCACTATGATGAGATATTGAAAATACACGTTTTTGGTACATTAAACATTAAACTTATGGGGTAAGCGAATAAAAGGTACAAATATGTCAACATGGATAGGCCAAATAGTTTTACATGAGCTTACATGAGACCAAATATTTTTACACGGACAGGCCTAAGGAGCAAAGAGCCCAAATAGTTTTATATAAGTATGCTCAACGGAAAAAGGGCAAACATATTTTTACGTGTGCTAGCTTACGGGTTGATGAAGCCAAATATTTTTACATGGAGGGACTTAAGGGGTAAGGGGCACACATATTTTTAAATTGGCATGCTTAAGAGGTAAGGGGTCCAAATATTTTTACTTAAATAATGTGAAACCTTAATAAAAAGGAAACATGAACCAGTGCTAGCAACGTAAAGATTCTCTACGTGATTTAACCTAAGTAAAGGTTATGCTTCACCAACCTGAACATTTAACGTTATATTGACTTTGAATCTCACGTTCAAAATAAAATTGTTTCTTGTTTCTTTTGTGCCACGAGTTTTCCCGTGGAGGCTCCAGTCTCGATAAGATGAAAACCACCAATTTAGCATCTCTCGATAGTTTAGGCAATAAAGAAATAATATAATATGTTTTGTGTTATTTAACTTCACAGGATGTTTGTTAAGTATTGTATTTTCTACTGTTACTTGGTTCAAATAGAAGAATTGAGCCGTTTATTCTGAAAGTGGCCTAAGTCCATTTATACTTAAGTTAGGATATCTAAGGGTTTGTATATTTTTATTTAACTGCATTAATTAAACGTTCTGAATATTCAACTAATAGAATTGTCCAAAAACTGAGGTTAGCTTGTTAAATACTAATTAATTAAAATTACCTTTATTACTGCCTTCGGACATTATTGATAATGAATATCTTAATTTAAGTATAAATGGACTTAGGGCACGTTCAAAATAAACAACTTAATTTATCTTCGATTTCTAATTCTTCATTTTCGTGAATATTATGAAATTGACCCCAGAAAAGTAGCAAATTCTAAACAACTTCCCCAAATGTTGTAAATTTAATTTTTGGAAGAGGTATTTTACTTTGAAATAATGAATTGAAACGAATAATACTAAGCCCAGCGGTTACTGAATTTTGATATTTTTCTACCTTAAATGACAATGGGCAGAAATGTCTGGGAAAATTGCCCCAGTCCCAATAAGGATAAGTTATATACCAATTGAAAGATATTTTTGAGGATAATATTTCTCTTTATTACGATTCATTTCAATTACCTGACCGTTCCGAGTTATAACATCCTAAACGTAACTAATTGCACTATAGGCCAGTGTTTATATTCTGTTATTTTAGTGCTTGTTACAGGCAAATAATAGTAATTATTACTTCTTAGTAATATAAATACAATTGTAGTATCCGGGTATATCATATGATGCTGTCCAGAATTTTATGCGCCACTTGTATCCTTTACCAAAGGGCCTCTACGTGTTGGTTACACGGCCCTACGTATGCTTTTCAAAGGACCGGGTCCAATGGTTCGAGACCAAGGTAATGGACAAACATAAATAATATTACCCCATTTACAATAGAATGAATATAAAGCCATTTGTAACACATACAGGGTGGGGCATCCTATACACGTCAGTCCAGATTATAATAGGTATGATTGTTTTTAAATTATTACTTTTATACAGAAAGATGAATATCAGTTAGAGATATAATTAAAAAATATTTTGGAATTTACAGTGTGCTTCAAAAAGTTTCTATCTGAAAAATTTTAAACATTAAAAGCGTTTCAATTACTTAGTACAATTTAATATCAATATAAAATGGAAGTAATGGGTAGAAGGCTTGCATAAAAAATTCCTTTCAGCTAAACAGAAGTTAGATTATATTATCTATATTTGGTAACTATGCATTTTTTCAATTCGAGATTTGAGTTTTTGTTTAGTTATTACAATGACAAGTGTTCATATGGCATCAGTTGTTTCGTAACTAATTTTAGCTAAAGTTTAATTAAATCATCTATAACTTAGCAACTACGCATTTCCTCACCATGATTTGGGGTTTTGTTTACTTGTTACCATGATAATGATAAGTATCATTATGGCAACAGTTTGCCGTACCTGATTTCAGCTAGATAAATCAACTATAACTTGACAACTACGCGTTTTCTCACCACATAATTATTTGGGTTTTTGTTTAGTCGTTACCATGACAAGCGTGAGGAGGAAATAGAATTTACGTCAGAACCCACTAGCAAAAGAACTTTCAGAGTTGACAAAGACGGTTTTCAATAAAAAAAAACTGTGTTTTGTCACATGCATTATCATACAGTGTGTCTACTTAAGTTGGAATTATATGAAAAACTTTTTTATTATTGCGGTTTCGTGAAAGATGTATTCCTAATAAAAAGTTCTACATGGTTCAAAACTTGAAATTTAACCATCAGATATCATTTTTTTAAGCCGTATACGAGGTTTGTCAAAAAATATGAATTTTACCCAAGAGTAAAGTACCTTTATTATTTACAATACAAAAGAATGTTATTAAATAAAGTTATTTTAAATTAAAAGTTATATTTAAAGATTTAATTATAGCAATTTAGCATTAAAATTAAGGTTTGGTGGTTATTAAATTATAACTACAAATAATTTGTAATGTAAAACGTAAATAATCACCTAAACTTAATTTTTAGGCTAAATGACTAGTTGAATATTTTCATATAACTTTAAATTTAAAATAACTATACTTTATAACATTCAAATGTATTGTAAAAAATAAAGTACTTTACTCTTGAGTAAAATTCATATTTTTTGACAAACCTCGTGTAAGGCTTAAAAAAATAAAACTATATCTGATAGTTACATTTTATGTTTTGGTCCATACAGAACTTTTTACCAAGAATACATTTTTTCACAAAACCAATAATAAAAATGTTTTCCATATGGAACGGACAGACAATTGAGTGAAGTCATAATAAATTCAAATGTTCTCCTTACCAATATCTTTCATTTGATATATATCTTACTTCTATTGGGACATGTGCCAAAACTGTCCATTCTCCTTTTACAGTATTAAATTGACAGTGATATTGATTAGCTTTTGCCATGACACAATCAATGTAGAAATCGAAGAGCTTCTTATCGGGTGCTGACATTGCTTTAATTTTTTGTTTAGAAAGCTTCGGTGATATCATGACGGCTTTATATACCTTCTCGATAAATGTCCTTTATCAGCTTTTTAATAACAGTAACACCATGTCCAGTCACGGTCGCCATATTTACCAATTTCTAATATTATGATCTATAATTAGATCTAATGCAGACCGATGATCAATGGTAAAAACTTATAAGGACACAAACAATAACGTCCAACAAATCTGTTAACAAAACATAATGTTCATGGAAAGACTACAATACAACAATATTTAACAGTGTTCCAAAAAACATCTGCCATCACTCCTGATGTGTTCTCTAACCAAAAAATAAGAGTTCGTTTTACATGGTTCCGCAAATGCTTTATTTCAAAAAACATAAGGTGTTAAATTTTTTAATTTTTTTGTTTTCTTTTTAATAATTTTAACACGGCTTTAATGAATAAAATTGAATTTTAGTTGTACAATATACCCAAAAAAGCAATTATTTAAGCAGTTAAAAGATGTATACAGGTTTAACGTGCGAACGAGTGCTTTAAAAAATTTTAACAAAAAATATGTACGTTACTAACTTTTTCACTTTTTGAACCACAACTAGTTAGATATTAAATTACTATAATAAAAAGCACCGTTTAATTTCGGCCACTATTTTATCAAACTCTTTTAAACAAGTTAAAAATAAAACCATAAAAAATATCGTAGGTGTGCTAGTGTCATCTTGACTTGTTATAGTTTTTGTGGTACTGTTGATTGTTTTCCAAATTTCCCTCTAAATTATTTTCACTGATTGTAAAATTGAAACTCGCCTACACCTTTGAAACAAACTATTTGCGGATCCATGTTGATAGGAACTATTTATTTCATTTATGGGTAAGGAATCACTCCACGAGCGATTTCACGTTTTTTGAAATACCCTTTATACTTATTTGGGAATAGTTTTATTATAAGTCTTATAATATTTATCATTTATACTTTATGGCTTAATCAATACATATTTGTAAATGTCTTAAGGATAATAAAGATTTTCATGCGTAGAAATATTGTCACTTATACCATTTAATGTCCTTTCTAGATCTATGAGTTCTGCGCGTATGTTTAATATTTCTTTTGTAAGCATCACTTTACGTACACCTCAACTATGCTCCGTTTGGCAAATGAAATCAAATGCTTGCATGAAGTATATTGGCATATTATATCTCTAATGGGCGTGTTTAGTGTAAACGAATTTAACGAATATAATGCTATTAACTGTTTAAGCACAAAAAATATTTTTTTTTCATTCAATAAATACTTTGAATGGATAATAAATAATAAAGTTATAATACTTTAAAAAGTTCACTTTTAAATCAATTATTTAAAACACTCTATTTTTGAGCCATTTACCGCATCATTGGTCACTAAAGAATCTGTGATACCATACACATACAGTTGATCGTTACTAATAATGACTTTTTTCTACACCCGTATTATAATAATGCACTTATATGCCCATAATCCGTTTCATAATGATACCCATTATGATACAGATTTTTCATTACGATACAGATTTTTAATCAATAGAAACCTACAATTTTTCAATCAAGCATGCTGTTTGACGTTTGTCCTAGGTTCCTATGTAATTATTTTAGTTGTCAAAACGTATTAAATTTTCGTAGGTAGCTAAACTTCGATAATTATAATATTAAAATGTCTGATATTAGCGATATAGAAGACTCCTCCACACATATCGGAGAAAGCAGAAAATACAGTACAAAATATTTTACCGCAAAAATCTAGGGAAATACCAATACCTGAAGTAATACCATTAATTACAATTTTGTAGAATTTTTTATAGAAATACGAGTAATTACTGTTATTGTGTTCAATACCAATATAAATATAATATTTATAGGTCTTGATTATTTATCGGGTGTAGAAAAAATAGCGTATGCAACTCTCATGTAATGGTTATTACATGATCGTTGCATAATATACTATTATGACAGTTTTCTCTTTCTAAAATCGGATTAAAATTACAATTTCATTTCTCATGATACAAAAATGTCAAAATTTCTAACCTTAAATCGATTATTGAAAACAACACATTGAAATTGCTTTTATAAAGTGTGATGATAAAATAAATGTGTGTTTAATTTTGCGTTGCATTAAAAATATCTGGTTATATTTTCAAGTACTTGGTCCCTATGAGAAGTAAAAAACCAGTCAATCTGATAAAATGTTTATAAAAGTTCCCCAAAATCTAGACCTAAACATTCAAAAACGATAGTGGGCTAAGGGCTGTTGCAAAATACAAACTACCATCGTGCTTTTGTATTTATTTTGATGTAAGTAAAGATAATCTTAAATTGCTTTTGTTTCCCATTTGATATAAATTTATAAAACGTACTTAGTTGATCAACTAGTAGGTCAATATATACTTTTTTACTTAACACTGATTCTGAGGATAATAATTAGTTTGCATTACTTTTGGGTGGTAGAAGATACAGAAAACTGGATCAATTTCAAAATTATGGTTAAAAATTTGACAATAAAACAAGATGTGCCTCATAAATATATCACCTAAAATTCCTTTTAAATGCTCTTTAACTGACCCTACCAAAAAAAAGATTGAAAATTTGAATTGTATTGTCATTCCAGATATAAATGTTATTAATTGCTAATGGATTATAATAAAGCTTACCTGTTATTTATTGTATTCTTTTTGAACAGGAATATATAAATAAATTACCTCTAATAAGTACTTAATTTATAATACTTATGTATTATATGTTATGTTCAGATATGTTTCTATTATTAATATGACTTTAACAAAAGCTAATAGATGTATTTAAAATACAATTCCTTTAAAATATGCAAATCATTTAATTGTTTTTTTTTAATTTCGATAGTTTTGCGAAATCTATACAAACTCCACAAAAGCAAATGCCTGGACTATACCTATACAGTAAACTGTCAATGTCTTACCATAAATAAACCTTTTTAAAAGACTCGATTAACGGTAATATAATAGGCAATTGATAAATAAATATAAAGGAAACGACAAAACTTATTTTTATTTGAATTCACTATAAATATTATAACACTATTCCAAAAAATATTTACCGGCTTGATAATATCATTTAGTTTTTGTTCGTCAAAAATAAACTTCTATTATTTGGACTATTTCAAAATTTGGAAATTCCACACTAAAAAGCCCATTATGTTTCTTAGAACGCAACATTTTCAGTTGAATATGGAAGTATAATTTTCACTCTTATTATTTATAAAAAGCCCATATTTAATGTTTTTATTTTGAAAAAGATTCGACACCCTCAAATCGTAAGAAGTTCAAACTTTTGACAATAGTGGCCTTTTCTAATAACACAATGTTGATGTGAAGAAAACAACATTATGTTTGCATCCATCTTAAAAAATAGAACTACATAAAATCATTTAATAGTTTATTTTGGGCTTTTTAATATTGACAGGAATTTAAATTATCTTTGAAAGCAGAATATCCTGTGAATTTACATGATATGACCTTTTCCTTTTGTTAATTTATTACTGAATAATGCTATAAACTTTTTGTGTTCTGGTGTAATTCTAGCTTTGTTTTTTAAACACAAATCCGCGAATTTCAGAGCCAATAAACTTTATATTATTTATGTAAAAAAATCATTAATCGTGTAAGAATCCACCTTGGGTAAGCTAAAGATTCTTCTTTTAATTTTGTTTGTACTTTGGCCATTTTTAAAAATAAATCAAAATAATCTCGCAATAGAAAACGAGGTTAGGATTTAGACGCACAGATGAAACCACGTTACGAGACTTAGAAAAAATATTTCGCGATATGGCGATTATGATTTGAATCACCGGCCAACATGATTTTCCTTGTTTAAGATATTACTAATTTTTTCCACCAATTTTGTAGTGTTGATTACGAATTCAGACGTAATTTGATCGTATCACATCAGGTTTTCAGTAAACTTGATATCTTGGCTATTTTATATTTTTTAATAAAAAGAAATTAAATTAGTGAGTTTTGGCGCTCTTTTCTTGAATAGTGCGACCTCTCGTGGGAGAATATATTAGTTACAACCGCAACATACTCATTTGAAATGCGTCACATGAAAATAAGCCACCGCGGTTATTTTGTTTACAAATTTTTTACTGAAATTAGAGTGTTTATTTGAGAAAATTGTTTGCGTTTGACTCTTGGTATTTAATGAATGTTATTAGTGATTTGTGATTAAAAAACTTGTAAAAAACAGAATGTCTTCAAGAAAGTGTCATAATAGTGCGGATACATTTTGTTACATCTGTGGAAACTTTATGACTTTGAAGCAGAAACAGAAAATTAGTGAGTTTGTAGAAAATACGTATAATGCTTATTTTGGTTTTAAAATACAAATAAAATCGTGGACTCCGCAGTTAGTTTGTACTATTTGTGTTGAGCAATTGAGGCAGTGGACAAATTGTAAAAGACAATCTGTGCCATTTGGTAGACCTATGATATGGAGAGAGCAGACTAATCATATTGATGATTGTTATTTTTGCTGTACTAATGTCAAAGGTTTTAATGCTAAAAATAAAAATAAAATAGTCTACGCAAATGTAACATCAGTTACACGTCCGATTCCACACGGCCCAGACATTCCAGTGCCCCTTCCAACCTCAATTTCTGATCTTAGTTCGACATCGTCAGAACAAAATCTACAGCGTCAAGAGTCAACAGAAGTTTTTGAACCAATCTTAAATCAGCCACAGAGATTTACTCAAGGTGAATTAAATGATTTGGTTAGAGATTTAAGTTTGTCTAAAGAATCTGCTCAACTTCTGGGGTCTAGACTTCATGCAAAACACCTGTTAGATCCTAATACACATTTTGCTTGGTATAGGAAACGTGAAGAAGAATTTGTAACTTTTTTCAGTCAGGAAGAATCATTGGTTTATTGTAAAAATAGTCAGGGTCTCATTGGAAAGTTAGGAGGGCAATATGATCCTGGAGCCTAGAGACTTTTCATAGATTTCTTTTACACAATTCTGATCAGTATGCTTCTGTTCCTGTCGCTCACTCTGTTCATTTAAAAGAGACTTATGAAAATTTGGAGAAAGTACTGGATAAAATTGGATATAAAGAACATGGTTGGCAGCTTTGTGGAGATCTGAAGATTATAACTATATTGTTAGGCCAACAGTCAGGATACACAAAATATCCTTGTTTTTTGTGTGAGTGGGATAGTAGAACACGAGACAAGCACTACATACAAAAACAATGGAATCCTCGTAAAAATCTTAAACCTGGAACCAAAAATGTTATACGAAAAAATTTATTATTATTATCGATGGACCACAAATTAGTTCTTTAATGACTGATAAAAGATTCGATACAACAATAAATACTACTGAATTAGAAGCTTAGCTGGCGTTTAAAGATGTGAACATTTTTTTAGAAAATAACAAACACTCTGATTATAAAAATATTGTTGCAAACTTACTGGATAAGTATCAGAAATTGGGCTGTAATATGAGTATAAAACTTCACTTTTTAGATTCACATTATTTAGTTTTTTTTCCTGATAATCTTGGTAATTATAGTGAAGAACAGGGAGAGAGGTTCCACCAAGACATAAAAACTATGGAAACAAGATATCAAGATCGATGGAATGTGAATATGATGGTTGATTACTGCTGGTCACTGAAACGCGATATTACTGATGATATTCACAAAAAAATGACACCCAGTCGTAATTTTATGGCTAAACGTAAAAGATGTCACTCAAAATAATTCTGTTGTAATGATTTTTATTAATATTTTCTTAATAAGTGTTTAAACATATTTATTTGTAACATAATAATTGATTTTTTCTTAAAATTTCGAAAAAAAAACGATTTTTCCCCTTTGTAAAAAAACCTGATGTGATAAAGTATATCTGTATGTATTTTTGTGATAAGAATGCTAAGAATTAATAATATCTTTTACTCAAATAGAAACAATGTTCCAAAAAATTTCATTTATCGGCCGGTCTAACATTTCGATTAAGAAGAAAGTTTATTGAAATAGTAAGTGTTCATAAAAACTGAATTTAAACATCTATTGTTTCAGTTTTAATATATATGTTTTTATGTTAAATTATACGATTGAAACTTTAAAATGTCGCTTATCCGGAATTTCAATAATTCTCTATAAGTAGCGCAATAAGGTAAAAGCATATCGACTATTTTCTGGAAGGTTAAAAATTAGCCACTCAGATTTTAGGCTATATTATGACGATGTTTAAAAATCACTGTGGCACGCGTTTCAAATTTGCTTGAATTTTTTTGAAATTTTAAAAAATTCTTGTCGGAAAATTTGAAAACAAAAAAATTTAAAAAAAATATTTTTATATTAAATTTTGTGCTAGCTTTTAGAAAAAAATATTTTTGAATTTACTAAACGCGCCCATTAGATTCAGGCTGCTTATTCAGGTATATTGTAAATTTGTCTGCTTAATTGGTTTTTAGTCCTTTTCATATTTTTGTAAATTTTTCCTTCTTCTTTGTTTTTTTATATCGTGAGTTTTTGTGTTAAATCCCTTCTATATTATTAAATTGTCATAATCCTACATTATCATAATATACGTTCATTATTTAATACTTATAATATTATGTGCTTACATTTCTTGTAAATATTGTAATGCCTATCCTTATAACGAAGCTACCCAAGTAACATTTTTAGATTTATCAAAGTATACAAGGTAACCCTTTTGTAAGACACTGATAAAACTTTTGAATCTTCGAGATAGCCTTAGGGCTGCTATAAATCTGCTTTAAGAGTAAAAGGGAGAATCCTATAACGGTTTTTAGGAGTATTGTTAAAACAATATCTTAAGACTAATTAGACTTAAGACAAATTCCGTAAGAGTATATTAAGAATTTTATTAAACCATTTTAAATCTTTTTTAAGATTATGATAATAAGTGGGATAGGCACAAAAACTACAAAACTAATCAGTTTTAAGAGGATTAAATTTTAAACTGTTTTAGCTTTATTTTGTTTTATCATACTCTCTGACAGAATAATTTTGCAAACATGTTGGGAAGACTGCCATATTAGAAATTAATTATTATATAGTGTATGTTAAATTTATTTAGTTACCCTTCTTATTTCTTTAATTTTCAAACACACACCAAAGTACTGTTAAAAGTGGGCAAGGTGGGTCGTAATAAATTATGGGCCTTACAATATATGAAATATACGTGAAAAAGGATTATTATACGGATTCTAATCTATTTACCGAAAGTTATTTTATAGAAAATAACATTGTAAATATCAAATATATAGCACTATAAAATGATTACATTTGTCTTCGATATGTTTTTCATATAAAATGTCACATTTTGTATTTTTTAAATTATTTTATGGAAGTGACTATTTAACCGCCAATATAAATCCTATTGTAGATTTGTTTTTGCATGGATACTTGTCATCGTCAGAAAACCATTTTCAATTGCGCATACCACCTACTGGACATATGTGGTTAAACACATACTGCCATATTTAAAATTGAGGATTTCCTCATTGTGTTCTATCTGTACCTAAAAACGCACATTAGCTTATAAAACTAATAAAGCAAAAAAAATACTTTTTAGGACTTTCCAGTTTTAAAAAGCTCCTGTTACACTTTTTAAAGCGTTTCATAAAACAATAGTAAATACGAAAACCTCAATAAAACATTCATAAGTTCAATCAGATGGGCATAACCTAACCTCACTTCTTATTACTCTACTCATTCAAAATATAAATTTTTAAACAATGACACACAATGAACTTATTAAACACTAAGGACAAGGAGAAACATATACATTTTTATTTCATTATCTATGGAAATTACCACTTTTCTTTATTTTGAACAATTTATCTTTCAACGTCAACATAATGTGATTGGGTTGAAAAGCTAGTTTATGCTCTAAAACAAACTTTAGTACTTATTAAATCTATGTCGTTTTAAAAGAGCCCTATGATTCACTAGATTAAATAAATTATAAGAATTATGTTGTAAAATTGTAGAAAATGTACCTAAAAGGGTCTGGGATCAATTTAATTTAAAGTATAATCCTAAAACACTTTTTAAAACTAAGTTTTAAAACCTACTTAAGATAACTGCTAAGAACACTAGCAGACCGAAATAGAGTAAAACTATTTTGGGTGCCAGGTCACCAAGGGATCGAAGGCAACGAAAACGCTGACGAACTTGCAAAAAGAGGGTCAGAAGAAACACCGGAACCAGACACAAACCCAGGAGTACCAAAAAGTACAGTCCGGGGTTTCATAAACGACTCGATTCGGGAACAAAACATCAACTATTAGGGATTAGGGATTAGGGAAAACAGGCACATGGAAAGCCTTCATAGGCAGACCATGTCCCAAAAGAACTGGAGAACTACTCTCAATGAATAGGAACCAGTTGAAAGTGATAACAGGGTTCATGACTGGGCACACCCCAGTTAAGGGACACTTGAACAAAATTGGCATGTACAATGGGGAACTTATGTGCCGACTATGTCACAAGAAACCAGAAACAGCCAAACACATACTGTGCGAATGAGAAGCGCTAGATCGCAAAATACAGGCTCTTTTTGGACAACCCCAGGTTGATCCAACAACGTATAGAACCCGCTCTCCCAAGGATCTGTACAAACTTGTACAAGGTACAAAGGTGACAGAGTGGGTGCTATAAACTAACATGGGGTAAAACACAATAAGCCAATAGGCTTTAGTGTTATTCGGAGATACATAGACCAGGAGAGAAAAAAAAAGATAACTGCTAAAAAATATGCCTCTTTAACACTAAACACACCTTAGGAGTATCTTAAAACTAAATAGTTCTAAAATTACTTATTTATTAACCCTTACAGGACAGCGATAAAGCATAGTTTATTTTAGGATAAACTTGTTTTCTTAAACAGATTTAAAGGAATCTATAAAACCAAGTAATAAGATCAATTTATCCTGCAGTCCTATTAGCAAATAAAATAATTGTTCATTTTTATGCTTTTACAAAATCCTAATAAAACATAAATAAAACTTTATTCTCTTAAAAATGTTACTTGGATAGTGAGCCTGTTAAGATGGAATAAATAAATAAAAATAAATAAGTAAATAAAAATAAATAAATGACTTGTCCAATAGATTTTAGTTATTTTATATTTAGTTAAGGAACTACCTATTTAAATAATAAATATTTTTTTAATTAGGCATAAATATTGATACCAATTTTATTTTGTGGCTTAATTTGTATTTGATATATCACGTAAGTATTCAATGAGTTACAAATATCAAAATTACTACGACCACTTTAAACAACCCAAAAAATTCGGACTTACTTGAGGCGCCATCTTGTTACCATCCGAATGTCAATCTAGTAGTGCCACATTAATTTGATTATATATATGATATGTCATCTCTTCTATATACTAACTCGGGAACAAGAATCGCATTAATAAAACTGAGTAATTAATATCAAAATGTCAATATGACATTTAAAATGTCTAAAAGTGAAACTATGGCAAAACTATTCAAATTGGTACATTAGAATAGCACAGACAACTGTGTGTATAGTTATTCATTTGGGATCTGGGGATGGTCTTAATAATTCGTAAGGGGATTTTTGAGATTTGTTTCCGAATATTCATATTATTTAGAAACTTATTTCAGATAATTATAATCTTTCGGATTTAGATTTGCGATATATTAAATTCACAATTTCATATTCATAAATTATTCAAAACAACGTTTAATTTTCTGTTTTATGATTTTCTTATAAAAAGGTAAGTCAGAGACCACCCGAACCCCATATTGATAAATTCAGAAAAGAAAGATCTATTTGAAAAAAAAATATATATAAATTTAAAATTTTATCCGATGTCATATTTTAATAACTATGACAGATGAGGAAAATCCCCAAACGTCATTAAATAGTACATACAATATACGAAAAAATGTATATGAGTCAATTGTCAGTACAATCCATAATTAATCACAAATCGGGTGTTCTGTCAATTTTGCCCAACCCTGTATTCCTCGATATAATATAAAGGGGTTGAAATATTAAACAAAAATCTATAAACTTAAAAAGCAAAAATGATATGAACTTAAAATGTTTTAACAAAAATCAAGATCTATAAGGAAAAAAAGCCTATTGTCCAAATTGAAAAACAAGCTTCATAAGGGGATGAAGCCTCTTCTAAAGAATAATATAGAATGCCAAGAATTATATATGTTCATTCCAGTTTTTTTAATATCGATTATTAAAACATTTCTCATTAAAAAATACTTCCTAATTCATAGATATCTATAATTTAGCAAAAATGAATCCGAAACATAGTAATCAAAGCCATTCTGATGTACACAAATACATCCTAACAATAATTACTTTAATCTTGCATCAGTTCATCGAACTCTTGCCGACTTTTCTCAACTACAACTATCGACTAATCTAAAAAAACGATTTTTAATAATATTATTTCGATTTTATCGTGACTTTTACAGAACGCAATCGGATATGCTTTCTCAACTCACCTTTCATTAGTAGAGAAGTTAAAGAAAGTAGCACAAAACAGCTATTCCAACACATTTCGAATACTAATTCAACTAATTTAACTTAAGAACAAATCACTAATTACACTTTTAACTGAATTCGACACTAATTTAATAACTAAACTATTATTTCTTTTTAAATGAATCGATTTAAAGGTTTCGTGTCTAATGTTGTATTGGTGTCTCCGCGTGTTTCCGCTGTTTCCTCATTCTCAGATAAAGTTTTAGATGAACCTCGAACCAAAACTAACTTTAGGTGTCATATTCTTCGAACTTTTCCCGATGAACGACTTTTCGAATTAGTGGTTATCCCGATTTTTCGACGAAAACTTTGGTCGCCATACTCGCGATGCAGCGCTATGGCAAAAGCACGGTGTATACTAATACTCGCGGTTTAGGTGAGGCTGTCTGTTAGTCGTACCTTGATGGGTACGTTTTTTAGAAAGTAACACCAATCATTGTAACGGTATTAGATGGCGGTAATTTCAAACGCAAACATTGTTATTTGTAAATAGTCACATTTGGGAATTCTGTAAAATAAAAAAATGTAATGGTAATTTTAAAATTGTTTTAACAGGGTGACTCAGAATATGTGGACAATCGCCTGAATTCAGATAGAACATATTCGTCCGCTTAATACTACAACTGGTAACCCAAAATTTATGAATTTCAGGGAAGCAGTTTTAAATTTGCTAAGAAGAAAAAGAGGTGGATTACGGTAAATCAAAGTTATTTTTGACTATTTCACAGGCACTTAAAATGAATCTAAATCCTGATTATTTTTAAGCGTTTTAAATCTCCGTTTTAATTTTTTTGTTATATCTAGTTTTAGTAATTAAAATCTTAAAAAAAAACAAATATATCTAATTTTTGAACTAGCAATAAATACAACGTTTTATTGCTTATAAAATGTAATTAATAATAAATCATCAGATACTTCCCTTCCAGTCTCTTTAAAAGGAAAGTTTTTAAATAGGCTTTATTTTCAATGAGAATTGGGGGAGGTTTAGTGTTAAATAATGAGAATAGAACTTAGGAAGTTGTTGAAGCATTAAAAAGAGTATGCAAAACTCTATCGGTAATAGTAGATAACTTAAAATCACAAAAATTCAAGTTGTAATATTAAGGGGACGATACGAAAATAACTTACTTATTAATTTATTTTCATAGGGCCTCCTCTACTTAGATATTAATAATACAAATGTAATCAATGTGAACAAATATGGATTGATAGATGAAAACAAATGTTTTAGTTAATATACAATATGACGTAAATGAAAAGAAAAAAATTCATTATTTCCTAATTCGTTGACTTCTGGAAAAAATCCTAAACCTAGCTTGATAATCCTATGTAAATTAGATGACGAATACATACATTGTTTATGTTATGTCTCAGTTGAGTGTACAGTTGTAAACAAACAATTTACTAAACCGGTTTTGACAGGTTTAGTTTTTTGTTAAGTCATTAGAAATTTAAGAAATTTAATGTATATCTTGTATACAGGATACCCCATTAGTGAGTAATTGTTCAATATTTCAATTTGTGTTATGTATACCCAAACAAGTTTTAAATAAAAGTTATATGGGTTTAAAAAAAATACGTATTTTAAAAATATTTTTGAATATACAAGGTGTTACGTTATTGCCTGTCAAATAAAAATGTATATTTTTTAAATTGAACACTCTGTATTTTATTTTAGTTTTAGATTGATTTGGTAATATTGTCTTCAATCCTAGAATTTTTTTTTATAATACTGGGTTGCCAAGCAATTCTTTTTTTTTAAATTAGAGAATGATGCAGACCCCAAATTAAATTATCATAATTTAGGTAGGTTCACAATAATAATATACAGACTCATAAGATAGTAAGCTAAAGAATAGATTGATAGGACTGGAATATTTTAAACATAGTGTTTTGTTAAGTTCAATTTACTAAATTTTTGTTAAATGCAACACCCTGTATATTATTTTAGCATTTTATTTCTTTTTAATTTTGCCTTTCCAACGATACCAACATGCCAATAATAAATATACAGGATGTCCTAACAGTGTGTAATGGATCGATAACTGTTTTATTATTGGAAATACTAAGACATTTTTAATATAAAAGTTGTAGACAGTTGTATATTTAACAATTATTCTTAAATATACAAGGTGTTCCATAAACTAAGTGCTAACAAAATCTCTACTTTTTTAAAGCAAAACACCCTGCAGGTAGTTATACATATTTGATTGTTTTCACATCGTCAAACAATTTTAATTAACTTCAATAATTTGCTATATTGTGTGTAGGGTGTGTCAAAATGCGAGGTTGCGATTTTCTCAATTTTTTATATAGAATACCCGAATTAATTAATTGGTGGTGTAACATACAGAATATTCAATTTAAAAAAATTGAGAAAACCATAACCTCGCATTTTGACACACCCTATATAAAACATAGCAAATGCAGGGTGTTTTGATTTAAAAAATTATAGGTTTTGTCAGCATCTCTTTTATGGACAAACCTGCATATTTAAGAATAATTGTTAAATATTATGATACAATTTTGTATTTTTTTTTTTTTGTATTTCCAATAATAAAACAGCTCTCGATCAATTCTGCACTGATGGAACACCCTGTATTTATGTTATTAGCTAACATGTTGGTATCGTTGTATAGGTAAATGTATAAAAAAATGCATGCAAAAATAATATACAGGGTGTTGAATTTGAAAAATTGAGTAAATTGAATTTAAAATTAGCCATATTCAAGATATGTTTCGAAACACTCTGTATAAAATAAATCAGTTCTATCACCACTATTCGTTAGCTTAGTATCTTTTAAGACTGTATTTTAAACAAGTTTTAAATCATTGCAAACCTACCTAAATTATGATAATTTAATTTGGGGTCTGTATCATTCTCTAAATTTATAAAAAAAAATAATTGCTTGGCAAACATTTATAACTTAAAAAAATTCAAGAGTTGAAGACAGTAAATATACACTTTTATTTGCCAGGCAAAATTACAACAAACTATATATTCAAAAATATTTTTAAAATAATTTTTTTTACGATTACCATCCAAGGCTTTTGTGCTTCGAAATTCAACCGCAAAGTTGACTTTTTACGCGAACTGACATTAAATGACAGCTTTGTTGATCGCCAAGTGGAAAACTTGACAGCTTTGCCGCTCGCCTAATTTAAATTAAATATAATACAAATAATAGTTATTTTTAATAAATTATTTTAAAGTTATTTGTACCTAGTTTAGTATTTTTATTTAATTTTCCTTTTTAACATTGGCTTTGAATGTCAACGCCTTTTTTCATGAATAATGTACTTATGACAAATTTTCAGTTTTTATTACTATTTCTTAAAATAATGTGATCGTAGAAAAAATCTTCACGTCACGCGGCAACTTTTTATCTCAAGCGGCAAAGTATCACTTTTCGCACTTAATACACAAATAGCTATTTAAATCCTAATAACTTTTATTTAAAACTTGTTTGCGTATCTATAACACAAATTGAAATATTGAACAATTGCGCACTAATGGGACACCGTGTGATCAGTGGCGGCTCGTAAACAATATATTCTGGATTTACAATGAGAATATATATATATATCAGTGTTTTAATTATAGAAGAAGTAGAGACAGGAATCGCTACTCGTGTACTGAAGCGGTATCACCTGCGCCTCATTGTTTCCATCCTAATCTCACACTTGTGACATTTACTTATAACGTTTGTGGTATCTGTTTATTTTTCGGTATTAATATTGTTACGCTGGTTTTTGATATCTCAATTTATTTCAACTCAATTTTTACAATAGCTATACAATTGATAACATTAACGTATGAAACGCATAAAACTGACTGACGTCTGATTCACCGACTTATATAGCTTACTTTAACCTTCTCGAAGCTTCTCAAACTGTCCATATTTTTCTTGATGTGGTATGACATTTCTCTAATATTTCTCTTTTTCTTTTACTCGTATCTTAGCTTATGACGACCTTAGCACGCTGTAGGGTGATGGGTGACATACTTCTTTTATTCGTATGTTTCCTATAACAGTCGCAAGCTACTGCAGGGTGCTGCGTAACAATATTATATATTTTTTTGGCAGTATCGCACAACCTGAACCTTGTTTTGTTTTAAATCCGTTTGTGTACATAAGTATCGTACCTCTCACTTCCGGCTCTTCTATTTGTTTCGTTATAACTTCACATGGCTTACGGAAGACACTCTTTCTTTCTTTCTTTCTTTCTTTCTTTCTACTAAAGAGAAGTTTGTTTTAGTAAGATTTCCACCAAACATATATTATGTTGGAAAAATTACTAGACTGATAACAAATAAGGAATCATCCGCTTCCGCTTCGTAATTGTCGGTTTTCTTGTTTTAATCTGACAGGTTAAAACGACTAAACAGACAATTCCGGAAGCAGAAGCGGATGATTAAACGCACCTGATATTTTGCTTGCTGCTGTCAGTGTCATTGAATATTATTTTTGGAATCACAGTTTATTGCTAAAGAATCAGTTAGCTCACTCGGACCAGTTGAAAGTTCCAAAATAACATCCACTCCAGGGATACAAATTCAGGATACGCAGAAGAATGCTGTTTTAATATAGGCGGTTGTCATATATTGTATTATCCGAGTTGGGCAGTGTATAAACTAGATCATTGAGATCAAAAGTTCCAACGCAGAGTGAGCGTTCTCATTCTTTAGCTATAAACTGTGGCATAGGAATCAAAATAGCTGCGCCCTATGTTGGGCGTGTCAAACCTCTCTGTTGCACCGTATAGTAAAGAAAATCAAATTATGTGGTGTCAGTGAATATCATTTTTGGAGTCACAGTTTATTGCTAAAAAATCAGTTAGCTCATTCGAACTAGTTGAAAGATCCAAAATAACATCCACTTGGGATACAAATTCAGGATACGCAGAAGACTGCTGTTTTATTATAGGTGGTTGTCATATATTGTATTATCCGAGTTGCGCAGTGTATAAACTGGAACATTGAGATCAAAAGTGCCGACGCAGAGTAAGCGATCTGATTCTTTAGCTATAAACTGTGGCATAGGAATCAAAATGGCCGCGCCCTATGATGGGCGTGTCGGACCTCTCTCTTGCACCGTATAGTAATCAAAGTATGTGAAACAGACAACTGATTAGTATTTCCCAACAATTGGGACATATGATGTGTTGACATAAATGACATAGATAGTATTTTACCAGAATCTATCGGACTACTACTAAACGACAATCGATATTAAATAAATTTTAACATTAACTTTACTTCAGTCAATGTTCGTTGAAATATTTAGAGAATATGTTTCCTTAATTAAGGGCTAACATCTTTTAAATTTTGGATTTGTATAGAAAATGACAGGTCTTCTGTTCTGTAGTTCAATAACTTATTTTTATAGAGCTAGGAATATATGCAAAACACCATATTTTGCATATGTTGCATATATATGCAATTTTTGATTTTGAATGCATATATTGACATTTTGTTAATTTTTTGACATATATCTGACGTACTAATTGGCTGGACATATTAAAAATATGAGTTTTGGACCAAAATAATATTTTGTGAAATGCCTTTACAGGTCGATTTCCTAAAATTTTGAAGGAATAACTTTTCCCTGTAATAAATTACGGTTAATGGTGTAGATACTTGAGAGGATTAAATTATAAACACTCTCCTTAAACCAACAAATTTTGCTAAATATCCTTTCAGGTAGTTGTATTAATATCTTCAAATTTCTAAATGACTCAGTTTACTTTCAACCTCATTTCAGTCTTTATTGTTGTGTTGTGTTAACCAGTGGAAAAAATGGCAAAATTAATTGAGTCGTGGGTAAAATCTTATTCAGATTTTGTTGTAGAAGGTGATAACCAGTTGTTTTGTAAAACATGTTCTAAAATTGTAAGTACTTTTTTATTTTACATTTTGTTTTGACCTTTCACAATGGTAAATCAAACGACAGTAAAAAAAGTAGGGCAACTTTACAACGTACGCATTTATTTAATTTAATTAAAACTATTGAAGTAATTTGCGGCATATATATGCGCATGTTTAACTACTTTTTGGGTGCATATATTCCTAGGTCTAGTAATCAAAGTATGTGAGCAAGACAGACAACTGATTAGTATTTCCCAACAATTGGGACATATGATGTGTTGACATAAATGACATAGATAGTATTTTACCAGAACCTGTCGGACTGCGACTAAACGACAATCGATATTAAATAAATTTTAACATTAACTTTACTTCAGTCAATGTTCGTTGAAATATTTAGAGGATATGTTCCCTTTTAAATTTTTGCTTTGTATAGAAAATGACAGTCTTCTGTTAAGTAGTTCAATAACTTATTTTTATAAAGGTTTTAACCTACCATATGTGTGGTATTTGCTGGATTACGCATAACAAGTTTATTTTGTTTTATTTTACAGTGCAATGGAAACAGTATTTCAATTTTGGACAAAGTTCAAGGACTGCCTAAGTGAGCCAATGATAATGTTTCAAAAAAAAAAAACAATATAATTTCGAGAATTCTAAAAATTATAAAGCCAAGTTTTGGCTATTCCTCTTCAAAGCAAAAATAAAAATAAAAAATTATCTCACCTTGTACCACCCACTAAAAATTAAATAATTGATAACGGGACTGATTTACAACACTGGCTTGAAGGTTATGTTAAATAATCTATCAGAGTTTCAGAAACGTGATAGTGGGTGGGTATTTGATACAATTGTTTCATTAGAAATAAACATAAATAAATTTGGAAGTGGTAAAGGATACTGCTCATATATTAAATTATCAGATAAAATTTCTAAAAAAGCATATATTAATATAATAAATTATAATGAGGCGTGTTTTGCAAGGTCAATAATATCAGCTTTATTTCCGGCTGAAAATCATTCGGATCGCGTTTCTTCTTATCATAATTACGCCCATGTTCTAAATTTAGAAGATATTACATTTCTAGAAGCATTAAATAAAATTCGTTTGTTTAAAAAATCAAAATCCATATATTTCAGAAAATGTCTATAAGTTAGAAATGTTTTTTATTCTTAATTTAATGTGGCTAACAAATGAAATAGGTTAGAAATATGTCAATATACTGATTGTCCAAAGTAGTTATACTCCACAAAGAACGACTAAGAACCAACTTCAGAAAATTATGAAAATAATGAAGAAATTATATATTGTGGTAATAGTAATTGAGAAATCTTTCGATTAAAGGTTTTATTTTAATTATTATAACTTGACAAGTTAAAAATACATAACGTCACGTTGAATTAAAAATCAATAATCTCTAAAAACAAAAACAACTCATTCTTAAGTGGGATCTACTGCGATGCATCACACTACTCCCCTCCCAGTGATGGTAAAGGTGCAAAACTAACCTTCCTTTCTTTCCATTAGTTTGTTTTCCTATGTCGACACTTATCACTTCTTTTTCTTGGATGATGCTATCAATTGTAGTGATGAGGTAAGCTTGTTTCAATCGATCTATTGCGATGGTTTCTTTACCTGTTTGTTGCGACTTCAAAGGTTTTTTCTTTTTTTTTGTAATACTGGAAAAGGGCCATATCATAAACAGGTTGAAGAGCCGAGCGGTGTGCGTCATGCCTAATAAAAACATGTGTGGCATCTTTCATCTCCGGGTGGATAAATACTTTGTACAGGTTTAATCATCAACAAGGCTAAAAAATCTTGACACTTGTAAATTGTGTGATTTTTTTACAAAAATTACAATAAAGTACATGAGATTTTGTGTTATCGACAGAAAGATGTAATTGAGAATGATCAGAGTACTCATTTTTGTTGAATTGTTTATTCCCTAATGGCTTAGAGACTTAGGGAAATAAGACTGATCTAGAGACTGCAATAAGTCGACTTTATTTTTAAGAAATTCTAAAAATTCTTTAAGAGAAGGTAAATCAGTGTCATATTCACACTCCTTCCATTCTCTTAAGCTTATTTTATCTAGTTTACTTAACAATAAACGGATAACCAATGAATCATATAATAGTTTTGGATTTAGTTTTAAATTTTCAATGGTATTTAAATGTTTTTTAATTTGATCTAAAATCAAACTAAAATTGTAAAAACTTTCTTTATTGAATTGTGAAACGTTTAATAATTTTTGGAAAAGGGTATGTAACAAAAATTGTTTTTTATCAAAATTGTTACATAAACTCTGCCACGCTTGTTCGTAGGGCCTATCAACCCATTCTAGATTTTCAACAAATCTAGAAGCGTAACCTTCTAAGGAAGCTTTTAAAGACTGAAACTTTTGTAAATCGTTTAAATTGTTATTACCATCAATAATAGATGAAAAATTGAGTTTAAAACTAAGCCAGTGTTTCGTACTAATTTTTTAAGCTTCTCTGTCATTTTTAATAAAAACAACAGCAATAGTCAATAAGCAATGAAATAGAATCAAATCAAAACTTGATTTGTTAAAAAATAAAATAGCAATAGAATTTAATAATACACAGTTGTTCAAATAGAATACTGACATGGAAAGCATAAATCGGCCTCACATGTACAATGGAGAAAATTGCTTTCCAAAATGATGAAGGAAAATATACTAAAATTGAAATAAATAGTGTTAATAGTTGAAAATTGACAAACTCGAAAGGTATCTTTCACTGATTAAAAATACCTTATATGCAAAAAGAATAGCAACTCTTACAAAACATGTATAATCTAGAAAAAGTATTCCTTAAATAGAACAAAGATACTTTTTATACACGTTCAATAGACTGGAAATAGCAAATTAATCGTTAAATAGACTGATGATAATATCAAATAAATAGTAAAATAGACTGTTAAATAGCAAATAAATTTTTAAATGCCCAAGCACAAGTTTATTTTGGTAAGTAGCTTTAAAAATTGCCTAAGGTATCTTCAAATCTGCAAAGAAGTACCTTAAAATCCTGAACCTATATATTAAATTGTGATTAAACTGAAAAAATACTTTAAATTGAACGTTTTCCAACCATCCATTCGCCCATCTCAATAGTCTCAATATATAGTACTTAAGTATATCTTGTGCTGGTCGACAGGACTTCTTAATTTTGTTGTCAAAAATTGAGAATAGAAATTCTTGAAATCCGGCTCGAAGGACCAAATTTTGTTTAAACTGTAAACTGCTGGTTCAAATTGTTAAATAATAAATGACAATTATTAAAAAAAATGTCGCCAAGTCAAGATTTAAAATAAAAATATTTATACAGTCCACTTACAATTATTATTTAACTATTTGAACCAGCAGTTTACAGTTTAAACACGGCGAGAAAAAATTTTGCCATCACTTTCCGACTTGAGTGATGGACCTAAAAGTTTTCCTGGTTATTTATATCAATGATTTTAAAAGAACATGATGAAATACATTTACGAGCATTTTCTTTGAATTTATAGTGATACCAACAGTAACGGTGGGATTTTAACAATTTTTCTCTACTTTTGGACATGTTTCTAACATGTTTACGGGACTTGTATTCCTTAACGGAAGCAACAAGTTCGGATATTTGATCCTCTAAAATGCTTAGCCTATCTCTATGTAATGATTGGCTTGATTGCGACTGACCCGCACAACAAATATACTGAGAATTTGACGAATTCATCTCGACAATCTTATCAGCCATCTTCGCCAAATTTTCTAGATTATCTGTGCTGGCATCTAAGATGGCACGAGAAGTATTTGGCAGTCTTTTCAAAAACATGCTGCATAAAAAGTCATCTATCACTTTGTCATTTGCTAAATTTTTCATTTCTTTTAATTAGGCATTTCAAAAAAATAGCTATTAGTGGGTTTTGACATATATGGCAAAATTATGGCAACCCTGTAGGCCTGGTGATTTGACAATGTCAATGAAATAGATAGTTACATAGAGTGATCATCCATATTTTTTAAAATAAACATAAGCTTATGCCTTGAAGTAAAAATGTAGGTAATTATTTTTTTCTCATATTTAAAGGCTAAGTATTGGTTTGTAACCACATTTTGCAAAATCGATTCTGATTAATGAATACTTTCGAGGCAATATGGTCGCTCGTAAACGACTTACTATGAGCAATCTATATAACTATATATGAATAATTGACCCTGTCAATGACAACAGGCTTACAGGCTTGCCATATCTAAATATTATTTCTGACATTTTTAAATCTAAGGAATCAAGAACATAATAGGCGATTTTAAATCAGATACTATGTCTTGAATATGATTGACTACACTGATATAAATCAAAAACAATGACGTCATATTGAGTATTATCTTGAAATAGTCAAGTTTAACATGACTACAGTAAAAACGTGGTAATAACAGGTATGAAATGTCAAATGAAATGACAAATGTAAAACTTTTACTTTTTAATTATTAAATCATTGTTTGGTTGTGTTATTTGTAAAATAGAAAGAAAGATTTACGAAAGGGAAAAGTGGGACAATAGTGACGATAGGGTATCAGGTTAAAAAAACGAGTATTTTTATAAAATAAGCTCCTTTTTGTAGAGATCTAAAAAAGGTCCTCCGCTGATATTTATTTAAACCATCAGATTCCTTTTTCTGAGCTTCTCAAAAACAGGTCAAACATTGTCAAAAATATCATTGTATATAACTTTAAATTTAAAAAACGTAGCAATAAGGTGAAATGCGGAGCATTTTTGTACTTTGGCGTAACGCGTGCCAGCAAGTTAAAAAGCGGGACAATTACGCCTAAAGCGCGACGTCTGGCAACCCTGGCTGAGTACCTAGATATGGACGCATTTAAGGTTTCTGCAAATGAAAAGCCAATTTATTTTCAAGGTAGGATTTATTAATGTACATGGCTAAAGTTTTGATAAAATTTCAGAGGCCAAAGTAACTATAATACCAATTTTCTCTTCATCCATGATCAGTAAACAAAACAAATATTTATTTTTTATCCCTACAAATTCAAAAACAAATCCTACTACTATTACATAACACACAAATAAAAATTCATGATATCTGCCATTGTGAAGTTAGTGTTAATATAAACCAAACATTTTTAAATCAGATTATTAGAACGTCATTATAATGACGTAAGAACCTTGACCAGACTTGACTTGGTCACATTTCTAGTAACTGATTTAAAATCGCCTAATGATATTTAGTAACTTCATTTGTGATATTGGGGGTTATGATTGACAACTTGTGTTATTTTTAACGTGTCTGTTAAAAATAACATTACTTCTCCATCATAACGCCGATTATTAGGAGATTCTACCTGTAAAACCCAAACCTTTAGATTCTTCTTCCAAAATGATGGAAGCTTGATAGATATTTCAGTCGTCATCTTCGTATGGCGGCCGGGGTAATAGATTAAAATTATCCATGTCTAACTGAAAGTCTGTCTGTTCCGTCGCCTATTCGGGATCACCAATGTGGTAATAGTAATTGAGAAATCTTTCGATGAAAGGCTTTGTTATCAAAATTTTGACAAGTTAAAAATACATAACGTCACGTTGAATTCAAAATCAATAATCTCTAAAAACCACGATACACATGTTCCTGCGCATGCAGCTGACTGATGGTGGGGTCTATTCTGTAAAAATTCCTTTATATTTAACGGCCTTTAAAAATATTGGCGGCCTTTAAAAGTATATTTGTATTCATTAATTTACTTCTGTCATTATTTAAACAGATTTCTTTAAGATAGTACTCTAATGTATTTTAAAGATCCGTTTAAATAATGACAGAAGTAAAGAAGAAAATATTTTTAAAGGCCGTTAAATATAAAGGAATTGTTACAGAATAGACCCCGGTGACTGTCACGTGGGACATAGAATTATAAGCATGAAATGGGAGATAGTGTTTAAAATTCGATATTTTGCCAATTTTAGATTTTATGCAGTTACTTAAGCTTTATTGGTTATTTTGTAATAAATTCGTTTACAAATATAAAGGTTTAAGGAGGTAAACAATACTAATAAAAATATTAATTTTTCTATTAAATTATAGGTATTTTGTGACAAAATCCATAACCTGTCCATAAGATAAGTAAAATATATAGACTAAAATAGTATATTATGCAACGATCATGTAATGATGGTTATTAATACACGAGCATTAACCGGGATACGAAACGAGCCAAAGGCGAATTTCGTATGGTTTATGCGAGTGTTTTAATAACCATTACATGAGAGTTGCATACGCTATTTTTTCTACACCCGATAAATAATCAAGACCTATAAATATTATATTTATATTGGTATTGAACACAATAACAGTAATTACTCGTATTTCTATAAAAAATTCTACAAAATTGTAATTAATGGTATTACTTCAGGTATTGGTATTTCCCTAGATTTTTGCGGTAAAATATTTTGTACTGTATTTTCTGCTTTCTCCGATATGTGTGGAGGAGTCTTCTATATCGCTAATATCAGACATTTTAATATTATAATTATCGAAGTTTAGCTACCTACGAAAATTTAATACGTTTTGACAACTAAAATAATTACATAGGAACCTAGGACAAACGTCAAACAGCATGCTTGATTGAAAAATTGTAGGTTTCTATTGATTAAAAATCTGTATCGTAATGAAAAATCTGTATCATAATGGGTATCATTATGAAACGGATTTTGGGCATATAAGTGCATTATTATAATACGGGTGTAGAAAAATAAAAGTATGGCTCAAATTTGTACATGGGCGTGCAATTATTGAAATGAAAATAGATGTGCAAAAAAAATTATTTAGTTGTAAAAAGTACATAGAAACATTACTTTTTATTTGGTAAATTTAAACATTTTTTTTTCAAGTTTACTTTGAAAATACTCAAAACCAATTTTCCTGTTCATTTATCTTATTCTTATATAAGGTCGTGTCCTGCTCATGCGTGGCATTATTTCAAAAGGACCGTTGTATTGGGACAGGAAACTATTGTTTTATCTGCTAAAATTTTTAAATACTGATTTATTTTCTTTGCTATGAGGTCCGTGCACCTGGTGGAATTTAGTTTCCTTTTCTTGCGTCTATGTTTAAGAGGAATTTCACAACTATATTCCTCAAAGTGGATAGGGCAACTTTAATTAAGTTTGTCCTTTCTTCGAAAAGAATTTACCCATATTTTGTGGCATTCGGAAATATCTCCACCACGCAGCCCAGCATTTTAAACATTAATTTAGTTCTTTCCTATTAGGGCTTAGGCGGCTACTGAGAGCGTCGGCAGGTGGCGGATGGCCAAACGGCCTGCAGCGATATTTCATCCTGCAGGTTATCACCGAATAGTCAATAAGGTGACACTGACCAACCTCCCAATCCAAAGGTGTCACGCGATCCGTGCCGAAAGGATGCATAGTGGCTCCACTGCGAACGGAGCCTCCAGGAAACCAGGCGACCTCCCGTTAGTAACTAGCTTTGCTGCGGCATGCGGGGCTCTCTCGTGGTTGACCACCCTTTCCCTAGCTACACGTGACATCTGTGTGGAAAACGATCAAAAAAACAACAACGACGGAGACAATCCCCTCGATTGCCAGGAATCTGGCGATGAACTGATAGAGGTTTCTTCAACCTCATCAAACAACGTCATTTTGGAGGAGATGGAGGATGCTTTACTTGCATCACCCAACTTCAACGGAAAGAGGAGGCACCAACCTCTTTAAATAAACCCGAGAGGCACGCTAAAAGGTTCTCCGGAGCGACTAGAAAGCGCCTCAATATGATGCTTCAGCGCGGCATTGACTATCAATCCGCCCTCAAGCAGACCCTCAAAGAGTTGGAGGAGAAAGGGAGCGGTTAACCACCCCTCTCGAGTCCAACTAAACAATCTAGACAGCCAGTGAGAAAAAAAACCCCATCAAAGGAGTCTAGGACCAAACGTAAACTCTTCGACGACAGCAATCCTTAAACGGAACTTAAAAAACTACGTAGGGATGCCGTAGTCGAGCCAAAACAATCATTCAAGGCCGCGGCGGAGAGTGTTCGAGTGGGAATTATTTACTCAGAACACCCTGACATCCAGCTTTCGAATGAACAGCTGCACCCTCAGACCAGGTCATCCCCTTCTGGACTGTGCCGACGCTACAATGGCTACAGTGGCTAGAGAGAGCCATGGACAAACTTCGCCCATGGAATGACGCACGTCTAAAGTTGGTGCAAGGTAAGGAAATACCAAAGCTGTTCATCTGCGTGGTGTACATCGCTGACGATGTAGGATTAACGGATTAACATGGGAGCAGGTAACAAAGCGGTTCAGGATAATGAACCGAGGCCTGAGAACCTAGGAGTGGATCTTTTTACAGCGGGTAGCCTCAGACCAGCTGGGTCACACCTGGATGCTTTCCATCGACGATGTCTCGATAAGACCGCAGAGGCACCGCGGAGAGAGTCCCAACAACAGACTCTCAACAGATGCCGTCTGTCTCGGGAACCTCAAGTAGGGTCGCCAAGGACGCAGGACGTGAAAAGATCACTGTTGTAGCCGAAGTAGCTAACAAGATGATCCCTGGACCCGCCAAACCTCATTGGAGGCCCGCCTTCTCAGAGGACAAGGGAAAACAACCCCTGTCCAAGAGAGCAGTGCGTAAAGGCTCCAAAACCAAAGAGAAGGGAAATACGGAGAACAGGAGCGAGAAAAAGATCCTCCTCCACCTCCTCCACTACCACACCCCCTCTCCCAATCCCTCCCACTCACTAACAATGGGCAAGCCGATGCTCTTTCTCCAGGCAAATCTCCACCACGCCCAAGCGGCTTCATAGGTCCTTAAAAGGAGGTTTGCCAAGGAGAAACATAACATCGCTTTTATCCAGGAACCATGGATTTTCAGCAACGGCCGGATAAGCGGCCTTGGAAACTGTTCGGGTAAGTTGGTAGCCAGTAACTCTTCGGACAAACCAAGAGCGTGCCTTCTTATCAGAAATAATACAAAAAAATTTATGTTAACAGGTTACTGCACCCCCGATGTGGTTGCAGCCCAGGTCTCGATCCCGGTGGAGAACAACAGCAAGGATTTAATAGTCTGCTCTGCTTACTTCCAGGGAGACTATAGTCAAGACCAACCCCTCCTCCAGCAATAGTGCTAGAACTAGTTGCCTATTGCAAGAGGAACAACAAGCAGCTCGTCATTGGGTGCGACGCTAACGCCCACCACAGGACTGAGGAAGTACCGACATCAATACACGAGGTGAGCAATTTTATAATTATATAATCGGCGAAGGGCTTATTGTTAACAACGTAGGTTCGGAACCAACTTTCGTAACTAAAAATAGACATAACAATTAGTACGTCGTTTGTGAGTGCCAATATTGTTAACTGGAGGGTATCCACCGAACCCTCATGCTCAGATCACAGACACATCAGATTTGACATGAGGACGGATCGGATACCTACTCTCCAATTCCGTGACCCTAAAAGCACAAACTGGAGTGGATACGAAAAGTCCCTCCAGGAGGGTCTTGGAAACATAATTAAAACTATTAAGAATAGCGCACAGATTAAAGTGGTGAATGATCAAATTCAAAATACCCTTATTACTGCCTATCAGGACAACTGCCCACTAAAGGATAGAAGAGACCAGAAAGGTACTCCATGGTGTAGCAGAAGCCTCGACCAAAAAAGAAAAGAAGTTCGGCATCTCTTCAATTGAGCTAAAGAATTTGGCTGCTGGGAAAATATTACAAATCTCTAACGGAATACAACAAGGCTATCAGAAAGGCCAAACGCAAATCGTGGAGGAAGTTCTGTCAGACTATATTAGATTTACCTGCAAGTACCAGACTTCATAAGATTCTCGCCAAAGATCCAAGACAGGAAGTCGGCTCGATAAAAAGACCCGACAACACCTATACGGACTCTGGTAAGGAAACTTTAGAGATTCTTTTACAGAACCATTTCCTAGGCAGTCAAATCCTGGAGGACAGGCAACATGTACCCCTTCCTTTAACGGAATCGACTATATGACCCAAAAAGGAGGACTGAAACTTTGTTGCACAAATTGTCTCTCCAAACTCCGTGAAATGGGCGATTCTCCTCCTTCAAATCACCCGGAGAAGATGGCAATTTTCCGGCCCTTTTACAAAAAGGACAGGAACTCCTGCTTCCCCTCCTTGTGGGCTATTTAGAGCAAGCCTGGCATGGAGCTATATCCCACTAGGATGGACGTTGGTGAAAGTCGTCTATATACAGAAGGCTGGTAGAGTAGATACCTCCCTACCAAACTCTTATCGTCCAATCTGCCTAACATCCTTTCTTCTAAAAACACTAGAGAGGATTCTAGATAGGCATATTAGAGAAGGAGACCTTCGGGCAAACCCGTTAAACTCTTCTCAATATGCCTACCAAGCAGGCAAATCGACAGATCATGCCCTGCACAATCTAGTAGGCAAAATCGGTCATTCCCTAAATCACGGGGATATTGCACTAGGTGCCTTCCTAGATATAGAAGGCGCGTTCAACAACGCCCTTCCTCAGTCTTTGTTCTCCTCTATTGAAAGAAGAGGAATCGACAAACTAACTTGTAATTGGATCAAAAGCATGCTGGCAAACCGGAACATCACTTCATCACTGCAGGGAGAGACTGTCACTTTTAGGCCTGCCAGAGGATTTCCACAAGACGACGTACTTTCACCCCTACTGTGGACTATTTTGGTGGATAACCTGCTAGACGATCTCTCTCGACAGGGGGTGGATTTCCAATGCTATGCGGACGATCTGGTTATCATAATTGGGGGAAAGTTCGAAGAGGTTGTCTCTAAAATCCTTCAACATGCCCTTAATACGATCAATAGATGGTGCGAGAGGAAGCAGATGTCTGTTAACCCCCACAAAACTGTTATTGTCCCCTTCACCAAGAGAAGAAAGCTCGACAAGCTTCGACAACCTACCTATGCTGAGAAAACCATTCCTTTTGCAGAGGAGGTGAAATATCTGGGAATCACCCTAGATAAGAAACTCACCTGGAGCCCCAATTGGATAACATTATAAACAAAGCCATATTATCCCTCTGGACCCTCAGACGGATATGCGGCAAAGCATGGGGGATCAGTCCTCAACTGATCTAGTGGATTTACCAAACAGTGGTAAAACCTATGGTTACGTACGGCTCTGTCGTCTGGTGGGACAAAGGACTTCAACGGACGGCCAGAACAAAGCTGACTGGAATACAGCGGCTTGCGTGCCTCGTCATAACTGGAGCAATGTCAACTACACCTACGGGAGCCATGGAGACCATGCTGGACCTATCTCCTCTCCATATTATGTTGGAAAGGGAGGCTAGAATGGTCTCTTACAGGTTCCTGAAAGTGGGTAGTCAATGTTACGAAGAACTGCGATGGGGCAAGACGGAACTGATGAGTGAAATTAATAATCACCCCATCCTCGGCAGTCCTCGCTAGTTCCCCGACAGTACATAGAAAAGCCATACAGCGTCCTTATTCCAGATAGAGACGCATGGAGCAGAGGTGAAAAAAACCCTCTCCCAGGCAGACTATGCGTTGTACACGGACGGCTCCAAAACTGAAAAAGAAGTAGAAGCGGTAGTTTTCGGCCAGAGGCCTAGAGTTGACATATCAATAAACGTAGGCTCTCTGGCCACGATCTTCCAAGCAGAAATGATTGCTATAGAATTGGGAGCGAGAGATTTAATTCATTTTCTCCCCGCAAACAAGACTATAAAGATCTTTTCAGATATCCAGACAGCTCTTAAGGTCCTGAGCTCCAATCGAGTTTACTTAAAGCTGGTTGGGAACTGTATAAATACCCTAGAGTGCCTCGGTGCCCGAAACAAAGTTACTTTGATCTGGGTTCCGAGACACAGCGGTGTGGAGGGCAACGAAAAAGCCAATGCACTTGCTAAAAGAGGAACTAAATCTGTGTTCATAGGACCTGAACCATTCCTGGGCATTGCAAAAAGCACTGCCAAAGGAATTATCTCAAAATGGACGGAGGGTGCAACACTCACCAACTGGAGAGATACCCCAGGGCTAACCCATTCGAAGGCGTTTATAACCAACCCTTCTTTGAACGCCTCTGTTCAGATCCGAGAATGGAGTAGGAAAGATCTACGCATTTTCACTGGACTGATGACAGGACACTGCCGTCTGGGCAACCAAATGAGAAGGATAGGACTGGAGCCTACTGACTTCAAAGAAGTCTCACCCAATTCAACCATGACATCTATCAAAAGGTGTGGCTTGTACGGTGAACTATAAGTTAGTCATGAGGCACAATCATTTAGGTCGCAGTGGAAGGCGATGAGATCATCCCACTCATTTTCAACCTAACCTAACCTAGTTCTTCCCTGTTATATAAAGGAAAATATAGTCACTACTAACACAAAAACAAATAATTTATTAAATTATTTTACACTATTTTATCGAAAAGTGTCAAAATAACTTGAAAGTGCGTCCCGCTTATGAAGACTAGTCTTCATAGTCCCGCATTACCTCAATGCGCGGTTTGGACGAATTTTGAATCGAAAGTCAGCATACCTTTAGTATGTGTATCATGCTAAAAACAAAAACATCTCATTCTTAAGCTGGATCTACTGAGATCCACCATAATATCACTATTGATTTATCTAGACTTTTAAGTAAACAAATATCAAACAAAAAGGAAAAAAAATTCAGTTGTGATCGATGTTTAAATTATTATTATTATTATTCACAACAAAAGTTAAATGATCACACTATATATTGCACAAAAATAGACAAATGTAAATTCATGGTCGCACACCATTTTTGATGATTTTCTCATGGCCATTTAACTAAATAAACTAGTCAAAAACCTTTTGTAATATAATATCTTATAATAAGTAGATGTGTTTAACTAAATAAGTTAGAATAGTAGGTACTAACTATAAACAAGCGATGAGAAAGTAGAGAGATATTGCAAATTTCTATAATGTCAGCCACTAATAGTGAGAACGTAATTAGTAAAATAAGACTTATTGCAAACAATACAAATGTCGGCGAGCACATCCGAAAACTATAAAGTAGCCACTATATGCTGTCCTTAAACATCCACAATTAAGGACAGGTCTAATCTTCATTAAAGTCAGTTCTAGAATGTCAGTGATCTGCGCATGTTCAGATGTCAAATTAAGAACGGCGCTAATAGTTACTGGCCTTAAGTGCACTTGCTTGTAATAATTCTCTAATAACTGATCTAAACTAATAACAATTCATTCATCACAGATGTAGATATCAGATATATAATGAATTAATTGTTATTATTTTAGATAAGTTATTTTATCATTTGTTTATATTTATAGTACTATTCTAATTTCTTATAGGATATTGTGATACAGTTTTTGACTATTTTCACATTTCACCTTTGACATCTTCTAGACTGGAAGAGATTGACAATTGACGTTTTACATTTGACTTCTAGCTTCTTAACATTTTAATGTTAATACACAAAAACCTTTCTACCGTGCTTCGCTTTCTCGATCCAATAACCGGTTCTTGTGATTGTTAATAAAACGTGTCGATGATCAAATACATTATTTTTAGAAAAGGTAACACCCTTTCCCATCATCTAGAAGAATCCCTCGTCGTCGCCTTTTTTGGTTTCTACCCCAGATAGCACAAATACGTCTTAAAAAAGTCCTGCTTGGACATTGAGGACATCCTTACAACATCAATTTCACGGACATGGATGTCCTATGGACGTCTTTGGAACGGAAGACAGCAATTTTTTTCTTGATTTGGCTATATTTGCCTTCTCAGCTAAACCTGAAAATAATTTAATCGCTTATTCAATCCAATCTGTTTGCTTAAGTTTGCCCTGCTAGACATTATGAATTTACTAACCTGTTAGCTTTGTAGTATTCACTGGAAAATTTCCACCTTTCTCAGAGATAAAAATAGTACTGCAAAACATTAATATTAATCAACCACAAACTCACAGTCGAATCACAGTATAATGGCGGAATGATAGAACTTGTACTCGTATTATATGCCTTGGTAGGATTCCCCACTCGACCATTCACTGTTGGGTACTAATTAACAGTGATGTTCCTAAAGTGGCGCTGGGAAACAGTAATAAAGTCTACACAAAACACGAGGCTAATAACCGTAGCAGTGGATGCCTTTATTCAATTGGATAATGGGACAATGCCATCTTTAATAATTATTTATATTATCTCATTGTATATGTTGTTTATATAAAATAACCAAATAATAATACAATGCGAATGTGAATCCATGGAAATATAATAAAGCACGTAGAATGGACGTTCTAGGTATATCTATTTCTTGATGTCCCGAGGATTTACTAAACTGGACATACTTAAAACGTCCAGAATTAGTCCTGGACGTACAGATGATAAATGAACATGTAATGGACGTCCTTAGGACGTCCTGTGCTATCTAGGACCTGTCGAACCATGGAAAAAGCTACTTATTTACTTTCATCCTCCTTTTAATTCATAGGCGCCGGAATTCAAAAATCGCTTTGGGTGTCCGGCTTCTATGCGCCAAATGGGGGCTATCCCCCCTGCAACCTCCACACCTAACTTAAAGTCACCACCGGTTTTTTAAAAAGATATTTTAAAGTCGATATTATGAAAATTTTCATTAAAAAAGGTATTGTCAACTGTTCAATTGCTGGATAGGCTGGAGGCTCCCAACAAAAACGGGATATCTGGCAACCTTATATACTCGGTGCAGCCATCACTGGTATTTTGAAGGTATTTTTACATAGATTATAACCCCCGAGTATTAAATCGCTACTGTCTTTCTAGCCATGATCTTTTAACGATTTTTATTTTCTGTAAAAGCCTACCAATACTCGAGTAAAAGCCCACCAGTACTCGAGTAAATGCTATAAATGCTGACCCTGGGCCTCCATGCAATAATAGAGGTTTTGTTCAAAATGCTCTCGGACATTTTGAAGTATCTGTGGGGTGATTTGATGACATTCATTAATTATCCGTTGTCGCAGATTTTTTAGTGATGTTGGCTGGGTGGCATAAATTTTAGTTTTTAAGTGGCCCCATAAAAAATCCAACGGGCTTAGATCCGGAGACTGTGGGGGCCGCTCAATATTTCCTCTTCTTCCGATCCCGGAAACCTGACAACGTTTGGTCAAAATACTGACGAACAGTGGCGCACCGTCATGCTAGAATATTAAGTTGTTTGCTATGTACTAATTGTCATTTTCAATCAACTCTAGTAATGCTGGATAAATAGCGTTTTCTATTAATTCCAAATACATTTCTGCAGTTAAAGTTTCTGGTAAAAAAGGGTCCCATTATACGGTTACCAAAATGCCTGCCCAAACATTCAGTTTTTCCGGATGTTGCCTATGAACTTCATTATTTTGGGATTTTAATCGGACCAATAACGACAGTTGTGACGATTCACTGTACCATTTATGAAAAAAGTGCATTGTCTGAATACGTTAAAAAGAAATTGCTGATCATTTAATGCCAGTTCAGTCATAGTTTCACAAAATTGTAATCGTCTATCAAATCGTCTTCGTTAAGTTCTTTTACCAGATGTATTTTGTAGGGATGAAACTTGTGTTTTTTCAATATCTTCTGAATGCTACGTCTCTTAATATCAGATGTTATTACCAACTGTCTTATACTCAATATGGGTTATTGAACAACATGTCCCGAAATTGCCACCTCTGTAGCTTCATTTACTACAGAATTTTCCATTTCACGTTATTTGTTAGCTACTGACCCCGTTTTCCAAAATGTAGTTTCGATGAACTTGTAGATTTTGATGTTGATTGTAAAACAATTAGACAGTTCTATTAGCACATTCATTGTTCGCAAAAAAAGTGAAATTATTTGCACCCTCTCAGCAATAGAATAAACCATTATCACTGATATGCCAATTTTATGCCGACTCTACAACGAAATAAACTAAACCTTACTACTTTACGGCGACCAAAGAATGTCATCTGATATTAATAATTGAAAGTCACAGGAATAAAAGTGGAATTGTTTCCATTTAAGATATAACTGGTGAGTGTCACCCCCAATAGAGGGTTTCCGCTCAGGGAGTGAAACCGCCAAAAAAACATTTCCCTCTAAAAAACAAAATTGACGGGTCCAAGCGTTTTTTAGTAGATGACCTGGTTTCTCGCCAGCAATACTAGAGAGCTGTTTCTTACTCTAAATGAACGTTTTTTTCTAACGATGCTTGATCGGGAGCAACTTTCAAATGTTCTCCCTTTTCCCCTCAATCATTTGCTCAATGGCATATGTACAAAAATCTTGTCTTAATAATTGTAGACCGTTATTACTCTTTCTTTTTTGACGTCATAGGGTTTTATATACCAAGAATAATAAACCCTTAAGTCCAAGTTCAACGCGTTGTCTATGACAAGTCACGGTGACTTTTTAATCACAAAAAATACAGCTCCGAACGATAATATTTTATTGGGGCTTCTGTCGCTATACCATTTTGGGCCACGACAGCTTCTTCATTTCACTTATTGACACTTTTTGTCCTTGTTGTGCTATGGGTGCTCCGCCCCCCGGGGATTCGGCGCCTACGTTTTAATTTATTTAGTTCCTTATTGGCCCGATATTCTTCTCATGGTACCAATTACTTAAGTGTTCGCTCCACTTATGTTATGTTGATAATGGGGTGTTAATACACTGCGACCTAAAAGATCTAGTGTGCCCCCTTCTGTCGCCACTGCACTAAGGAAATGTCTCAATGCCTATAGCGACCCTTCCAATCCTATTTTCTCAAGGAAGTGTAGGATTTGAAGTGGCTTCAAGTTAGGTAAGTCTCCCTCTTCTATTTGATATCCTCCTAGATATAGTGCCCTTGGATTCTGGAGTGCTACACATTCAGTTAGGATGTGAATGGAGGTTTCGTCCTCCTCCTCACAGAATCTGCACTCACTATCCTCTACTGCTCTCAGTTTACTTAGGTGTCCTTTTAGTCGGCAGTGCCCGGTAAGGATCCCTGTTACAATACGTAGCCTGTTCTTGCTCAGGCAGATGCAGGCTTCCGATCTTTTTTGGTTATATTCACCCAGAAGTATCTTGGCCTGTCTCAACCCCAAGAGATTGTTCCAATTATCGGTTCTTCTACTACCCAATTCTTTTTTAATCTCTTCTAATATTATGTTACTGCTGATACCGCAGAACGGCTCAGGTCCTACAAAGGGTGTTTGAGCCCCTTTCCTTACAAGACTATCTGCAATCTCGTTACCCTGTACCCCGTTATGTCCCGGGACCCAAGTGAGAGTAACTCTATTTTTCTCGCCTAGCTCATTCAATTGTTCTAGGCATCTCCATACCATTTTTGAGCTGATTACGTAAGAACTCAGCGCTTTGATGGCTGCTTGACTATCGGACATGATGATAATCTCTTGTCTATGATAGTTTCTCTCGATGTTAAACTGGATACACTTCTCGATGGCGTGAATTTCCACCTGGAAGATGCTTGGGTATTTTCCCAAGCTTTCGGAGTGCTTGGTTCTCGGCCCATACACTCCTATTCCAGTTCCTTCTATGGTTTTGGAACCGTCCGTGTACCACTGAATAGCACGTCTTTCGGTTGCAAGCGCGATGGATTCTTGGCTCCATTCTTTCTTGCAGCCCAGCTCTGTGGTTTTGAAGTTTTTCACAAAATTGTACTTCTTTTGCATTTCATCCTGGGGCATGTCCCAGGTATCTTTAGTCCTGAAGCAAGTAGACTTTCGTCTGATTACTCCGCTCCTGATCATTCTATATCGTTTCCTTTTTGCCACATTCTCTATCATCAAATATAGAGGGGTGAGGTTTAAGATCACCTCCATTGCGGCCGTAGGACAGGTTCTCATTGCACCAGTAATGCAAACACAGGCTAGTCTTTGTACTTTTGAGATATTAGCTCTCGTAGTAACTAAACTAGTTCTGTTACTCCAGGCTATAGCCCCGTAAGTGATGATTGGTCTCACTATTGCAGTATACATCCATCGCATTATGTTTGGGTTACATCCCCATCGTTTACCCGCTATATTTCTGCATACCATTAGGGCTTTTGAGCCTTATTTACTACTTCCTTCTCATGTGTGTTCCAGAGAAGTTTGTTGTCCAGGGTTAGGCCTCCACTTACTGGAGATCTTATCCTCCAACTGATATATACTGGTTTCATCTACGCTCTCCAAATGTTCTCCAGCCTACCAACACCTAACCCAGGCTATATCCATCTTCCCTCGAATTTTACGTTCTCAGGATTTGCAGAGAAAAAGCCGAATCCTCTTTCACCTTTTTTGACGAGGCCTATCCACATACCACCACTTTACAATAACATTGTTATCCCGAGCAATTATTAGTTGTTTATTCTCATTTCTACTATAACGTACTGAATTTTGTCATTCTATAATTTTTTTAAATATAATTGCTAAATTATAAAAAAAATCTTGCGACGGCTCTGTACTACATCTAAATATACTTTTTTTATTTGTTCCAATATTTTATTATTATGGAAGCATTAAAATTAATAAATTGAAGAAACAAGTGAATGAAGGGCATATGTAACATTTTTTTAAATGGTGTTTTTCTGTGAATGAAGAGCTTATGTACATAAAATTCGTTTAAAATGTCTTCCATGACAATATATTATCATCAAATATAGAAGTTTCCAGTGGATACAGGACGCATGTAGGTACTAGGGAATAACTGCCAAACAAACTTTAACACGAAATATCTCGTAAAAATGATTTTGCTACATAGGCCTTCATCCACTTGTTTTCAATTTTTGCAATAAATTGGTGATTCTCACTTTACAGTTATGCAACTTACAATACACGAACGTGTAATTCTGGTTGTGTGATGTCTACGTCTATATCATAGAAACTAAATAAAATTATAATTATTATTCCTTTTCTAAATAAGACGCTTTCTAAAAAATTTAAAATTTAAAACTATACTTGAAAGTAAAATATTTTTTCATTTCTAAAATATACCTATAAAAAAGAAGAGACTTTTTTACTAATTTCTATTTATAAATACAAATTAGAATTTGGTAAGGATAGCAATTTCAAACAAATATTGTTTTTCCTCGATTAGGAACTTTCTACCTGTATTTTTTACAGTTGAACAAGAAATGAAGAGTTTTCGAAAGGAAAAACAATCTGGAAACCTGAAAAAACGAATTCTTGATGTTAAAATATTAAAATAGTATAGGTATTTACTAGAGTAGAAAATTACTTTTACACCAGTGATGTACAATATTTCTCCTACGACCTCAAATTAATTTCCCCCCCCCCCAAAAAAATAAAGATAATTTCCTAACCGTAGCAGAATTTTATATAAATAAAAATTTTCTAGGTTTATTCAGTCATATTTCTATCTTCTATGGTTTAGCACATCACTACATGTTTCGGAAATATTTTTTCCATCTTCGGGTGCAGTCAAAATTTAATAAAACTCGGGGGACGATTACAAACAGTTTAAAAAAAAATAAAATAGTAGAAGAAATATTGTACATCACTAGTGTTAAGTAATTTTTCACACTAGTAAGTACCTATACTATTTTAATATTGAATTCGTTTTTTCAGGATTCCAGATTGTTTTTCCTTTCGAAACTCTTCATTTTTTGTTCAACTGTAAAAAATACAGGTAGAGAGTTCCTAACCGAGGAAAAACAATATTTGTTTGAAATGGCTATCCTTACCAAATTCTTATTTGAAATATTTTTTTTAAATGATTATAGCCCAAGAGCCCACTGCAAATTTTTACCGTCATCTGATAACGAAATGAAATATACCTCAAAAGCATGGAAAAACATTGTACTTTATCAAATGGCACCTGTGCCAATCTCAATCCTGAGCAAAGTGGCTTAAAAAAAATATTTTATATTAAAAAAATCGCATAGGGCATGACAGCGCTAATTTTGTTTGTCCTTAAAGTTTTCCAGAAAATAACATTCAAATATATCTTGTTATATATCGTTAAAGGGAAATATTTTCTTCCTCTTAACATCGCACAAAAACATCTATCCACGATTAGTAGGTAAATATAATTAAAAATATGAATCAATGTTTGCTGATTTAAAAATTTATTTGTTTGCCTATTGTTGTGATTCATTTTTACAGGTTGCCATAGAAACGACAAAAAAACTACTATGATTAGGGTTTAAAATAATTGTCTAACAAGAGTTTATAATTATTATTTACTATCTCTGCAAATGGTTTATATAATGCCATCCTTCTTCCTTTTATACATAAACATGGTTTAAAAGGTAGGTAAAATATTAATAATTCAGGTTTAAAAGATAGGTTCACAATGAATTAGGATTGTAATTTTCAGGGAAAACATAATTGACGCGGTCATGTTTTATGTGATTTTTTGAATATGAAATGTTTTTTTTTTTAACCACTTTGCTCAGAATAGGGATTGGCACAGGTGCAATTTGGTAAAGTACAATGTTGTTACATGCCTTTGGAGCATATTTCATTTCGTTATCAGATGACGGTCGAAATTTGCAGTGGGCTCTCATACTATTACCAGAAATGTCCCAGATAGCACAGGACGTCCCATGGACGTCCTGATTTGGTCCCTTGTTGGTCCGGTTGGTCCCGGACCTAAATAGGACGTCCACTGGACTTCCGATTACAGTTAACACTAGGACGTCCTTAGAAGGACGTCCTCTGGACGTCCTATTTTGGTCCCGTTTCGACAAAGCGTTTAGTTTTCGGTCCGAGTCCGGGACATTAATGGGACGTCCAAGGGACGTCTATGGGACTTTCTATGCACTAGCATCGTTGGTCTTTGAATCGATAACTTGAAATTCAACGTTTTGATTTTGCAAGAGTATGAGGACAGAAAACCTAACCTATCATTTATTTTCAAATGAACAACAATAGCTACAATTTTCGGCATTCAATAATTAACTTAAATAAGTGAGTTAGATTAACGAAGAAAAAAGAAGGTTATAAAGTGTTATTTGTTATTTTTTTGATGCTGGTGGTAAAGTGGTTATAAAGTGAAGTGAGTGTTTTGTGTTGATGTGAGAGTAAGTGATGTGTCGGTAGCCGCTGGCGGAAAGAAAATACCTTAATGGCGGAAAGTTGGAACAAAACTAATTTGGACAAAATTATAATACTCAGTTTTGTCGACACAAGCTATAAGTAGGACCCAAGGTTTCATCTTGCCAGCGCTGTGTTTAACTCTAGCTAGGTTTTTTAGGATAAAAGTTGTTAAATAAAGCTCTTTTATTGTTAACATTTTTGTTATTATTACTCTTTATGGATTATGGTCAAATATCGTCCCTCGGACGTCTGATTTACGTCCCTAGGACGTCCCGCAAAGGTCCCTTTGACGTCCTTTTGGGATGTCCCAGGGACGTCCCTAAGGGACGTCCCTAAGATGGACAGAAACGGGACATTAGGACGTCCATGGGACGTCCGATTGACGTCCCGGTACCAAAATAGGACGTCCCTCGGACGTCCTCTATGTCCCTATAGGACGTCTTTTAGACGTCCATAAGACGTCCGTGTGCTATGTGGGGTGTATCTATAAAAAATAGAAACATGTAAAAAGGTCTCTTATTTTTATATAGGTATATTTTAGGAATTAATAATTATTTTACTTTCAAATAGAGTTTTAAATGTTTAATTTTTTAGAAATCGTCTCATTTAAAAACGGAATATTAAAGAGCACCAATAATTTTATTTAGTTGATTTAGACGTAGACATCACACAACCAGAACTACTCGTTCGTGTATTGTAAGTTGCATAACTGTAAAGTGAGAATAACCAATTTCGTTTCCATATTAATCAAATATTGGAACAAATAAAAAAAGTAAGTTTAGTAAGTACAGAACTGGCGCTAGATTTTTTTTTATAATTTGCCAATTATATTTTAAAAATTTCCAGAATGACAAAATTCAGTACGTTATAGTAGAAGTAGAAATGAGAATAAACAACTAAAAATACGTTTGAATTGTTCGGGATAACAATTAAGGATTCTATTGTTAAGTGGTGGTATTTGGATAAGCCCCGTCAAAAAAGGTAAAAGAGGATTCGGCTTTTTCTCTGTAAATCCTGAGAATGTAAGATTGAAGGGGAGATGAATGTAGCTGGATTAGGCGTTGGTACGCTAGAGAACGTTTGGAAAGCGTAGATGAAACCTCCAGTAAATATCAGTTGGTTGATAAGATCTCCAGTGAATTGAGCGAACACTTAAGTAATTGGTATCATGAGAAGAATATCGGGCCAATAAGGAACTAAAAGAAATAAAAGGAAGATAAAAGGAAATAAGTTGCTCTCTCCATGGTTCGACAGGTGGAAGTCAAAGAAGATGGCGAGGGATTCTTTCATCTGATGGGAAAGGTTGTTACCCTTTCTAAAGATAATGTATTCGATCATCGACACGTTTTATTAACAATCACAAGCACCGGTTATTGTATCGAGAAAGCGAAGCCACGATGAATGACAATTGTTATCGGTATTTCAACTTCCCTAAAATCCCAAACACAACGTAGTTCCAAAAAAAAACCACCAGAGTTCGTAAGAAGGTCACGTACCCCTTTGACTTTCGAGCAATTACTACTAGAGAAAATTTAGGAATTCAACAAGTGATCACCTTAATAGCTTTTTATGCTGATTAATATTTTTATTACAGACCTCAGGGGAGTAAAATATTTAAGAAAAATGCAATTTCAATATAATCAATCCTGTCACTACTTCCTCACCATATTAATCAGCTACTAAAATACTAAAACAGTAAGTGAAGCAGAGAAACTGTGTCTTTTAAAAAGAATGTTTAAGAAAATAGACAATGCCACTTTTTTGTTGACATTTTTTTAAAACTGTAATTTAATCGACTAATTTTGTGTATTGTTTAAATTTTTATTAAAAAAAAAAAAATGTAAAACCAGGAAATCTGGCTTTGGAAGTTCAATCAAGATGTGGATAATTCTGGTTTGTTTTTATGTGTCTTATTGGGTTTGAATAATTTGTAAAGTACCTACTTTGCAGATGGTATTTTATCGAAATTAAAAACTTTGTGATACCACATTCATAAAGGTAAAATATTAGGTACAAAAATATTAAAATACATTGTTTTTCGTTAGTTTATTTTTTCATATTAAAGATGATAATATACTTACATCACAAATTTAAATAAATATCGGAGAGATTAACGCATTGCCTAACTGTAGGGGTTATATTATGATAAATAAAATGTATTTAAAATAAATAAACAACAATAGTTGCATTTTTTTAATTTTAACAAATAATTTTCAAAATTAAAAAAAATTAAAAGATTGTTTTTATCGGGAATTGAAGCCGGATAGCGAAATTCAAAGTTATCTGTATCTAATATCAACTTACAGAGGGGTGAAAGCTTAAAGATATAAGCTGTGAAGGCTTAAGCCTAGTGAATTGTATAGAAATGTGCGCATTAAACAGAAAAAAAAATTGTAGTTATTTTTAAATGTTGCGAATAATTGTTAAAAAAATAACTAAGATCTAGGTATAAAAATCAACAATTTAATCATCAAACCAATTTTGCTATTATAGACTACATAAATCAAAATAGAAATAATGCATCTGACATATTTGACAGCTGAGGGGAAAGTAGATTCTTATTCATACACGGGCGGTAAGTATAGATTCTTATCCTCATGCGTGTGATATAGGGCACTTTAAATATTGCGATAAGAGTCATTTTAATAAGTGGTCGTAGGAATAGTATATTACACACGAGGTGGGAAGAGTTTCATTCCTGTCGTGAGATTAGTAAGATCACCGAGACGCGAAGCGTCGAGGTTAGCTATGATCTCGAGACAGGAATGAAACTTCCTACCGAGGTTTGTATACTATTTTATTTACAACCATCATATTTCGATTAAAGTTAATAAATCTTTGTTTCGTTCTGAACATACCTAAAATATTACATTTAACGACAAATTACGAAGCGCGCGGTTTTCTCAGAATAATGAAATAAATATATTATTACTGTGATTACGGGTTAAACAACTGTCACCAATATAAATAAATGTCAGATAAAGCCGGATATTAAATTCGCGAATAATAAATATCAATAAGTAGTTTGTTGTATTTTAGTTCATTGTTGTTTTTTATTGTTTGCCATTAAATAGGTATTATAAAATTTGTCAAAAAAATGTGTTATTTTTTTTTAATATAAAAAATATTCATCTAGAATAGATGAAATGAGGGCGGGAAGTGAGGACGGGAAGTGAGGGCGGGAAGTAGAGGTGTGTTATGTGACACTTCCCAACCTTCAATGACGTTAGTAATGACAACTTTATTTAAATTTTTAAAACAGTGTTACGTCACCGATGGTGGTTCGTAATATTTTAGTTTAAGTGAGTTTGGCAATCCTATAAATATTTTTGTAATTTACTTTTTTGTATCCATATCGACCATATTGATTAACATTTGTAATTGAAATAAATAAAATAATTTTTAAACTGTCACGAATCATTTCAAATTAAACCCACGAATTTTTCATATACAGTTCATTGCACGATCGTACACACAGTTTAGATAATAATATACAGGGTGTTCGATAAGTAAGGTACATAACTTCAGGAGCGTATTCTGGAGCTAAAATAAAGGTATTTTTGTTATATTCACTGTGTCTCAAAAATACTTTTTACGGAAATGCAGGGTGTGAAAGTTTCTTAAAAAAAAATACAATTTTTCTAAATATTTCCAAAACAACTTGAGATATTTTAATTAAATATTTGCAGCTTTTGAGAGTTAGCAACGTTGCGTGTTTTACTGTAAACACAGTGGCGTTCGTTTAACCAGTGGCGTGCGGACAAGGTAATAGCTGAAAAATATGGAAGGAAAAACGAGTTACGCCGCTGTTCTTTTTTAATATTTAGTTTTTTGATTGTTCGATTTGGAAGAAAAAAGGTCCCATGACTTTTTTCATGAATAAATACATAGCCATTTTTATTTTATTTTATTTTATTTAACTACAAATAACAATTATATAAATAATCACTTATAACAAAGAATCAAAGCAAATGTTGAAAATTGCCACCTTCTGATAAAACGCACTATTCCAATCGTCTCCTCATTGATTGTCTTACTCTTTCAAAAACTCCTGGAGTATTTCTTATGGTATTACAACCTTGAATTATTCGATTTCTTAAATAATTTTCATTTAATACAAGTGTCTCATACAAGAGTGATTTAAGGTGACCCCATAAATAAAAGTCCAAGGGATTTAAATCGGGACTGCGAGGTGGCCAATCTTGAGGACCTACGCGTCCAATCCAGCGATTAGGAAAAGTGTTGTCGAGGTATTAGCGTGCAAGAAGGCTAAAATGGGCTGGTGCATCATATCGTGCATAAACCCTAAATCTCCTCTTACTTGCAGAGGCACTTCTTCTAACAGACCATTTAGTTCTTCGTGAAAAAACTGAGTATACGAATCACCATTCAGTCAAGGGGGTAAAAAGTATGGTCCAATAAGTTGGTCATCAATAATCCCTATCCATACATTTAGTGAACATGTTTGCTGAAAGCGACCTTCTCTTATTGCATGAGGATTCTCCTCGGCCCATAAATGTTCATTATGAAAATTAATAATTGATTCTCGTGAAAAAGTTGCCTCATTAGTAAATAAAATTAGGGTCAAAAAATTGTAGATATGAGCAACTTTATGGAGTAACCACCTACTATAATTTAGCCTTGGCTGAAAGTCGCGGAGCAGCAGAGCTTGTACTCGTTGTATGTGGTATGGGTGAAGCAGAGAAACTTTCAAAACTCTCCAAACAGTATTTGCACTTACTTGAAGCTGTTATGCAATCTTCCTGGTACTAGTTGAAGGATTTTCTTCTATCTCCTGTAGTATAGCTTTTTTTTTTTGTTACTGTTCGTGGTGTACAAGGAACTACCGGAATATGCTCAAAAGTACCGGTTTCACTTAATCTGGCATGTATCTGTCTAAATGTTTTAGCACATGGCGTTACCCCATTCGGATAACGTTGCTGATAAATTCTTCTAGCTTCCGCTGAATTCCCATTTAATAAGCCATAAATGAAGTGCATTTGAGCCATTTCAGCGTTAGTAAAGTTATTCATTTTAATGTCTGACATACAAATAAATAAACAATTGGCGACTAGTAAAGTGTCAAACAAGTACCTGGGAAAAATTAAAGGTACTTTTTTGTTGTACATTGTTCAAAATAATAAAAAAGAATAAAAAAATGTACTGTCTTTGTTGCTTTTTCTTCCAAATCGAACATTTAAAACAGAACAGTGGCTTAACACGTTTTTCGTTCCATATTTTTCCGCGATTAGTTTGATTAAAATATCTTAAGTGGTTTTGGAAATATTTAAAAAATTGTATTTTTTTTATGAAACTTTCACACCCTGTATTTCCGTAACGAAGCATTTTTGAGACATAGTGTATATGACAAAAATACCTTTATTTTAGCTCCAGAATACGCTCCTGAAGTTATGTACTGTACATATCGAACACCCTGTATATTTGTATATTAAGAGAGAAAGTAGCACTTTGGCAGTTGAGGCAGAAAGTTTTCGCGCGACACGATAGCATATCGCGACAATCTATAGAAACTGCCAAACGACTTTTTGCTCGAAATACACACAAGACTTTTTCTACGCTCATACAAAAATAAGATAGTTTCATTATAATCTTGTAAGTTTATTTGTCATAAATCATAAGCCTACTCTTCGAAGAGAACAAATGTTTTAGTACTTATATGTCGGTAATTATTTATAATTTAATCATTGAATTATTTATTGAAAATACTGTTGGATGATTTAAAATATTAGAAAGTCAAATATTATATTTATGATTAGCCTACAATTTGTTTTAAAAAACCGATTAGCTTTCTTTTATTTAACCTTTCAGTAGTGGCGCGGAGTCAGAGAGACGCAACGATTACATTTTTAGCTGCCAAATGTGAGTGGTGGGAGAAAAAGCGCTGTATGCCTGTGTAGCTTCATGAATTATGCTCTAGTGCATAGAAAAACTAAAAAGAGAAGGTTTGAATAATAGGCGGGAATTGTTTCCTTGTTTGTAGTTTATCATATCACGCTTCACGCGCTGCGAGCACTAAATAAAAGCCGTTTTTACACCCATATGATAATTAAAAAATGAATAAATTTTAAAGAAATCAATAATTTTACTAATGCAATCTTTTAAATATCACTTTAATACAATATAATGATCAAATACAGGGATAATTGTTATAAATTTATAAAGTTAAAGCTACATTTGAATATTATGAGGTGGTGTAAATCTGGCTTTGCTAATAAATTAGGTTATGTTACACTAAAACATGACAGTCGTGGAAAATGTAGGTGAGTAAAATTTAATTAATCTTATTTTTAATTTAGTTTTAGTTAAATTTAAGTAATTTATAGGTGTAAAAATATACTGAGGTCCTTAACGATGTCATTAACTTATAATAAATTCACATTATCATGTGCTGCTCCAAATTGCAGAAGCAAATATTATTTACATTCACTTAATAAGAAATTTTTTTACTTTTCCGTCCATTATTACCCTTAGAGAGAAATGGTTTGATATTTTAAATATTCCCTACACATCTAAAAAAAACTATAGTGCGAGGATCATTTTGACGAGAATGCCTTCACCAGCACTTTGCCTACTAAGCTCATTAAATTTGCCTTGCCTTTAGCGCCTTTAGAAGAGAATATTACTACTAATAATAATATTACATTAGATGAAAATTTTTCAAAGCTACCTTCATCAAATTCTCTTGCAAAAATAAATGTAATTAGTAATGTTTTGATTAAACCTTCTGTTTCGAATATAACTTCAGCTAAAAGAAAGCTAGATTTTTTTAATGATAGAATTGAATGTGTTGAGGAACCTTTAATAAAGAAACCACGTGTAAGAACTGGTATTTTAAATCAAATTAATGCAACTACAATTGGTAATTTAACTCCTAGAAAGAGAAAATTTTATTATATTAATCGAGAGCAGCAAAACAAAATTTCAAGATTAAAAAATAGTTTATTAAAATCTAAAAATACAATTAAGACTGCTTTAAAATTATCAGAAACAAATTTATTTAAAAATTTTAGTTTAATTTTAAGATACACACTGCGCCTTTATTTTTTTTTGTTTTAGTTATTCCTGAGTATGGAGATTTTTGGAATGGATATTGCAACTACAATGAACCGAAATAGATGGGTGAAGGGATAGTAAAGTGGTTTAGTGCCAGAGTTACCTAACCAACAAAATTTCAAAACAACTGGTCTTTGTTATTGTTTTAAAATCATTTCTATACATGCCAAAGTTACCTATTCCTTAAAATTATGTAGTTCATGACAAAATTAAATACTTATTTGACAAGTGACTATTTTTAAATTTTTCTTAAACTTTGATCTCAACTTAATTAATTATTTTTTAGCAACTCTGGCACTGGAACACCCAATAGAGCTTAAGAATAATAAAAAAAATTTCCGGTAATAAACTCAATTTATTTTTAATGTGTACTTTTTGTGATAATGTGTAATTTTGTGATATTAGGTAATTTTATAGATATAAAATAATAATATTAATAACAATAATAATCGTGATTAGTGTAAACGTATATTTTTAAATTAACTTCAACCCTTGAACATTTTTCAACATATTGTGAATATGATGTTTAATATAATGTAATGATATAGTTACCTATTCTAAATAAAATAAACTTATTACAAATGTTTTTATTTTTCATTTAAAACAAGTGACATTTTCCGTTTTTCAGCATTTACTTACAATAAAAATTCATTTTACTTATTGATTGTTTCAATTATTGTAAGTAAAAGCTGTAAAATAGGAAAATGTTACTTGAAATTACTTCAAATTTCATAAATTTTAAAGCCCGCCATTTTTTAAATCGCTTTACCTAGTAGTTTTCTAGTTTACCGACTGTACCGAATTATAGTTCATCATAACGCGCTCAGCGCGCCACTGTCGAGGTCAAACAAACTTGTTACCAACTATTTACAGGGTAACTGGCTACCCTGCTCTAGTGTATTGTGTCAATTTGTTGAGTACGGTAGACTAACTGTTTATAAAATACGTCTCTCAGACTACCTGCCACCGCTAGTGTTACAGTAAATTTGGTTGGCGAATCCACCATTTTTGGTAAGTTTTTATTTTATTTTACATAAATGAGGGAAAACCTATTTTTTTTTAGTACCTAACAATGTGTGACTATGAAAAAGAACAGGAGAGGCTTCGCCGTCTTTTGGCAGAAGTTGAGGAACTTGAGGAACCCGACGATGAAGATAGTCAAAGTGAGCTGGATATAAATGAAGAACGGCCATCAGATAGCGAATCCGAAAATAATTATAAAGGTAAATATCTTGCCAAAGATGGATGTACGATCTGGAATAAGCATTGCAATTTTAATTCTAAAACACGTACTAAGCGACAAAATATCATTACCCGATTACCCGGGGTAAGACAAAAAGCTAAAAGTGCGAAATCTGTCATCGAGTGTTGGGAATTATTCTTTACAGCAGATATGTTACATTGTAAAATGTACCAATTTGTACATCGCTTCTATCGCAGATAATTTTCGGAGAGAACGCTCTACCCGACCAACGGATATTACAGAAATAAAAGCACTTTTAGGTTAATTGTATTTAGCTGGGTGCCTGAAAGATAGCCGTTTAAATACAAGTGATATGTGGGACAGGAATGGTTTAGGTGTAGAAAGATTTTGGCTGACAATGTCCCAATATCGATTTAAATTTCTGCTTAGATGTGTACGATTTGACAATATTGAAACCAGGTCACAACGAAAAGAAATCGACAAACTAGCTCCAATCCGTGAGATATTTGATGAATTTGTTGACAGATGTAAATCTTGTTATACCATAGGACAGTACTGCACCATAGACGAAAAACTTGAAGCTTTTCGAGGCCGTTGTAGCTTCAAACAATATATACCCAAAAAACCTAACAAATATGATATCAAGATATTTGCTTTGGTTGATTCCAGAGTTAGCTATACTCAAAATTTAGAGGTATACGTAGGTGTACAGCCGGCAGGTCCGTATTCTCTACCAACAGATACAAAAAGTGTTGTCGAAAGACTGATAGTTCCCATATCTGGTACTGGAAGAAACGTTACATGCGACAATTGGTTTACGAGCTTTCCGTTAGTCGAAAGTTTACTTTCTGAACATCGACTTACTTTCGTAGGAACCGTGAAAAAAAATAAAAGAGAATTACCGCCAGAATTTGTACAGACTAAGCAACGACGTCTTTATTCATCTATGTTTGCATTCCAAAAGAACATGACAATAGTTTCCTACATTCCAAAAAAATATAAAAATGTTTTGTTGGTGTCTAGCATGCATTTTACGGACGAAATTGATGAAATCAGTGAAGAAAAACACAAACCTGCAATAATTACATTTTATAATTTGACAAAGGGCGGTGTAGATAATGTTGATAAAATGTGTGCTGCATATGACGTTTCGAGAAATTCTAGAAGATGGCCTATGGTTGTTTTTTATGCTCTCCTGAATGTTGCTGGCATAAATAGCCAAATCATATATGCTGCTAATAATCCAAATGTGACATTTAATAGAAGGCATTTTTTGAAAACATTGTCAATACATCTTACGGAAGACCAACTTCGACGTCGTTCCTTTGAAACCAACGTACCCGTAGCTGTACGTGAAAGGAGACAGGATGCTGCTGGTACTTCATCCAAAGAAAATGACGCTATTCAAGAAGGAACTCGGAAGAAATGTGTATTTTGTAAAAACAAAAATAAATCAAGGTTTTACTGTATTAAATGTCACAAATTTATTTGTTTGTCACATGCCAAATATTTGTGTGAGCCTTGTTTAAGATCCTATAAATAAATACCTTTTAATGTTCATTTGTATCTTTTTCATTTTTTACAATAAAATGTATTTTTTCAACGCAATCATATTTATCCTAATGGTTTACACCAGTATAACAATAAACCATCAAAAAACACACATAACCTAAGGCATATGCCTAGAACGTCTCTCAGACTCTGCGCCACTACTCATGCGACAACACGGGGCGCCACTGCTGAAAGGTTAATTCAATTAGGCATTCCAAACAAATGAATTGCCAGTGGAAAGGTTTGGTTTATCTAAGGGTGGCGACATACGGTGTATTCTATCTACTTTACGTAAAATCATGAATAATGGATTACATTTAAATATTTTATGTCAAACACAATAAAAATAATATTTAAAAAACCTACCTATACATTTCTTCATAAATTGGCAGGTTTGGCGACTACTACTTAGAATAAAAATAGCGTCCAAGTTGCAAGACTATGTCGCTACCCCCTTAGATGTACAAGAATTTCCCACTGGCACATATTGTTTGACAGGTCGTTGGAATGCCTAATTGAAAATAGACAAGTAAGTGTCAAAGTTACTTTGAATAATGACAACTCGCGGAAAACGTCAATTTTCTAGTTAGATTTGAATGTGCAAAAGCCTACTTTGGATAGTGATAGTAGAAAAATTATATTATCCATTCAACGTAAAATTCTCAATTACAACTTAATTAGGCCAAATTAAATGGTATTAATATGTAGCGAAAATAGGTTTTTATGACCAATCATTATAATATTTTTGTTCTTTTGTTTGCCGTCTTCAAGTTTCTGTTTTTAACGATTAGTACTTGTAGCAGCAAGTTCGCACGGCAACTTGTTTAACTTGTTTTCTTAAAAAGATATCTGATATTTTTAGTTGACTTGTTTTTTCGCATTTGCAATTCATTGTTAATATTTTAGAGATTTTTCTAGATCTGTTCTCTGCAAGGTGTAAAATGCATCCTCGGGATTTGTGAATTCCAATATGAATCATTTCCATTTTCCTCTGGATAAATATAATTATTGTATATGGTAACTTGTAATGTTTCTAATTTAATCGTGTATCAGTGAGATGCTAAAGTATGAAACCAACTCAATATTTCCAAAATGGTCGAATTTATATAAAAAAAAATCCCAAAACAGGTTCAATGTTTGTTTTCAATTACCTATTATATCGCAATCTACATTTGAAATCAATTATCAATCATCGGTGTTGTGGTGAAGTCGTAATAGTTGTATTTTTAAACGGAAATAGCTATCATGTGATACCTTATTTAAAAGGTATTTCGATCCTCTATTCGGCGATGTTAATTTTTATTTAATTTACCTACATACATGATGTAGAAAAATTTAGTTCTTATTTAACTGCAACCAAATTCCAATAAAATGTTGAATTTAAGAATACGTCTTTATTAAAAATAAGTTCCTTATAAAAGTCATTTTAAAAACATCAATTAAGTCGCCTTTTATTCAAAGTAATTTACAAACATTCAAATGATGACTTAATCCATAATAACACTGATCTGCCAGAAACATCACATTTAGGTTTTATCAGGGATGCCACCTGTACGGGTTTCACCTGAACTGTTCGATTTTTTAAAGATTTGTCCGGGTCCGTAGCATAATGAAAATGTCTGGGAATATCTTGGAATTATATAATTCCATAAAAGATAATTTCAATTTAATAAAAGCAGCTAGATCTAATAAAAAATATAAATGAAAGTTTGTAAATTAGGTAATTGGTAATTTAAGCTATAAATATCGCTTTATATTGTAAATGTACTCTTTACATTTTTTTTCATTTCTTTAATGGGTTGTGTTTATGCCTTTACGTATTAAAACGAACTATATAACTAAACTATGAGCACACCGTTGATGTTTTCTATAAAGTTTTTAATAGGTATAAATTATTGGTTTTAAGTATTTTAATAAAATTTTATTTTTTTTTAAATTGTATATGAAGAGTATTACAGATTTACTTTCGAGAAACCATAATTTTTAATATTGATCCAAATTTAATTTCTTTTTAACCAAAATCATTCTCATCAAATTTTCATTAACTTTTAGAAATGCCCGTCAAGCTCTATAAAGGAACGAAGTCTATTAATTTAAAAAAAATCTGAATAAAAATGGTGTGTAAGGGGGGTTGAAATATAAAAAGAAATCCGCACTTAAAAACAAAAAATAATAACTTGAAATTTTTAGTAAAAATCAAGCCCTAAAAGGGGACGAAGCCTATTGATTTTGAAAAAAAATCTGATTTAAAATGGGGTTGAAATTGAAAATTAATATTCAAAAACGAAAAGCGATATTAAAATGGAATGTTTTAGGAAAAATGAAGCTTTATAAGGAGGAAAAGTCGCGGATGAAACCCATTGATTTAAAAAAAATCTGAATAAAAATGGAGGGTTTAGAGGGTGGGTGAAATAAAAAATAAATCTGAATATAAATGGTGGGTTTTAGGAGGAGGTGAAATTGCCAAAAAAAATCTTTATAAAAATGGACCGTTTGGGGGTGAAATCAGAAATTAAAAAATCAGAAATTAAATCAAAAATTTAAAAAAATCAGAAAAAAAATGAGAAATTGAAAACAAATAGCGATATCTATTTGAAATATTCAGAAAAAATTAAGATTTATGAAGGGGATGAAGATTATTAATTCTGAAAAAACCTGAAAAAATGTAGGTAAAGGGGGATCTGTTAAACTGGGAAGAGTATAATATAATAATTTTACAAATATAGTTTTTGTTTTAATTAATAACAAAGTACTTGATGTACAAACAAATGAGATATGAGACCTTTTTTTATTGTTTGTTTAATTTAAATAACACACCTACATATATGTCGTTCCCTTGTTATTTTTTTTTTCAATCTAAAATTAAATGTATGTCAAAATTTAAAATTTAATAGGTAAGCACACATTTTCATTTTTTTTTTTTAATTTTTAAGTTATTATTTAGGAATGTAGCTAAGCATATCATACCCTTTCAATAAACTACAACCTGTAACTGAGCACAGTTTAATTTTTCAAAATAAATCCTAATAAAGTAGGTAAGTATATACAATGTACATGTTATATGTATCCCTTAGCTTGGATTGATCATGTCCGGGTTTTGGGAAATAAAGATGTGGCAACCCTACTTTCTATGTATGTTTTTATGATTCTGACATAAATGGTACGTGTATCCCTACGATGTTTCTAAAGAGATGTTTCTGGAATGATTTCTCAAAAATGTTTTAGAAACATCGTAATTATGTGTAGGTATTCTAGTTTTGTTTTAAATATTATTTTGCAATATCAATAAATTATAAAATAATTGCAATCACCAGAAATAGAGAATAATTGTTCTCTTTTCTGTGGTTCTTTCAAAAAGAGTGCAAATACCACAAAGATGAATTCACCCTTCCTTCTGGCTCACCAGGCGAGATCGGTTATTCCTCCGCAAGCTAAAAAAAGACACTATTGACAGAAGCCCTCGTGATAGAATCCATTTATTTGCATTGAAAATGTAGCATTTATACAAATTGTATGGATGGAGCGATATTTTCTATGAAAAGGAATAGATCCATCGAGATAGAATAAAGTAGAGATGACATAAATACTATTTGCGATATGAAAGATGGTCGCATTTCGAGTGACGGAAAATTGTAATGAAAATGGGGACTTGAGTGGTACTTTGATTTCATTGGAGTCAATAATTTTATAATTGAAGACTGACGAAATGAAAATGATTTTATATCATTTAAATAAAGCTATTTTTACAAAAATGGCATTTATTTTCACCAAAACTGACTAGTTTCACTATCTCGAGTTTGACATATGACGTAAAAGTGTAATGCAAAGAAGCGGACACTTAAGCGTCAAAACATCTCCTATCTCCTATCTCACCGAATAGACCTCATATTTGATTTGCTCGCAGATGATTAACCGAACTCGCATAATCAGATTCAATGACAATATTGACATATGACAGAGACTTTATTAGTCTTGACAGTTGACAGTTGAAATGGTTTCTTGCCGCGCTTATGAAGTTTGGAAGTTTTAAAATAATAGACAATTTCTTCTCTATAAACTTTTAAATAAACTAAACGTGATAATAGGCAACCGGATTGACGTGTGTAGTATAGGTAAAGCGTAAAGGTACATGTATAATCACTTCTATGGCAAGGGGATTATTTCCAAAACGATGAAGGTAACTTTTAATTTCCTTTAACTTTTGCCTGTGGGTTTATACATTCAGTAATAATTTTTTTAATTGTTAACTTTAAAAATAACTATTTTAGGTTTTGTATTTTGCAAACCAAGCTGGCAATAATGTGTACGAATTCTTTAGAAGATACATAGCTCCCCTCCTAGGGAAAGAGTTCTGTAAGTTGTTTTCATTCACTGGAAAAAAGGAAAAAGGAAGTTCGCCAAGTTAAAAATAGCTAAAGCCATTATGGGTAATGTTTTTAACTGAATATCAATTGTTTGTATTGTCATTTAATTAAAACTTTATTTTTAGACTTTGCTCAGAAAATTGGTAAACAAAAAATAAATGGCAATTAAAATAGGTGACTGGTTGTGGAGAGCTTAGAGAAGTGTCGCGCGACACTGCAAATAACCATTTGAGGGAACGATCAGCGTTGCCAGACCTACTGTTTTTACGTAGATCCACTGTTTTTGTCTCTAGCAAATTTTGTTCTTAATTTATTAGGTTTGCCTCATTCTTCAGCAAATGGTTAAAGAATATTTTCTCTAGTAAATTTTCTGCAGTAAAAGCAGCTTAATAAGCATCCACTACTCTAGGTTGGCTCCATAAAAAAAACATCAAGATAATCATTGTTTTTATTTAAAATGAAACAAAGAATTAATAGGGCATCATAAAAAGAACATGCACACTACGATTTTGAATTATCTGATTCAGACTGATCTAAAAGAAGTAGGTACCTATTATTTTTCATTGTTTTTTTTTTGTTTCAGTACGTTAAGTATATATTAAAAATGTTATTATTTGTTTTTATTCTTTATTTACCTTCTAATTTGGGTCGAAAAAAAGTTTTATTTTTCGTTTCTTATATACTTGTTTTTTTATTTACTACACTGCAAATTTTAATTATTTCCCCCTGTATTAAAATCTACTGTTCAGATCTACGGTTTTTTTTTTACCCATACTGTTCCAAAATCTGGCAACACTGCCTAGATCGAAAGAAATTTTCAACCTATTCACCTCCAAAATGAAGCGATGCTCGAGGACAGTGACTTAGAGTGCGACAGGCAGCAAACCTTTGCCCCGAGACAGATTCAGAAGTGTCGTCAGGAAGTGTCGTTTCGACGACACTTCTCGTGTCGCGCCGTGCGAAATGTGTTTCATATAATTGTATGTCGTCTGTCGCGTCGGCGGTCCTGTGTCGCGTCGGCGGTCGTTTGTCGCGCCTACCGAAATGGTACCTTAATAATTAACATTTTTTATGTTCGTCTCAAAATTTTTTTTTAATATTTAAATTTATGAAAAATTAATAGATTTCATTATCCTGTTAAAAAAACCAATTAGGTTAACATTTCTCGAACGTTCCAGTATTAATATAAAAAAACTTACCTAAAACGTTTGAGCAACATTACAGGATGATCCACAAACATCTCTGTGAAACGTCTCTAATATGTTACAAATAATGACATTGCCAAAACATCCCAGGTACGTTTGAGGGAGAATGAGAAACATGACAGAAACGTTTCTAATGTCCCAAGTGCACGTTTCTGAAACGTTCATGTAACGATACTGTGTTATCAGAGCTAATAAAAGGCAAAGAGAAGCAAGCAATAATGGACACAAAAACTTACTTTTCATTTAGAAAATATTAAATCAAGTTGTAAATTATCAACGACATGTCAGCAGGGCCGACTAGAGGGGGAGGGCAGCCTGGACTAATTCCCGGGGCCCGGGCTCAAATGGGGGCCCGGCAGCGGTGGTGTTTGTTACTTTCAGAAGTTCGACACAAAAGGGGGGAAGTTCCTACCTTTCTTTAGAGAAATTCAAGTAGGGGAGGAGAAATTTTTGCTTGAAGACCTTTTGTTATTTAATTTTTTATAAAACTGTAGCGGAGCCCGATCTGGAGAATTGTCCTGGGGCCCGGTCTGGCTCTCAGCGGCCCTGCATGTCAGTGACACTCAATGTCATATAGTTTAATAGACTGCTCAACCATATACATATAAGCAAGACAACCAAAAGCGAGTCGTTCATATTACCTTGGTGAGTGCTCACCAGGCAGAATCGGTCTGGCCCAAATAAGTTTAGACCTCATATTTCATCAAAGTAGGAATTTAATTCCCTGAATGTTTACTTCAAGAAAGTTAGGTGTTAGGTGTTTTGAAAAAGAATATATATTTGTTTGAGTCGTAAAGTCTAGTTTCCATATTTTCAAAATATTTTAAGAGATCTAACTAATTTTGAACATAGATTGAAACAATTTTACACTCATGTATAAACATCTTCAATAAGAGATGCATGTAAATATAGTGGTACTATTTGGACACTTGATTATTCTTTTAAAATTTATTTCGCATTTTAAAAGCAGATATTACGCAAAAATTGAATGAACTTTTTAAAGATTTTACTAAAAGTAGCTTTTTAACATTTTAAAGTTGGTTCCCTTTGGACAATAACAGATTATTTTGGCGGTGAATGTGAATGATTTGATGAATCAAAAATAAAACTAAAGGAATATTTCCGGTATAATTAAAACTTCATAAAATAAACAATTCAACGAAATATTTGACTGAGCAATGACAACAAAATCTCAACTAAACTAAACTTTCTTCTAAACCGGTTCTGTAAACGGTTTATTTACCAGTGAGCACTCACAATTAAGACAAAACACAAACATTGCATAAACTAGACAAAGAGAAAACATCTTCCAGTTCGACCCGCTTTTTATCCTTTTATTTACGTATGGATGAGCAGCCTATATAAATTATATATGTCACTGGTCACATTGTCAGTTTTATACTGGGTTCGTAGACAATACGGTGGTCTTGTCCGGTTATTAGAGACGGGTGTGACATCATAGAATGAAAAATCGAGGTGACAGAAAATATACTGCTGCGGCTCGTACATTAATTTTTAAAAATCTAATAACTTATTAAAATTTAGTGTTTATATTTATATTTTTGGACTATTGTCCGCTATTAGAGTTTTTATAATATCAGTTGTTTGATTTTTGAAATATAATCTACAAAACAGCTAGGAAAAATTATGTATTAATTTCCATAAAAAAAATTCACATGATTGACCATTTCCATGTCATTCGTTATCATCATCAAATGATGGCAAAGTAAGTCAAAATTTATCTACAACATTTAGAAGAAGAAAAAAACTATAACATGCGCTCATAATGGTGACACTGTATATTTCAATTTTTACCCAATCAAAAGATGGGTATCTGGTTGGGCTATAAGAGAAGACCACCGACAAAAAGAAACCGGAAGATAAAAATTACCACATAAAATTAATGAATCTAAACATTTTTTGAATAGAGCGGGGTGCAGCAACAGTTAGAGGAAAACGAATTTCCTTATTACTAATCGTTGCTGAACAGTGGTTACCTTGAGCAGTGCGTTTGTTGACAACATATTATTTAAGTTAGACAAGAGACCGTATTGGGCACATTTTGCAATAAATTAATGCAAGTTTCTTATTTATGAGTTATTTTAAAACATATATTTGAAAATGTTTATTTTAATAGCTTCTGAACGAAAAAAGCAGTATCAACTTACGAGTCATCTATAATATCTATTTTTCCTGAAGGCGACTTATTTAACTTAACCTTAACATATATTTATTTAAGTTAAAAATAGCAACTAAGATAAACTGATCAAGGGGTTTCTATAATACATTTAAGTTGACGATTTAGATTTATTACATAATGACAATTTTTCATGGTCATAGAAATATATTTTTGTTATACAAAATGAATACTTTATTTTTTTCACATTAAAACTTTAACTGACACATGGCTATCCTCAGGCGAAATAAAATACTATAAAAAACTACGAGGCTCTTTTGTTTCTTTTGTAGCTTTTTTAATTGTTTTTTCCTTTTAGCTCTTTAAAATCAAATGTTTTAGAGCCTAAAAATGGTAGGTTTTTGTTCTGTTCAACTGCAACTTTTTTCGTGTAGGGACAAGGAATTATTTATCTCTGTTTCTTGAATCGTATTGGCGTAAATATGTAGTTAATTTTTATTCCGTAGTTGATGATAGAATAAATCAAAAATCAAATATCCTAGTAGAAATTTTGTAAGATAGATCTAGCTAGATCGCTAACATTCCAGTCTAGCTCATTAGTTAATACTAATGGAGATGCCATGAGGCAATTGTTTTGCATATGATACGTTTTATTTAAAATGACCCCACTGGGCGTGGCTTAAATGGTTGACTAAGCAGGGTCGTATTCAAATATAATTAAAGTCCGTATGCAGAATTACAACTTTTAAATGACTTACTTACCTAAGATTTGTTTCAACATGATCGATTCGAAATTAATTTGATGACATTGCGCAATTATGACTTGTACACTATTTACTATTATTTATTAACCGTTTTCCGACCAAGCCAATGCCAAGACCATAAAAGAGATTAATATTATTATATTGTTCTGTCTTCGCCGAAACCGTCCGATATATGACCCGTGTGATCGAAAATCAACGTTCGAATAACACTGTGCATCAGATTTGTTAATCTCTTTGTACTTTAAAACTAAAACCCGAACTACGATTTTTCTTTCAAGGACTCTCTTGTCTTGATCAAAGCTGCCAATGTCAAAATCTGACAATGAGGAGAATTATGACATCAAATTACCAAACCAAAAACCAAACCACTACGTGAATTGTGAATAAATATATTTCAGTAAAAATACAGCCGAGTTTGTAGAAAGGACAATTAATTACTTTTAAATGTAAAACGTTTAGGTCTTTCTGGTGCAGATGACATACATTAAAAATATGACCCGCTACAGTCAAAAGTTTAAAAAGACCAAAAATTCAGCTAGGTATGACTTTATGATTAAAAGTAGATGGAAGAAAACCATGATCAAAACTACTCTGTCAAAACCAATCAGAACTAAAAAGACTCAGATAATAGTTGTTGGTTGTATTTATGTTTGAAATAATTAATTATATAGGGTAGGTACATATATTACTAAAATTGCAAGCAAGTACTTAATAAACATTTCTATAATTGGTACCTATGTATAATAAACAACAAACTCACAGATGCACAGCATACAACTATACAAATGGAATTATAGAGATAATTTATTTTAAAAGTAGGCATTCAGTTGCGATTTGTGATTTCAAAAAGAAAACTTTTTCTGATCAGTAATGTTAGTGTTATAGTGAAAAAGTTTCTAGAAACTGGTGTTTTTAATCCTAATAAAGCATTGTGAATTTCCAAGAAAAGTGCATGATGAAAATTGTTCTGACCAAAATTTTGAATGTCATGCCATTTAAAAAGAAACCCTGATATTTGACTAAATACTTATTTTTTATCCATATATTTCTGATAACCGATAACTGCAAATTAAGGAAAACTTTCTTACTAAAAGTCTGTACGTTTACATATGAGAACTATATAATAACTATATAACAACAATATAACAACTATATAACAACAATATAACAACAATATAACAACTATACAAGGATGTTTCTTAGTTTAACTTAGAAAATACCTGTTAAACTTATGCGGATGTTATTACCCTTAAGTAACATCTTGTAAATTTGTACCATTTATCTGTATTAAATATGTTAAAATACTCGATGGGCATTTCTTACTAAAGTTACGTTAAGAAATATTTTATTAAACTCAGATTGCATGATGCGTCATTTATAAAAGTATTTGAAATATGTCGTTCAGACCACCAGACTACGATATACAGCCAAAAAAATATTTAGTCCATATACACTGGGTCCTATGATTGAACGTTTATGTTAGCCGTAACGTACATGTTAGGTCGAATTTTAACAGTAACGAGGCAAGTTCATATGATGGAAAACTGTTAAATTAAAATATAACAGGTGGAAAATAACAGGAATGTGTTGGAAAAAGTTTTACATCATACGAACTTGCCTCGTTACTGTTAAAACTCGGCCTAACATGTACGTTACGGATAACGTAAACGTTCAATCATAGGACCCATTGGCCTGGTGTAAAACTTTACGATACTCTGAATAAACGTTGCATCAGTGGGACAAGATCGATCTTCTTCTTAAAGCTTAGTGACATTTCTTTGACTGCGCAGGACCTATTTAAAAAATGTATATGTATGTATTTTGCGTTTTTGTTACGTTTTAAAAATTTCATTTTCAAGGTCATGCATGCAATCCCTAAAATAATGATAAATAATATTTTATTCGCGGAATTAGTTTTGTATTTAGGCTCCACCTTCAGTTATAACTTTTACATATCCGCACTTCTAATACCCGGCATGGATCTTTATATTGTACATTTTTCTTTTAGTTTCTATGTATAAAGATTTTTAAAGATTAAATTAAATTAAATCGCAATGGTTTTCTCCGTAACGCAGTAAACAGGAAATTAGGTATTTAAATATTTGCATGACAGGCAGGGTTGGAAAAAGAAATTAAAAAATATATAAATAGGTTTTTAGGTTTTTTCTTAAGGTTTCATAGATTTTTAAGGTTTTTAGTTCGAACATGTCAAAAGTTATTAATTAAATTAATTAAAGTTTAAAAAAAAATACAAGCAAAACTTGAAAAATAGAATTTTATTATATTAAAAAAAATCACATTATATTATATTATTTTTATCATTAAATTAGATTTGCAACTTTTTTTAAAGTCTGAAACATGATTTTTTTTTATAAAATAGCGTTTTTGTTTATATCATAAATAAAAAAATTGCCAAACTGCTGCAAACCGATGACATAACTCATACAACTTTTTGGAACAGCTATTCCAATTTGCAACGTTTTATTTTGCACGAAAATATTTTTTCTAAAAAACAAAATAATTGTTAAATTTCCTTTAATTTTGTCAAAAAAAAAAAATGCAAAAGTTTTGAAAATTGGTTGCAAATGTTAATATTATTTGTCTTAACAATTTGGTAATTTTGCAACCAAACTTAAAAAACTTTAAAAAAACCTAGGTGCAAAAAAACATAGGAGCAAAAAACCTGTAACTGCCAACCCTGATGATAGGTATAAGGTTGCAAATTCGATAACTTGTCAATGTATTTTTTAATTGTTTCTTTAGATTTGCAACACTTTTGTTTTAATTTCGCAATGCAAAAATGATCATAGATAGTTAACAATAATTTGTGCTAATCTTGATGCATTGAAAATTTTCATTTACCTTAAGGAAGTTATTTAAATTGCTCTGTTAAATTTCCAACACTTTTCAAATAATTTTTTTACGACTGCAAAAAATATTCGGTATTTTTGTTAAATTTTCAAGGTTCCTGACCTATCTTGTCCGAGGTTGCATAGTAACCAGATTATTAAGACAAATGATATTAAATTTGCAACCAATTTTGCAATTTTTTAGACAAAATTAGAGGAAATTTAACAATTATTTTGCTATTTAAAAAATATATTTCCGTGCAAAATAAAAGGTTGCAAACTGGAATAGTTGTTTCAAACAATTGTATGGTTTGTAGTACTTTTGCATTTTTTTTATTTATGATATAAACAACGCTCTTTTACAAAAAAATCATGTTCCAGACTTTTAAAAAAGTTGCAAATCTAATTTAATGTTGTTAATAATGCAATATATTATATTGCTTTAAGTTTGCAGCAGTTTTGCAATTTTTTTTAGAAATTTATAATAAATTTTAATTTTTGCAACTAATAATATGTTCCAGACCTCAGAAAAAGTTGCAAAATTAAATTTATAATTATTTAATAATTATTCCAACAGAGTTTGAAAACTTTTGTAATTAATGTAAATCGATAATCTTTAATGACTGGCCTATCATTTGTACATAGCATCGACAATGTTGCCGAAAAAGTGGTAGAACACAAGTACTTAGGGTAGAATAAATAAAAGTATGCTAAATTAGAGGAATACTACCTATCGGTTGACCTAAAGAGCTTTAGTAAGTTTTTAATAAATTTTGTATGTTTTAAATGCTTTTCAAAAATAACCGCCACTGAATGAACAACTGTATACAATTTTATATTGGATTTTTAACGTTCTGGTTTTATTAATAAATTTATAATAATGGTTTCCACCTACCTCACACTTATTTAGACAAGTTCTGGTTGTTATAATAAAGAAGCAGTTTTGGAAACTTCCGTTTGATTACAACTAATTATCTTCTTTAATTGTGAGCATAGGTAAGCAACTTACTATTGGTTTTTTAATCATATATTGACATTAAACCCCTTTCTTTTGGCTCGTTGATGGGTCCCCGAGGGCTGAAACCTGTTGCTCCCTGTACATCTCAAAAAATAACAGACGGTGTTAATTTTCTTTTGAGTTTTCTGATCCTGAAACAGTTCAATCTTAGTCTTTTTACTTATATTACTTCTTTATACTTATTATTTTTATTTATTATTTAATAATATAAGTATAATTTGTGAATGTTTTTCATACTTTTAAGTAATTTTCCTATGTTTACCCAAAAAAATTCCTAAATTAACACAAAGTATACGTTGCAATTTATGTCATTGCAATTATTAATTAATAATTACGTTCGTAGTAAACATTTATCATTTTTTTCGCCATTGTAAAATTTCCGGTAAGGGAAGGTTAAAACACGATTTCATTGAAATGTTTACATTCCGTTTGTTTCGCTTTCAGACTAGTGATACCAGCCGTACTGCCCCAGGTGATTAGAAGACAAAATAAGGGGATTTACCAGTTAGCAGGTCAAAGAGCCGTCAGGCTCAGACCGGAAATATTCTTTATTTTTAGATTATTTCCATGTTAGTTCCTGAAAGACGAGATGCATTAAACTTAGCCTTCAGCTTAATTTCATCTCACCTTGGCGTAAAAATACTATAATATGTAAAGTAAGTCGGAACTCTTTACGGAAATAATGATACAACGTTAGATATTTTTATTAACTTTGAAAAAATGTATTAAACATCTAGAAATGTAATTTAGGTTCAAGGGCGTAGTAAATATAAACAAAAAACACAAGAATTGCACTGTTTGCTTATACAATACAGTTGACAAACATTGAACAAATGTCAAGTAGAAAAATAGATGCTATTTCATCAACACATTTTTACTTTCCTATCTGTATACAGATAAGGAAAGTACAGGAATCATGATTTTTTTCAACCTCGAGTTTTCGACGGATTTTTACGTTTTGGGGTCCCCTGAATCCGTTTTGACTATTTTCGCGATGATGTCTGTGTGTGTGTGTGCGCGCGCGTGTACGAGTGCGTGTGCGTGTGCGTGTGCGTGTGCGTGTGCGTGTGCGTGTGCGTGTGCGTGTGCGTGTGCGTGTGCGTGTGCGTGTGCGTGTGCGTGTGCGTGTGCGTGTGCGTGTGCGTGTGCGTGTGCGTGTGCGTGTACGTGTGCGTGTGCGTGTGAGGTGCGTGTGCGTGTGCGTGTGCGTGTGCGTGTGCGTGTGCGTGTGCGTGTGCGTGTGCGTGTGCGTGTGCGTGTGCGTGTGCGTGTGCGTGTGCGTGTGCGTGTGCGTGTGCGTGTGCGTGTGCGTGTGCGTGTGCGTGTGCGTGTGCGTGTGCGTGTGCGTGTGCGTGTGCGTGTGCGTGTGCGTGTGCGTGTGCGTGTGCGTGTGCGTGTGCGTGTGCGTGTGCGTGTGCGTGTGCATGTGCGTGTGCGTGTGCGTGTGCGTGTGCGGGTGCGTGTGCGTGTGCGTGTGCGGAATCACGTGCCAACTAGTCATAAATGCATGTTTATTGCCAAAATGAATTACACCAGCGGCGTATAAAAACTGTTGGCAAATTAAATGCGGTAATAGTAAATAATATTATATGAAAGTAGGTTGGTTATCTATTTTTGTAGTAATAATCATTTATGTTTGTAATTTTGTTTTGTTTATTGTTAAAATATGTAAAGATTATGCCAGTGGAGTAGAAACACTATTGGAAAATTAAATGGGGTATTATACTAGAACAAAATACTGAAGAAAGTGCGCCTTAAAACTGCAAAAGGTATCGTATCAAAATGCACTCTTCCAGTGTCGCAGAAATACTATATTGGCAAATTAAATGGGTATTTGTGAATATTGCTAGATGAAACTAGGTTATTTATCTATTTTTGTTATAATAATTCATCTATGTTTATAATTGTATTTTGTTTATTATAAAAATATGTAAATTAAGCTTGGTATCACTTACTTGAATTCTAAATCTATGAAGTTTCGTAATCCATTAATTCTGCAGAACTATTACTGGAATCGTCTTTATCGTCGGAACTTAAAGTTATGACTAAAGGTTCAACTACCGTTTCGATCATACCGTCCAAGCGCCACATATTATTTTCTTCCTTAATTACATGGGAAATAGCATTCTGCCAATCCTCAGGTTTAATACGTTCTACACCGGTTTTTAATAAACTTTGAACGTCGGCTATTTTAAAAGTTTTATTTTCTCGAGCTACAAACCCTTTCATTTGCGCCCAAATTAGTTCAATAGGATTGAATTCGCAGTGATAAGGGGGTAGTCTTAATACCGTAATACCACGATCACGAGCCATTGTGTCGACAACATATTGAATATATTTATGGCGGTGTTTCTTTATTAGGTCAATTAATTCCACTTTAAGCATCTCCTCAGTAAATATTATTGCTTTATCCCGCAGCCAGGTTTGCATATTAGCTTTCCTACTGGACATTATCGGAATGAGTTCAACTCTTCGACTGTGATAAGACTCGTTATCTAGTACAATAACTGAATTTCGTTCTACACGCTGTAATACTGTAGTAAACCATTTTTCAAAGCATTCCGCATTCATGTCCTTGTGGTAGTCTCCTGTTTTTTTCGATATAAACACAAGAGCGCTATTTTCCAAAAATCCACTGTCACTTTCGATATGAGTAACAATTAGGCGCTGTCCTTTACCTGATGGTGCTTTCAAACCTGTAGATAATCCCTCTATAAAAGCTTGGCGATGAATAGTTACAGAAGTATCTTGCCATATCTTAGATACCGTGTATCCAGCATTTACCCACGTTTCATCGAGATAGTATATCTTTTTTTAACGGCTCTAAACTATTTAATATTTCGTAAATAACGCCGTCGTCAGGACACTATATCTGACCTCTCAATTAAAATTGATTTCCTACACCGTTTGACAAAACGAAATTTTAGGCCCCATAAAATTTTTCGTAAAGTTTTACGGCTCATTAATGGAATTTCTTCGTTTTCTCTTAATTTCGTAAGAACAACTTTAAGTGTTGGGGCTTTGTTTTCGAAAAAATAAAAAAAGAATGTACAGTTCCTCGAATGATTTGTTTTTGATTATCGTCCAATTTCAACAATTTTTGATCACGGGTATGCGTTTTAGGGGCTTCTAAGGAGCCTTTTTTTTGTCTTTTCGCGTACAATACGTTCAATTGTTAAAACAGATACTCCAGTTAAAAAAGAACTGCGGTTTACAGCTTCCTCTGTAGGAAGTGTCTGTTTCAGCCCATCATACACTTTCCATATAATGTTTTTTCATCCTTTGATAAGGGCTTTCGCCGACGTAATTGGATTTCACTTGGACCCGCCTCTGAACCCATTACTATTGTAACAATATAATTCTACTATTAAATTGTTTTTAATAAATTTATAAAGATACCAATATTTTACTATTTAATAAAATTTTAAAGTACCTACCTAATATACTACACAATAAATATAACTCCTCGAATATGCACTACCACTACCAAATTGTGAGGCGCGAACATGAACACCTACTCGTATATCAGAAAAGAGCACTTATACAAAAAAGTGTTTATAAAATATAAAATAATTATCGTAAATAGTTAAAGCGATACAAATCAAACTTCGTCTAAAGTTAGTTTTCAACTGTCTTTGTGCCTGTGTTGACAATATTCAATCTGTAACCCGTCTGTCGTTTATTTACTTGAAACACATTTTAAAACCATTAAACACAGATAACCGAGTCATTAGGGAATAAATATATTCATTTCTTGAAAACTATCAAAAACTTATATTGAACGCATCATCTTTGTTTAAATAAAGATGTTGACAAACAAATTTAATAAAGTTTACTAACAAATACCCAATAAATAATAAATAATTATTTAGTATTTGATACGCGGCCTATGCTGACTCTGTCGGAATTTTCTTTCATAAACAACAGTGTTGATCATGCATATGACTCACATTCTGCAATATTTTGTCTGAGTATAGTCACAGACACTCTGACTGGTCATTGCCAAGTACAGAAGCATCTCCATATCAATGGGCTGTCAGAATCCGCACTCTGCAGAGGGTGCGAACAAGAAGATGAGACCATCGAGCATATCCTTAACGATTGCTCGAAGCTCTCATTTATTAGAAGATTTGTGTTCGGCGAGTATCGGCTAACACCGGCCGATATAAGAGAAGCACCTCTTGGCGACGTTGTCAACTACATTAAATCTGTAGGCTGGCTCACGATTTAGGAGGTGCCTATCATCTTAGGACGATGCACAATGGGCCTAATGAGGCCTAAGTGCCGTGGGGGTAACCCACCCTCCACACGTTACAGATACAGATATCCCACCACCATATCTTCTTATTCTAGTCGACGACTGGTTGTTATCCTGCTGCGATTTTATTAACTTATGCACTAGTCTCAGGATTCTATTACCATTAATAATAGAATCCTGAGAGACATTGCCCATTAAACCGATTTTGTAGCTCTTATAATAACCGAGATAGCAATACATGCAGCACCAATCTGGGACACAGTGTATGCATATTCCTTTAAACAATAATTTGATGACCCTCAGTTTTTTTCAGTTCGTATTGCTAGAATATAGTACAATATAAATTACCGTATTTGAATTCCAATGATTCGCTCTCTTCACCTATATTTATCAATAATAATTCATTATTAAGAATAATTATTCGACAGCTTCTGAAGATGTATTTATATTTTACTATTCTAGAACCAATTATTAGAAATCATTTAATTAACTGTTATTTTATTTTTCGCTATAAATATGTCAATATGTAAAAAAATTGTTTATAGTTAGATATAAATAGATAATAATTAATATAAAAGGTTATACAATTATTATGATTATAATTGATTGATATCGTCTCTATATTGTTTAAGTTTTTGCACACTTATTATGTTAGTAGCAAGCGGTACAAAAATAGTATGAGCATAAGAAGACAAACATAAAAAATTACAAAGCACCAATCAGACCTTGGGTCACAAAAATACTAGGTAACACTGATACAGAGGCGTGCCGAGTTTCTTGGGGGCCCCTCAGACTTTCTCTAAAAAAATGTGTAAACAAAAAAAAATTATTACTATCATTTCCAACGCATCCGGTGGTTGCAAAAATTACGAAATCTGTGATTTTTTTAACTGACTGACACTTGAACTGACAAGTGGAAAAATTATTTTGTAAGAAGTATACCTTGATTAATTTGGGGACCCCAAATAGGCCGGGGCCCTCCCGCACCGCGTGTCCTGTTCCCCTGCTCTCCACTGGTAAAAAGATGGTGAAACAATCTTTGAATTGTGTTGTGCTCCAGGATATGGTCATTAGGGTAGAGCGAAAAAATATTATTTTTTTCTATGTAATACCTAAGAAAAGTTACCTCTACTGATTTAAAAAAAAATGTCTTCATTACTCTACCTCCCATCAACAATTTAAAAAAACAAAAGGATTTTTTTTTATTTTTTAAACTTTTAATACAAACTGAAAGTTGCCTTTACTTATAGTAAACTATTTCCTAAAATTTCAGTTAAAAATAAATATGTCTAGATCTCTACCTTTCATCAAATTGAAAATAAAATACATAAAATTCTAGTCAAAATCAAACCAAATGCACCTATTCATAAGTGCCTAGCATCAAACTTTTACATTAATAAACAAATCCAGAAAATCCCAAATATTATGTCATGAAACTCTTCAAACTTGTTCAATCCAGTTAAGACCAGTTTATAATCGTTTATGCACGGCGAATTGTGTAGCTCTAAGCTGAACTCAGTCTTCTTTTGATAGTTGCGAAAGTATGATATTTGTTTTAAGTTGTAATGAGTTTGTCAGTGAAGGACACTAGGGGCAGTAGGGGAGCTACTAATTGTCCTATATTTGGTGCACCAGCAAATATACCCTCTAATGTTCTGCCAACTAAGGAAAATATCATGAAGCAATTTTTGTTTATTCGAAATGAACTTAAGGTTTTGAGCTCCGGTAAAGACCCTAGTATTTTAGAAATTTCTTCAAATTCCCACTATATCGAAAAATCGCATTATACAATTAATTCGAGATATACTGGGTAAGTACCAAACCCTTATGAGATATCCTAAAACTAAACGAAATGACAATTATAAGTTAAAAGTTGAGAAATATAAAGATTCGATATTGCTGCATGTAAATGTGCTTCTTTTGATTCATGTGGCTGTGTTAGAAAACGCAAAATAACAAATATAGAGCAAGAATTTATTCACGATCAACGAACTGTGAGACAATTTGTTATTGGAAAAATAGACGTTACTGAAACAAGTAAATTAAAAGCCAAAGAAGAAAGAAAAATTAAGATCAAGGCGTATGCAAATCAGCTTCCTTTTAAGTTTAAAGTAGACAATGACAATATTTAAAACTTTGAGCGAGACAGTATTTCTTATTCATCTGAGTCTAGAATGTTAGTAGAGATTGAGAATTTGTCAGAAAAACCAGAAGCTAAGTCGGAGCTTCCATCAACATCAAGTTGCAGTACAAGCCAGCAAATGAGATTGCCTATTCCCAATCTTGCTCGTATTTCTGACCAATTTGGCATTTCGGACTGTTCTGCAGCAGCGCTTGCATCTGCTTTATTACAGAATTTGGGACTTATTTCGAAAGAAACATCGTCTTCAGTTATTGACCGAAGTAACGTTCGAAGAGTTCGTCAAAAATACCGTTTTGATTTAAAAAAATTCCAAACATCCGCTACGGAGATTAGAGCATTATACTTCGATGGAAGAAAAGATGAAACGATGTGCCAGGAAGAAATTAGAAACAAATTTCATCGCAAAATAAAAATCGAAGAATATATATCATTGCTCAAAGAACCAGGTTCAAAAAAATATATGGGTCACATTACACCAACAACATGAACGGGGAAACATATTGCCATATTTACAGTTAATTTTCTACAAGAATTTGACATTAGTACAAATAAGCTTTAAGTAGTAGGCTGCGATTGTACAGAGTACTGAAACGTCCTCTGCTAATGTTTAGTGGTTGGATACATAACATGCTCTCAAAGCGAGCAGTAAACATGAGTGTAGAAGATGTGAAAATAAAAAGTTTGGTTGCGAGGGGATATCCACAGGGAGAGGTGCTATTATCACCTCTACTGTGAAATATGGTCCTTCACACCCTTATCAGTCGCCTCAATAATAACAGTCACTACACAATAACATATGCAGATGACCTGGTCATTCTGCAAACAGAGAATTTTGAGAACATACTCTGCGAAAGAATGCAAGTAGCTCTTAAAATTATCGAACAGTGGTGCAAGGACCATTCACTGTCTATCAATCCTAAGAAGAGAGAAATGGTCCTTTTTACAAGGAAAAGGATAAAAATGGAATTAAAACCTCCAGAACTCCTAAATACAAAACTAAACTTTGCAACAGAGGTAAAGTACCTATGTCTCACCTTTGACAGCAAGTTAACATGGAACTCGCATTTAGTAAACAGAGTTAAAAGAGCATATGAACAATGCCGCCGAACCGTGGGGCGCACCTGGGGTTTTTCGCATGGACTTACACGGCTATCATAAGACCTATGCTAACATATGGTGCAGTTGTCTGGGTACCAAAAACCAAAAAATTACCAGGTATCTGTAAACTAGAACAAATTCAAAGAACAGCATATCTCAACATAACAGGAGCCATGAAAACAACACCGACCAGAGCCAAGGAAGTCATTTTTAGTCTCACTCTCCTTGATATTTACATCAAGGAGGTTGCTCTGACGACAATGACACGCCTCCGCACGGTTGGAATAGAACCTAATGTAGGATCTGGTGAGGCGAGACGTCGCTTTTGGCAGAAGGTGCTCGATCGCTCCCACTGATTTAAGCGAACATGGACTCCATCTCACCGAGATGTATCTTCCATAAGCCACATAAAGTTATAATAGAACAAATAAAAGTGGCACGTACGAGCTAGGAGGTGCCTATCATCTCAGGAGGATGCACAAAGGACCGAATAAGGCCTAAGTGCCGTGGGTGTAACCCACCCTCCACACGTTACAGATACAGAGATATATCATATAAATGAACTGCCTCTTCGTCATATTTTTCAATATCCTAACGGACAAACTTCAGAACCTCGTGTATACTCTGGAGCTATAGGAAAAATGTTAATAGTCTTGCGAAAAATTGCCCGTTGTAAATTTTGTTCCTATTGTTAGCCCTTTACCAGAATTAGACGCTGCAGCTATTAGGAATCTTAGCACTAATCAAAAGTACTTATATGAAATGTTCCACTCAATTTCTAGAGGAAACTGTTCATTAGATATAGCAGCTCGTAATCCAGGTAATTTATCACATGCACGATGGCTTACCGTATATTGCGTCTTTACATCGGAAGTAAATGTCCGTCTACAAATTTAAGAACAATCGCTGAATTTGTGGTTTGACATTAAAAGAAAACCATCGTGTTGTGATGGAGGAAGACACGTCTTTAGAATCATACAGTTGTCACGCTACTTGAACAACGAATTAAAGGCAGTCGTCGATCCTGTTATCAAACGAAATGCATATTTTTGTCATCCGGAGAATTTTCTTCTAGCAATGCTTACTGATGATCGTCCGGCTATAAAACAACTTGGCTTACGAAAAATATTGAAGACGCGCACAAAAATATCTACAGACGTAAGGGAATTTGTTATTCCTGAAGTAGATTTCGATGCCAGTGAATATTATGAGCTTATTGATTGGCAATATTGCTAAGTTATAGCACCACCTCTTTTAAGTACTGCAACTGATGGAGATATCAGAGAATTCATAAACGATACAGGAACTTGTCTTCTAGATTTTTTTGTCCTTTCCCTGCCATACACAGGCAGTAGAGAGGTGCGTGAAGGTTGTAACATAAGCTTCCAATTCATTCTAGAACCATATTACCTTGATTTAACACTAAGGCGGAATACAATTCATGAATTTCATAAACCTATTTTTTTATTTGTTCGTTCATGTTATATTGTTAAATTGTACTCGCTTTCGTTTATAAACAAAACATATTTAAATTGTTTATTTTAATTTAAATTAAAATATTTGCAAAAGTAATACTCCGTTTTATTAGATTATTCGGGAAAATAGGAAAATTCAAGTAGGTGTAGAGCCCTGAAGATGACATTTTAAAAATAAAATAAAAATAGCCCGTTATTAATTCTTATATTTAGCAGGTTTTTCGCACTAATACATTTCGAAAATAAAAAATATTTTCTTCCTGTTTCATTCCTCCCTAATGGTCATCCCTTGTAACTTCTTTCTTCTACTCCGTACAATGAAAATCTGTATAATTATATTGTATTTATGGATGATATTCTGTTCTTGGATATAACGTAGGGTCCAAAAGTTTTGGGAAAAATTAACCTGGGTTGATTGAGTAACAAAATGCATTTAATCAAACAGGCAATGGAAATTAAATGTCACCAGTCATGTCATCTAAATAAGCAATGCAAAATTTTTTGGTTTGCGCTTACCAAAATGTCTTAGAAAATTGATCTTCGTAGAGGTATTTATAATCTAGTTGGGCGAATGTCGAAACGAGAGATTGTCGATATTTATCTTGTCGATTATTTGAGCTTTAGGTAGTAATAAGAATAAATATTGTATGAATATTTTTTAAGATTATAAAAACATTTTTATGAGTTGTCAGCATCTGATTTTTTCCCAAAACTTTTGGACCATACATTATTAATAGTATTAACCTGGAGTAATAAAAAATTGAGCAAAGAGCTTCAATAGTAGTGATAGTAGCTTTTTAACCGCACCCTCAGTTTGCAGATAAATAAAACTCATTAATATCTTTTATCGACAATAAAGCCATACATTACCATAGCGATATGCGGAAATAAACACTTTATTTCACTGAAAAAAATCAAATATTTTATCTGCCGCTATTATTCATCAACATAGTCATTATCGTCTGATAGAAATAGTCTGCAACTAATTTGTTCTTTATTTGCTGTTATTTTTCTGTTTGTTTACTTTGTCATATTAAAATGTGATTTTTTTTTATTATTAATTGATGCATTCTTTGTATAAACTTGAGTTGTCATTTAATGCAACTTCTGCTATTTTTGATGAAAACTACTGTTGACATATGGGGCTTATGCAGAGTGGTCGATAATTTAACCGTTCATGTCTTGGACTACCGGCGATTTTGTGGATTTTTTCACTCAAGGGACATAGATACCTACTTTTGTTTTATACACATAAGTGTCATAAAATTGTTGTAAAACACGCCTCAATTTTAATTATCACTGACGAACATTTTAAAACTTTTTTTTCCTCCCTGGAATGGTTTTGGCTGGATTTTATAGATTTTGGCCTGCTGAATCCGGATCTGGCCTCAGATTTTCAATATCAGCCTCTAATGATAAGGAAGGGACATTTGCTTTAATATTAAGAAAAAGTCAATAAAAACCCCTTTCAATGCCGATTTATTAAATTTAAACAATTAAAATCCTATAATATATTTTATTAACAGTTAGCTTAGGTACAGTATAAACATTTATAAATAATTTAAAATTTAACATTTACTTCCATAAGTCGTTCTTTTATAAGAACTCCTGGATGTGTCTCGTATTAGGGTCCAGCAATAGTCGGCTAACATATTCAAGCTGCACTTTCCTGTATACCTTTTCTCTATGGAGGGAATATCTTGGTGAAATCGTTCTCCATGCTCATCTGATACTGCTCCTAAATTTTCTGGAAAAAAAGTCCAAATGAGAATGGAGAAAGTGAAGTTTTAGTGACATGTTGCATTCTAAAATATGATAGGCCGTGAGTAGTTCTTCCACGAGTTCACGATAATTTTCTGATTTATTATTTCCAAGAAAATTGTTGCAAACACTTTCAAATGCATTCCATGCCCGATTTTCATTGTCGCTTAAAATTTGCCTGAAGTTCGCATCTTTAAACAATTGCCTAATTTGGGGACCAACAAAAATTCCTTCTTTAATTTTGGCCTCACTTATACGTGGAAATTTGTCTTTTAAATACTTGAAAGCATTTCCTTCTCTATTCAGTGCTTTAACAAAATTTTTGATCAGACCCAGCTTAATGTGAAGTGGAGATAAATATATTTTTTCTTTCTGAACTAATGGTTCTTGGGTCAAATTTTTAACGCAAACTTGTATTGTGTCACGTGGAGGCCAAACCTTAATTTTATAATGTTTGTCTCTTGCACGGCTGTCCCGTTCATACAAACAGCAACAGTATTTTGTATATCCTGATTGCAGTCCTGTCAGTAACGCCACCACTTTTAAATCTGCACATATAGAGTAAGAGCCCAGTGCCCCCAGACATAACTTATTTTCTTAAGGACAAAATGTGGGGCATCAAGTAGTGTTTATATATGTATTGAATGCCTCCATACCTGCTAAGTTGGTTAGTGGGCCAATTCACAGGTGAGAAAGGTAACTATAAATAAGGTTAACTTTACTTATTTTCTAAAGGCTGATTTTTATATATATTCCATAAAATATTATTAGAAAATAATATTGAACATTGCCAGACACTTTCCGTGGACCATAACTTCCGCTAGACGCTTTAAAGCTCCCAATTTTTTTTTGTAACTTTACTTATATTCTAATGTTTGGTTTTTAGATATGTTATTTAAAGAACTATTTTAAACATATATTTATTCAGCCAGACTAATTGTAAGGGCCAAACACCCCCCAGACACCAAAAACATTCAGCCGTGAATATGCGCGACTGTACTATATGCTCGTGCTTTGGAGCGAGTAAGATATAAATCGATGGTACAACAGCAACACGTATAAAATCTTTTAATATGGCTTGAAATATCTACTCTGGAAAACCGTGATTTAAAATTATCGAGTTGTTGCTTTATTAAATTGATAAAACAATGAAATAGGAACATAGGTCATGTCGCACAGCTGTGCGACTACCTTTCGAAGGAAAATTTCAAATGTTTACCGTTCTATAGAAATATTTAATAACGCCTTTGCATTTAATTTTTCAAAAATAAAAAAAAACGAAATATTTTGCGTTTTTTTTATTTCCCCCCCTCTCCCTGTTAGAAAAACCATGTCATGTGATACATCAATCGATGCTTCTCGTCGATACGGATAATTATTTTTCAGGTTTTATTCGTCTATCTCCTTTTTTAAGCAATGTTTTCCCCGGAAAATCGTCTCATCCGAAATTTCCCCTAATTTTCCTGGAAAATCTGTTTGATGTACCGGAAAATTATTTACCATATTTGTAATATTGATACTCAGGCTAATTTTGTAATAAGGTGTTCTGATACTGATATCACAATAATAATGTTGGGTAATATGCACAATTTGAAGAATTACGATTCAAATGTGTGGATATTAACAGGTACTGGAAATAAACAAAGATATATTGACTTAAGATTTATGACTTAAGATTTATGAGTACTTAGGACCGACGTTGTGTAGGAGCTTACCCGGATTTCATGCTCTCACTGGGTGTGACTATAATCCTGCTTTCTTCAAGAAAGGAAAACAAAGACCATTCAACATATTAAAGAAGAAATTAGAGTATTAGCAAGCTTTTATAGAATTTGGCCAGTTAAAGTCATTTATGAATCCAGATGTTCAAAAAATTATATTTAACAAAATACAAAATTTCATCTGTGACATTTACAACGTTACTGAAACAGTTGAAGTGAATGCTGTCCGACTTCAGCTGTTCGTAAATAATTACAAAGTTTCGGATGTAAATGAGAAATTTAACAATAAGAACTTGAAAAACTTTGATGCGAGCAATCTACCACCATGCAAAACTGAGCTTTTTTAACAATTTCTTCGGGCAAATTATATATCAAGTATTTCGAATAATGCCCATAAAAAACAACCGACCATTTTTACTCCAGAAAACAACGGGTGGATATTGGAAAGCAACCAGTACCAGTTTCACTGGTTTGATGGTGACCAATTACCGGGTTTTGTCAGTGAAACGCTTCAGCAAAATACAGGTATTTTACATTGACTTCAATTTCTAAATTTAAACAACTAAGTTTTCTAATTTGTTGATTTGTTTTTATAGAAGAAGCTGCTAGCGACGATAACGATAACGAGATGGAAGACGATGATGGTGATGAATACTTCAATGTAGACGATCATGATTGGTTTGATGATGAAGAATCTAATGATGCCAACAATGATGACCAGGACGATTAAGATACATTTACATATTTTTAAATGAAATTTTTATACACCTAAGTTACTTTTTAAAAAGACGTTCTTCACAAAATTTTTGTACACAAACATTTTCTTTTAATATTTTTAAGTAATAATTATTTAAATAGTTCCTACTTTTAACTTTGTATAGGTATATCACTCTCTCCAAAGCACGAGCATAGTACAGTCGCGTATACTCACGGCTGAATGTTTTTGGTGTCTGGGGGGTGTTTGGCCCTTACAATTAGTCTGGCTGAATAAATATATGTTTAAAATAGTTCTTTAAATAACATATATAAAAACCAAACATTAGAATATAAGTAAAATTACAAAAAAAAATTGGGAGCTTTAAAGCGTCTAGCAGAAGTTATGGCCCACGGAAAGTGTCTGGCAATGTTTAATATTATTTTCTAATAATATTTTATGGAATATATATAAAAATCAGCCTTTAGAAAATAAGTAAAGTTAACCTTATTTATAGTTACCTTTCTCACCTGGTACCTGTGAATTGGCCCACTAACCAACTTAGCAGGTATGGAGGCATTCAATATATATATAAACACTACTTGATGCCCCACATTTTGTCCTTTAGAAAATAAGTTATGTCTGGGGGCACTGGTCTCTTGGTCTAATATGTTCCATTTGTGATCTTCGTACTTTACGCATCTTAGTAACATCTTAAGATTGTCATCAGTTTCTTTCATATTTACCGAATAACCTATAGGAACCGATGGATGCTCGTTTCCATTAAAAAGTAAAACAGCTTTTAGACTTGTTTTAGACGAATCCATGAATAGTCTCCATTTATCGGGAGTATATTGTAAGTTCAGTTCGGTTATTAGGCCAGGTATGTCATGGCAAAATACTTAATCACCTTCCACTACAAAAAAATTTGTGAGAGTAGATTGCCTTTTCCTGTAGATGGACACCTTCACTCCTTTTTCCAAGAGCTTCCACTGCTGCAGGCGGGATCCGAGAAGTTCAGCTTTTGTTTTCGGGAGGTCCAAGTCACGAACAAGGTCATTTAATTCACCTTGAGTGATTAAATAGGGTGTATCAGGCAAATCATGAGAACTAGGGATGTAGCTGGGTCCGGCTTCTGGTGAAATACTTCCGGAGTCTGATTCGGAATCAAGCGTGTAACTCTGAGGTGGCTGGGGAATGGGATATTGGGGTACTGAATGCTACGCTTGGTTTTGTTAGTAATTCCTTTAATATTCGTTATGCAAAAATAACAAGGTTCCCTCCAAACCATTGGAACTGCGAATGGCATAGATTTATGAGTACCTTTCACCCATCCAGTCAATGTTCTCGAGCACGAACTGCAACACATTTTTGGGGCCCAGGGCCTATCTTGATTGCCAACTTTGCATCCAAAGTACAGTTTATAAGCCTTTTTTACTAATGAAGATATCGGTTTTTGGTACGCTTTCGCGGTAACTTCGCCACAAATATAATAGAAGCTATCGGCTTTATTAACGCAAACGCGCATCGACATTTTTGGTACCGTTTTAACACGCACGTAGATCTAAGCGAAAATATGAATATTTCAAGCATAGATCCAACTACCTGCAAATAACAATGGGGCGACCGTTTATTACCTATTAATGGGCCTATTCGACCCTCACAAGAAATCTGAGGCCAGAGACAATCCAGCGAGACGTGTAACTCAATATATTTTTTTTGTTCGGTAAAAGTTATTTGGGCGATTGTAACCACAACCAGTCTAGTAAATAGCGGGAAAATTAAAAATGCTTTAGGGCGGGAAATTCAAACATGGATTCAGAAATAAAGTTTTTCTATACAAATTTACAGGAGAAACAAAAACTATTGTTTCACTATATATTAAAAAAATATAAAAGCTTCCAATAACATCAAATTTTTTATCACATAAATAATCATTTTAATAAAGGAAGTTTTAATCAGTTTAATATAAACAGTGAACATAGTTTTTATTACTCTTGTAAATTTCGCTAAAAAAAAACTTGAAAATTCGATTGATTATTAAATATTTAAACTTGGAAAAATAATACACCAAACTCTTTTTCTATAAATTATATTTTTGTAAGGTACAGAAAAACAAACTACAATTGCTTCGTTTAGAAAGTACCTCGTATCATTTTGTGACAAATTACAAAGAAAGTAACAGTTGTTATATATTCATAATATATTTAAAAACTAATGTAACATATTTTATAAAGTATAGGGACCGTGCGTCATGACTTTAACGCTAACTGGTGACAAAAATTTGAACTTTATGGGGGATATTTATTAATATTTTATACGGCATTTATTGTTTAATATTTATTAATTAAATAAAGTCGAATTATTTTCGTAATATCATTATCGAAAAAACTTGTTGCATCCGTGGATGTACGAACACATTACTTTGGAAACCTGGATTTAATTCGATAGTAAAGAAATTTTATAAATTTCCACAGAGCAGAATTAGTGTCTCACACCCAATGATATACATACTTATATAGATTGCTTATCCATATGTAAATGAGACGACGAAAAACGTATTTCACTGGGCAAAGTTTTTTTTTATCTAGATTGTATCAATTTTGAGCACTTAGTTGTAAAGAAATCATTTACAGAACCGGTTTAGAAATTAGAATCTTTAGAGTTTTCTTGTCATTCAGATTTTTACATATTTAAATGAACATTTTATATAAATATAATTTTACAGATAATTAATGGTTTATTCTGTTGACTAAAACTAATGTAGAATGTTACTATGAAATAAGTATGTCCAATTTGACAAAAATATTATAGCCTTCTTTACAATTTATTAACTATTTCTCATTTATTACTAAAATAAACAAATCATAAATAATACATTGCAAGTGCTGTCAGAAGAGATTGCAACAAACTTTAAAATATTAAAAATTCAGTGAGTTTTGAAATTTTTTTAAGTGACATTACCATTAAAAATTATTCAGAATAATAGATGTTCCCAATTACAACTCTGGCCAAAGTTGTTTACATTTCCTTTTCAAAATTGTATTACATATTGCAATTATGTATTTTATATATTTCTGAAATGAGAGTAATCTAAAGTTATTTATATCCATCTGTTTTAAAAATTGTTTAGATCTCTTAATATTATTTAACTACATGGAAACTCAACTTTCCAAATACATAATAACGTGTCTTGACGTAAAACTTTAATTATTTTCTTTTTCTAAAGATTAAAATGCGGAAATTTTATATTAAAACACATTTGGGCTAGAACGGCTCTATTTAGTGAGCACTAGGAAAGGCACATTGCAACCCACTTTTCGTAATTTTTTATAGATGGGTGAGCAATCTATAATATGTATATCATTGGGCGTCTCATAAACGTCAGTGGATGAATGACATTTCGTCTAACATGAAGCTAAAAAGAATTATTATTATTATTCCCAATCTTTTTTATTAATTTACATTTTTTAAATGTTATTGTAATACTTTTAAATTCAGTGTTATTAAATACCGATGTTTTGACATTGGATACACTTGTTTGAGGTACAACTTTACAATTTATTGTCACTTTGTCATTTAAATGTTTTTGCTTAAAATGTATATACATGTCCAGATTTTAATAATGCTTTACATTTTATATCATTTTGACCATGTACTCGATTGTTTGGTACGGACCGGTATCTATGTTTAACTATATTTAATATTTTAAAAAATATCCTTTATTATTTACTTGCAATGTTTACCCCATTTAATTCTAAAATTAAACACTAGAGAGGGCTAATTTCGGCAGTAGTGCTGCCTCTATATTTCACGCACGATCCCTATAGTATCGATACCTTTTTGCCAGACTATCATAAGTGCCATTTGAACAAATGTCACTTATGTTAGTCTGGCAAAAAGGTATGGATATGTTATGACTGTTTATTTTAATAGAAACCATGGAAACAAAACACACAAACACTCAACACAAATGTATAAGGCCCGAGTCAAGTAAGTTCCCATCCTGTAAACTGGATCGAAACCTGCTAGACCCCTGCTAACTCCTCTTATAGTAATCAAGATCAATATATTTATATGCCATGCCTTCTAAAAGGGAATGGATGACATACTATCATCATTTAAACAGGACGTTGCTGAAGGCTTACCCCTGTTATTTCGTTTGTTTGTGTATCTTGTGTGTATGCATTCCTGTTGTGTCCCCAGTCATTTAAAAGTTTTCCTAGTCTCCTAATTTGGTTACTAAGTGGACCTTCTCCAACTAGTAGTCTAATCTATTCAATCTGTTCGGAAGCAGGAGGTATTTTTCAAACATAGCAAATAATATTATTAATAATGAACACTATTTAAAGATAAATATATTTTTGTAATTTTTTTGTCATTGCCCCTTACCTTTCTCTTACACCACCAGGGTATACCTATTTTCCATATTCCCTTAATTATAGATTACCTTACAATGTTCGAATGAATATAACATTTTACTCATGAAAAATCTAATTTCATATTTAACTCTTTTTCAATTTCATTTGAAACAAAAATTGGTACCTATATTACAATTTATTATCAAAGAAAATTTCTAATAAAGTTACAGCAAATCCTACTTAAACTACTGGTTGTTCTGCAGGATAAATTAACTTTTCTTGAGATTGATCTCTCTATAAAATCTAAAACCGACCTGATGTCCCCAAATTTATTTTCCAATGCATCCTGATTTAAAATTCTGCCCTTTTGTGATTCAATTTTTTTTCTTCCTTTAGAGTAGCTGTTAGAGGTAGGTGTATGTAAGAAATAGCTAATCTCTAATCATTTCAAAAGTCCTTTGCCAATACTACTTGTGCAGATTTTTTACTCAGCATACATTTTACTTTTCTAGTAGATAGGAACTTTGTGCTGCCATTAAAGCTGTCCAGACATTCATCTACCTACTTAATGAACACAAGTAGCTGTAACAATGGATCTCTGTTCCAATTCACCTAAAATAATTATAGTCATTGTGTAATATATTATTAAACACACACATTATACAGTGGTTTTCTTAATAAATTGGAAATTACTTATCTCTAGAAAGAAATGTGTACAAAAACGCGAGTTTGGTTCCAGAAATTGCTTCATGCAAAAAATAATATGCAAAAATAAACATTCCCCCCCAAAGAAAATTAATTAAACAACAAAATCAGACTAAAAGAAATATAAAATTAAATTAATTTTAATAAAATGCACATGTTCATAACAACATTCATAACATTGTCGGTTGTCAGTTTTAATACTTTTAATCGATATTTCTACGTCAAAAAACCAGCAACACCAGCGCCCTCTGAAAATGGTGTTAGTTTTATTGGAGAGAGATAGACATATGTAAAGATCAATGTAAACGAAAAAGAGGGTCATATATGTAATTTAAATGGACCACCGAACATATTTTCCTATTAAGTTACACGTCTCTGTTGTCTCTGCTGAGGCCAATATAAACATTTGGGGGTCAGTTGTATATTAGTTTAAGTCCAAATGTTACAAAATACACGATATTTTTATAAAGAGGATTTTTATGTTGAACGGTGTTATTTACGGTTGTCGTTAAAAGTTTGTACGGACCATTTCATCAAAGTGTCTTTATCGAACTCGGACTAGTTCGGTAAAGAATCACTTTTCTGACTTGATACATAAATAACTATTATTATCATCTACAATTCATATCTTATTCAACACCTAATTACAAAAACAAATCAGACCTACAGATCATTAATTTGCCATCTAAAACCAATTACACATTTTTTAAGTACCAATTCTTGATATATTTTTTAATGATGATATTTCTGATTGGAAAATAATCGTTAGATTTAATTGTATAACATAAAGAATAAACTAGTTCTGTAAATATTATAATGTATTTATCTCAAGATACAGTGAAATTTATATCATTTTTGTGATTTAATTTTACATTTAAATCTTTTGATAAAAAAATTTTTTCTCATGTGGGAAAAATGTTTTCCTATTCAATTAAAGACCATATCGTCCATGTCTAGTCAAAGTATCGTAAGCGACATTTTTTGCGAAACTGGGATTTTGGTGTTGTCCCAATAGTCTAAGTGAGCTACGTCGACTCAAAAAAATGTCGTATGCTACAAAAATAAAACATTTCATACATTATTCTGCATGGCACATAGCATCCTAAAATATCTATTTTTTTATGCATTTATCACCTTTAATATTTATGATTTTCAGTTGTCGATAAACATTGTTACTAACTTTAAAACTTTCAATTTTCAGCTGTAAAAATATGTCACAGTTTTATTTGGTATCGTTCTTTTGTATTTATTCCAATTAACGTTTTTAAATAATTTTAAAATAAATTTTAATTGGGCTGCAATTTGTATTTTCTTTTATATCATTTAATTAATGATCCTTTCTCTCCATAAAGGTTCAAGCTCCACTAATCAGTGACACTTTATAATGTAGAAACGGGATAATATTTTTACAAAACAAAAAAATATTTTTACTTGTTATGAATTTGGGATGAGAGAAAGGAAGAAATGTAAAGTTAAACCTTTTTTTGTTTAAGTTGAAAATATTATTAAATACACTAGTTTTCATTTCGCCTCGCACATTTTGCAGCTATGTAAATTGAATTTGTGAACATCGACTGGTCTTACATAAATTCTAATACTGATGTTTATTAAGCATGTTCCAATCTGTAAGAGATTTATTAATGATGTTATTTGCACACATACTCCTATGATTAAAAATATTTTTCACAAATATCTATCCTGATTTACAAAATAAATAATTGATGATACTAAAGCTAAGAATTAATTACAAAAAATATAAAGCTGACTCGTATTATAATTAATTAAAACAACTAAGAGGTTTTATAAAACAACAAATTCAAGTTTTTATATGCTGCATATGTACAAAGCACTAAAGAAGCCATCAATAATGATCTCTCAAAATTTTGATCCTTTGTAAATATAAAACATGGTAAATCAAAAATAGAATTTGTTAATCACTTTATTAAATAAAATAAATAAATAAGTTTACATCGAAGTGTCGGTCTTAAAAAAATATTGTAAGTTACGCGACTGCAAATTAGTATTAACCAGGTCTCGACCTGCAAAACACTACTTTCTGGTCTCGTAACGTAAATTACCAAGAGATGTTGCCTGGAAAATTCTTTACAACTCAATATTTCTAAATATATCATTCTCATTTTCTCGTCTCAAAGAGCCCCTATCAGGTTCTATAACAGTGTGACGCATTTAACGGCCTTAACATAAAATTCGACAATAAATTTACTATCCGTTGCAACTCTGCAGCTTTTTGTTTCATCCCAACATTTCCTTAAAGGACCCGCACACCGCTAATGGAAAAGTGGTGACCTGTTAAATGTCATAAATTTTTAATATGTTGCAGTTCTCGACCTCTTAAGCAATATGACTCGTTTTTGAGATACAAGGTGTTAAACTTAAGAATTACCACTTATTTGATAACGCTTATTTCAAGAGAAAGCTTTTCGATTATATTTTTTTGTGCACAATCTTATTGTAACATCTTTTCGCATTCTACGAATACAAAAAGATGTCAAAAATTATTTTCCTTTACAGGCTGAGCTACAAATAACTAAGAAAGTGTTTTTGATAATTACTTTTATTGTTTTAGAAGGTAAAATATTTCCGAAAAAATACATTATTGCTATATTTATCATGATGATAATAGAAAAGATATCAGGTGCCACTTATACAGGGTGATTCGTAAATATCGACATAGGCCAATATATTTTTTAACCACAAAAAATTGCAATTGATTAGCTTTTCCTGGAATAACAAATCCTGTATTTCAAAAATCTATCATATTAAAAAGTTGTCTTTTTCGGGAATTTGTTTTCTACAAAATGGTTGATACACCAGTAAAGAAACACCTTTATAGGACTAAAAGTACAGGTTGATCTATCAAATTTTGTTGACACTTTATTATTCTATCCATTAAATCACCATGTAATCAATAAATTGGATAGTTCTACATAAGTTAATATTATAAAATATACACAAAAGTCAACTAAAAATACGGAGTTTAACATTCATTAAAAAAATCGAATCACTCTGTATAAATAACACCTAAAATCTTTTTTATTATCATTAACAATGATAAATATAGTAATAATTAATTTGTTGTTAATATTTTCAACTTCTAAAACAATGAAAGTAATTATCAAAAAACTTACTTATTTACAATTTACCCTGTAGAGACAAACATTTTTGGACTCCTGTATATATTCGTGGAGTGTCAAATGATTTTAAAATAATAGTAGACACAAAATTATAATTTATTAGCTTTTTCCTGTAGAAACTGGTAATAAAAAACCAATCATAAAAAAAAGCTATAATTTTGGAAAATATTTTCTATAAGATGGATGATACGCCAGTGAAAAAATATGTATACTTTTACTGGACTAATCAAAAAATAATGGGTTCTTAAAAAAAATTGTTTTTTTGACACGTTTGATAAATTACCTATCAATATATTTATTAAATCACCCTGTATTCAATAAATTGGATAATTGTTTATATCGTAAATACACAGAAGTCCCGTAAAAATACTGCGTTTTACATTAATAATTATAAAAAAAAAAATTGGCCTATGTCGATATTTACGAATCATCCTGTATCCGTCAGACATGATAAATATAGCAATAATTTATTTTTTAGTAAATATTTTCACCTTCTAGAACAATAAAAGTAATTAACAAAAACATGTATGTACTTATTTGTGGCCCACCCTGTAAATGAAAATAATTTTTGACCCCTTTTTGTATTCGTAGAATGCCAAAAGATGTTACAGTAACATTATAAAAATTATAATCAACTAGCTTTCTCCTTAAATAACCGTTATCAAATAAGTGGTATTTCTTATGTTTAACCAAGCCATAGAATTTGAATGGTCCCATGGACACTATTGCTTAGAAGGTTGAGAACTGCAACATTTTAAAAATTTATGACATTTAACAGGTCGCCACTTTTCCATAAGCGGTGTGCGGTGCCCTTTCACAGCATATCAAGCGCCTCCCTCTTAAAACAAAATTAAATTGAATATATAGTTAATATAAAGTGACATTAGTTGTAATCTCAACAAGAATTAAAATGATCTACTATACGCAATCAGTTGCATGATGTTGAACATTATATGAAACTGGTTTAGAAATAGTATATTACATTACGAGTGTGGAAAGTGACATTTTTCACACGAGTGGGAAATATTGTCGCACGAGGCGTAAGCCGAGTGCGACTATCACACGAGTGTGGAAAATCACTTTTCACACAAGTGATGTACAATATTTTTCCTACGACCACAAAATAATTTCATCAAAAAATGTAAAACCAGATTATTATAATAATTAAAATGTATTTAAAAAAATAATCAACAATAATCGTATTTATTAAATTTTCATAATTTCTAAACAAATAAAAAAAAATAAAAAAAAATAAAAAAAAAATTCTGGCACAGCCAGGATTCGATCGCGGTCGTTGGACGGTCTCAAATTGCAAAGTTGATGCTCTAACCAACTGAGCTAACAGGCCTTACGGTAATTGATTGATCTAATCGCTTATGTGTTTAACCAGAATAAAAAGCAAATATATCTTAGTTATTTTAAAATTATTTTAAAAATAATTATTAAAGATAAATATCTAGGATCTAATTTACAATAATTTAACAATCATATCGATTTTAGCATTAATATGGACATTACATAGATCAAAATAGAAATTATGTGTTTGACATTTTCTGACAGCTACTGCGGAAAGTAGCATATTCTCACTTGGGTGGAAAGTAAATTCTTATTCATACGCGTGTGATATAGGGCACTTTCCATAGGTCTATATAGTGTGATATGTGTCACTTTCCTAAGTGGTCGTAGGAAAAACTCATTTTCCTACGACCACTTAGGAAAGTGACACATATCACACTATATAGTCCTATGGAAAGTGCCCTATATCACACGCGTATGAATAAGAATTTACTTTCCACCCGAGTGAGAGTATGTTACTTTCCGCAGTAGTTGTCACAAAATGTCAAACACATAATTTCTATTTTGATATATGTAATGTCCATATTAATACTAAAATCGATATGATTGTTAAAGTATTGAAATTGTTGTAAATTAGATCCTAGATATTTATCTTTAACAATTATTATTAAAATAATTTTAAAATAATGTTTCCTCTTTATTCTGGTTAAATACATAACCGATTAGATCATTCAATTGGCACAAGGGCTATTAGCTCAGGTGGTTAGGACGTTGAACCTATCAACTTTGCCATTTTTCGACCGCGCTCAAATCCTTTTTTTGTTTTTTTTTTTTATTTTTTTTTTTTAGTTTTTTTTTTTTAGTTTTTTTTTGTTTAGAAAATATGAAAATTAAATAAATACGATTATTGTTGATTATTTTTTTAAATACTTTTTAATTATTATAGTAATAATAACCTTGGTTTTACATTTTTTTTATGACATTATTTTGTGGTCGTAGGAAAAATATTGTACATCACTTGTGTGAAAAGTGATTTTCCACACTCGTAATGTATTATACTATATATCACCAGTTGCGATAAAGAAAACAAATTAAAATAAACCTTTTTTGGTTGTAAAATCAATAATATACATTTTTATTGAAAGTTTATATCAAATAAGGGCAGGTTCACTTATACAAATAGAACTTGGTTAAACTGACAACCTAGTAGTAATGTTGTTTTGGTCCTTTTTCTCGTTCTAAATCAGCATAAAATAATTAAAACACAATACACGACATAATAACACACTTTTTTGAAAACTTATTAACTTTAATGCCATATGAGGGATACGGTGATTACAACAACACCGTTACACCCAAACCAACATGCATACACCCCAGGCAGATCTACTGATTTAGCCCTTCATTTAGTTGCTGGCCGGATAGAAAGATCCCTGGACAATAAGGAGTCCGTCTTGGGTGTTTTCATAGACATAGAAGGTGCTTTTGATAAAACCACCTTCCCAAAGATAATACACTCACTTACCAACAGGAATGTTCCACAAATTGTTAGTGGGTGGATACATAACATGCTCTCAAAGCGAGCAGTAAACATAAGTGTAGAAGATGTGAATATAAGAGGCTTGGTTGCGAGGGGATGTCCACAGGGAGGGGTGCTATCACCTCTACTGTGGAATATGGTCCTCGACACCCTCATCAGCCGCCTAAATAATGACAGTCACTACACAATAGCATATGGAGATGACCTGGTCATTCTGCAAACAGGAAATTTTGAGAACATTCTCTGCGAACGAATGCAATTAGCTCTAAAAATTATCGAACAGTGGTGCAAGGACCATTCACTGTCTATCAATCCTAAGAAGACATAAATGGTCCTTTTCACAAGGAAAAGGATAAAAATGGAACTAAAACCTCCAGAACTCCTAAACACAAAACTAAACTTTGCAACAGAGGTGAAGTACCTAGGTCTCACCTTTGACAGCAAGTTAACGTGGAACTCGCATTTAGAAAATAGAGTTAAAAGAGCATACATTGCTTATGAACAATGCCGCCGAACCGTGGGGTGCACCTGTGGTTTCTCCCCCAGAGTCATCGTATTCGGTGCAGTTGCCTGGGTACCGAAAACCCAAAAATTAACGGCTATCCGTAAACTAGAACAAATTCAAAGAACAGCATGTCTCAACATAACAGGAGCCATGAAAACAACACCGACCAGGGCCATGGAAGTCATTCTCTGTCTCACTCCCCTTGATATTTACATCAAGGAGGTTGCCCTGACGACAATGACACGCCTCCGCACGGTTGGAATAGAACCTAATGTAGGATCTGGTGAGGCGAGACGTCGCTTTTGGCAGGAGGCGCTCCCACTGCTTCAAGCTAACATGGACTCCATCTCTTCGAGATATATCTTCCATAAGCCATATAAAGTTATAATAGAACAAATAGAAGAGCCGGAAGTGGCAGGTACGATTCATATCTACACCGACGTTTCTAAAACAAAACAAGGCTCAGGATGTGGAATATACTCCAGATTCTTAAACCTAATCATAAAATGGGCTGTAAGCAATAGTGTCATTGTAGTTCAGACAGAGCTAACGGGTATTCTGATAGCAGCAAAAGAAATAACCAGAAACAATATCACTGGAAGGAACATGCTAATCTATACAGATAGCAGACAAGCACTACTCACCCTGAACAGACCACAAATTTACTCAGAGTTAGTACTAGAATATCACGAAGCTTTGGCCGAAGTATCCATCAGCAAAGTGGTCACCTTAAGATGGATCAAAGGTTACGCCACATCGAAAGGTAACCGTCTTGCTGATTCACTAGCCAAGAAAGCAGCCAACCAAATACTTTTTGGACCTGGCCCTTCTATTGGCCTTACAAAATCGGTAGTGATAGACCTAATCAAAGAACATTCCCTTGTGAAATTCAAGGAAAAATGGGTTGAAACAAGAAACTGCAGAGTTGCCAGGGAGCTCTTAAGTTATCCTGACAACACTGCAGCAAACAAATACTTGACTACTAGACGGAATCTGCGCCTAGTCACAGGCATTGTGACTGGTCATTGCCAAGTACGAAAGCATCTCCATATCATGGGGCTGTCAGAATCCGCACTCTGCAGAGGGTGCGAACAAGAAGATGAGACCATCGAGCATATACTTTACGATTTCCCAAAGCTCTCATTTATTAGAAGATTTGTGTTCGGCGAGTATCGGCTAACACCGGCCGATATAAGAGAAGCACCTCTTGGCGCGTTGTCAACTACATAAAATCTGTAGGCTGGCTCACGAGCTAGGAGGTGCCTATCATCTTAGGAGGATGCACAATGGGCCTAATGAGGTCTAAGTGTCGTGCGGGTAACCCACCCTCCACACGTTACAGATACAGATACAGAAGCCATATAAACCACTACATGTCATTGAGAATAAATTAATATTATGTCCTGAAAATTGAAGAAACTGCTTATCTAGAGCACTTAGGAAATACGAATTAGGTAATTACTATGAAATTTAATTATGTTTGATTGTTCAAAATTATCCCGTTAGATTGTTCTTCTGGTTCTCTGAAACATTCATTGAAAAGACTGCATTTTCTTAATTTTATCCTGATGACTAAAGTTTGAAACGCCGGAGGACACTTGCATGGGTCACACTCGAAGTTTAATATTCTGTTTTATATTATAAAATAATTATAGATCATATGTTATTTTATTTATAAAATGTTAACTTTCTGGAAGGTAATGTAAAACCACATTGCAAATATTTCACAGTTATTTCAAATTTTTTAAATTTTATGGTATCTACTTTAAATTCGTGAATGGTAATGTAAAACCTCTTCTCACTATTTTTACTTTCCTATCTGTATACAGATAAGGAAAGTATAGGAATCATGATTTTTTTCGACCTCCAGTTTTCGACGGATTTTTACGTTTTGGGGTCCCCTGAATCCGTTTTGACTATTTTCGGGATGATGTCTGTCTGTGTGTGTGTGTGTGTGTTTGTGTGTGTGTGTGTGTGTGTGTGTGTGTTTGTGTGTGTGTGTGTGTGGGCGTGTGTGTGTGTGTGTGTGTGTGTGTGTGTGTGTGTGTGTGTATGTGTGTGTGTGTGTGTGTGTGTGTGTGTGTGTGTGTGTGTGTGTGTGTATGTCTGTGTGTCTGTGTGTCTGTGTGTCAGTGTGTCAGTGTGTATGTCTGTATCCACCATAACTCATGAACCAATACAAAGAAAAACACCAAATTTTAAACTTAAGCTTTATTCCATCCTGCGGTGAACTGATTAGATTTTGGAGTCGGAACATTTGGGGGGGGTACTTTATTGGTGGTCATTTTTATATTTTATTAAATATATCCGTTATTTACGTTTGTATAAGAAAATTCTTTAAATAAAAGTTACTTATAATATTATTGTCTATAATTTTTGTTTTATACAAAATTTTTCTAAAATGGTCCGTATTCGAGAAATTTGACAAAATGTAAAAAAAATATTTTTTTATAAAAATTGTTCAAATAAAAGTTGTTTGTAATATAATTCTCTATAATATTTATTCCATACATAATTTCTCTAAAATGGACCGTATTCAAGATATTTGAGAAAATGTGTAAATTTTGAATTTTGAAGAAAACTCAAAAACGGATAACGGAAAAAACATTAAATTTTAAATTTAAGTTTTATTTTGGCCTGAGGTGAAATAATTAGATTTTGGACGAAGGCGGAACATTTTGGGGGTACTTTATGGGAGGTCGTTTTTATATTTTATAAAATATATCTGTTATTGATATTTGGAGAAGAAAATAGTTCAGATAAAAATTACTTACAATATTATTATCTATAATTTTGGTTTTATACAATTTTTTTTTTAAATGGTCCGTATTCGAGAAATTTGACAAAATGTAATAAAATTCAAATTTTTAGGAAAATTGTTTAAATAAAAGTTATTTGTGATATCGATCTCTATAATTTTTGTTTTTTATATGATTTTTCTAAAATGGACCATATTGGAAAAATTTAAGGAAAAGTGCTAAACTTAAATTTTTCAGTATTTTCGTTTTCAATATCTATAGAAAAATGTTTCGAGTTAGATGTATGTGGAAAATGTATATATTTATTTTATCCTCCAAACATTTATAGAGGTGCTGTAATAGGTTGTACAAAATAACCGGAAAAAGCCTATAATAACTAGATAGGAAAGTCATGTGTTGGACACATCAGATTTTTAAAAATCAAGTTGGTTTTACATTGGGAAAAATAAGTGTACCACTTTTATATGACGCGAAGTGTACCACTGAAGTGGATTGTCCACATTAACTCTTGTTGCACAAATTACTATTGTCACTCCATAATTTTTCTAGAAAAATACTTTTTGGCAATGCATGTTTACAAATTATATTAAGATAAATATTTTTAGTTAATATTATTTCATCATTCTTTGCCGTTATCGAGTTTCCTGTATCGGAACACTGGATAATGCAAAATCTTGTGAATGCCGATACAACTTTTACATAGGAAGCTTGGACTGTCCTTTTTACTCTCCTATCTGTATACAGATATAAGGAAAGTATAGGAATCATGATTTTTTTCGACCTCGAGTTTACGACGGATTTTTACGTTTTGAGGTCCTCTGAATCCGTTTTGACTATTTTCGCGATGATGTGTGTGTGTGTGTGCGTGCGTGCTTGCGTGCGTGCGTGCGTGCGTGCGTGCGTGTGTGTGTGTGTGGGTGTGTGTGTGTGGGTGCGTGCGTGCGGGCGTGCGTGTGTGCGTGCAAAAACGGATAAAGAAAAAAACATTAAATTTTAAACATAAGTTTTATATTGGCCTGACGTAAAATGATTAGATTTTGTACAAAGTCGGAACATCTGGGGGGGTACTTTATGGGAGGCCGTTTTTATATTTTATGGAATATATCTGTTATTTATGTTTGGAGGAGAAAATTCTTCAAATAAAAGTTACTGCTAATATTATTATCTATAATTTTATGCCAAATTTTCCTGAAATGGTTCGTATTCGAGAAATTTGACAAAATGTGCAAAATTCTGATTTTTAAGAAAATTGTTGAACTAAAAGTTGTTTGCGATATCGATCTTTATATTTTTGTTTAAACATGATTTTTCTAAAATGGACCGTAATGGAAAAATTGTAGGAAAAGTGCTATATTAAAATTTTTCAGTATTTTCGTTTTCAATGAATATCTATGGAAAAATATTTCTAGGTAGATGTATGTGGAAAATGTATATATTTAGTTTATCCTGTAAACATTTATAGAGGTGTTGCAATAGGTTGAACAAAATAACCTGAAAAATCCTATAATAACTAGATAGGAAAGTCATGTGTTGGACACATCAGATTTTTTGTATAATAAAAGCATGTAAGTAATATTTTCTTCTACCTTTTCCATCCATTTAATTTTCAGGTTTTCTCAATCGGGTGACAAAATTTAGTGCTGATAGTACTCTAGCCCCAAATAAAATCTCGGTTGCTGAAAATCAGAACTTTATTTTAAATTAGATCGTATGTTCTCCAGTTAAATGCATTTTTTTGCTCTCCTTATGTAGACAAGATGATCGGTCGATGACACATGACGTAACGTTCATCATGCTAATTAACAATTCACCTCTTCCACAACCCAAATCTTGTTTACTCGGTTCTCGGAGCTATCCTTTTTTCGGATGTTATAAACGGGTGGCACAAAATTGATCGAAAAACATTTTATCGAATTGGAAATTTGATCGAAAATACATTTTATCGAATGGCATTTGATCGAAAATACATTTGGTCGAATAACTTTTGATTGAAGATATATTTTATCGAATAACAGTTTATCGAAAAGACAATAGATCATAAATTCATTAGATCGAAAGGACAATATATATATACTGTTAATTTAAAAATAATTATTTTAGAGCTAAACGGTTATTTGGATTAAACGGTCATTTGGATTAAAAAAAATGTGATTAATTCGCACAAAGTATGTATTTCAATAAGGTTGAGTTGTCTCCCGATGGGACATTTTAGGTAAATTATTTTAAGTTTTTTTTATATAAAAAATTTATTTAATTTACCTAACCTGTGCAACCTGGAACCGTCGCGGTTTGCCACGCAAAAAAATTCAAACTAAAATTTTAGCTAATTTACCTAACCTGTGCGGCCTGGAGCCTTCGAGGGTGGCTTTGCAAAAAAAGGGATAAATAAAGAAAACCTAACCTGTACGGCCTGGTGCAACTTAACTGATTGCTCTGACACAGGTTAGATAAGTTAGTTAAGTTTTAGGTAAGTTAGTTAGATTTAAAAAAATAGATTTACCTAAGCTCTGTCAGAACAATTAGTTAAATTGCCCCAGGCCGCACAGGTTAGGTAAGTTAGTAAGGTTTTCTTTATTTCTATTTATTTTTATAAAACTTAACTACTTTACCTAACCTGTCTCAGAGCAATCAGTTAAATTGCTCCCAAAAATTATAAAAATAAAAAAAACTAATTTACCCAACCTGTGCTATTCAAATTTAACTGCACAAGTTAGGTTAGTTAGGTACGTTACTTAAGTTTATTTTTTTTTCATTTTTTGTTTTTGCGAAGCAACCAGCGATGATTCTAGGCTACACAGGTTAGGTAAATTAGTTAAAAATTTTGTTTTCATTTTTCTTATTATTCTATAATTTTATGAATATTTGGTTTCTCGATCAATTGCTTTTTCTATCAAAGCTATCATTATTCTTTTCGATTATTTTTCTGTTCGATCATTTTTCTTTTCGATCAATTGTTATTCGATAAAATGTTTTTTCGATCAAATGCAATCGATCAAATGTTTTCGATCAAATGTATTCGATCAAATGTTTTCGATCAATTTTGTGCCACCCGTTATAAACATCCGAACTGACCCCCTTTTTTCCTCAATGTCCGCTCGATATACGTCCAAGGCCTACTTTGGAGACGTTTTTGTTAATCACTCCTTACTATTTTTTAATAATAAACATTGGTTGACTCATTACGTAAGATAAGTTTCATAAAATGTTCAAAAATTTGATGTGCCTAATCTATTATTGTTTGATAATCTAATGTTAGTTTATTAGGTAAATTATTTTTAAAAAATTCCTATAATCTATAAAACCCGTTAATAGAATTGGAATTTTTTACAAATTAAATGACGAGTTAAATTTCCATGTACGAGTAAGTAAATTGTTTCATACTTCCATTTTAAATGCCTAAATCATAAAAAGTTAAAAATAAGCATTCGATATTTACTCAATCAATTTGAATATGGCTTTATGGCTAATAGAAATATTTTACTGGTATTCCCAATATCATGCATGACTCAAAAACATTGTTTGTTTATTTAATTATTTTGTTCTTTTTTCGAAAAGTAATAACTGTAGAGATAATTTAATTTTACATTATTTTTAATATCGATTGACGTCTATTTTGATAAAACCTTATTGTTATATATGTTCCAAGGACCAAAGCAGGAAATGTTTAAATATTTATAAAAACTATTAAATTTCTGATGCTTTTTCGCATAATGAGCAAGTAAAAATAAACCGTCAAATAGATAGGGATAGGAAGGATAGAGATAAGAAGTGTAAAAAGTATCATAAATAAAAATGAAAGAGTTACTTTAAAAATGTTATTATCACTATTCATTTTGTCATAAATACATATTCCAGTATCGTAACCATTAAAATAGAATTGAGATATACGGTATACCCTATTAATAATTAATAAAACCAATTATTTGGGTTACTTTGATTTTCCGGCTAATCGTGTATGTTCTGAAAAGATGCTGCTATGCCAACTCTACAACCTTTTTTCCATTCGTTAGTTATTGAGTTGTATATAGCTAGTTACCGTGTGATTCAAAACAGAATATCAATAAAAAACACAAATTACTTACCCCTAGAGTCAAAAAGTATTACTTTCTTACCTCAAATGACAAATGGATAAAATATTTGGGTATGAATTCACCGACCGACGAGGCCCCAGTCGAGAGTGCTTTACACTCTCGATTGTGGTCCTTTCGGAGTGCTTTTTGATCACTTGTTCTGAGAAGTGTGACAATAAACAAAGAGTAGTTACAGGGCCTTGAGCTAACCATGACAATCCTGTTTTTTTAGCCTTTTTAAAACAAGACAAATAAATGACATCATACAACTATAGACTACAAGATAATCATAACCCTAAATAATGCCAATAAATAAATGTTTTAAATAATAAATGTATACATTCACAAAAACATTCTTAATTTAGAGCTCTGCATCACTTAAAAATCCATAATCAAACATCAAAGGACCCCTCACTTTTTACATTGATTTTGGGTAATGACAGAATTTGTTCAAATTTTAGTAGGTATGTTATTTTTCAGGTCATTAACGGCAACTTTCCTTATGTACCTCAAGTTTGCAGCTCTGCAGGGTGAGCTGTTAGAAGGAGTCAAAAGTATGGAGTGCAGAATTAATATTTTCATATATATCTTTACCAGTCTTAAGCAATTCATGTTTTTTCCATGGAACTTATGGCACGTCTTACACTTGTATATAATTTATGCTTACTTGTACTTTGTAAAATAAATTATACAGAGTGTTCAAAAAATTAGGAATATCAGTTACTAAAATAAGGTACATTTTTCATGTTCATGTAGCTGACCTTTTTTTTTGTTTTATATCTGGATAATTTTTATAAGTAATACAGGGTGTGACAAAACTACATAAACAACTATTAATTACAAAAAAATACATTTAGCGAAATAACTTGGTATACCTACCTAAAATAATCTAGAAAGAATCTTGAAGCGAAATTAATTTTGCTTGTATTATAATCTCTATAACTAACCAAATCCCGTTCTACGTCTTCTTTAATTTCGAAATAATACTACTACTACTAATCCTCACTTAAATAAATGATTCAGAAGGCTTATTCTAATTAAAAAGTAATTCCTGATTCTTATATAGAGTACAGATTGTCAGTCTACCACTTTTTCTATTTTCGTAGATTTAGTTTCAGTTTAGTTAAAATAAAACCATATACAAATTCTTATACAGTTTTTGCAGTAGTAATTTATTAAAAAACTTCCTGTTATAAATCCTGATGATGTTTAATTCTGGCCAATTCTTATTGATTAGCTGTTCTACACCCCTGTACCTACATACTTTTCTCATGCTATGAAATATTTAGGCATATGACATAACTTTTTTATTTCTTTTTATTAATCAGAATTGCAAAAGGATTCTATAAGCTAAAATTCTGGAGAGCCTTAGATTTACTAGCAACTAAATTATTATGATTGGGTTAACACTCAGCGATGTAACCTTTGCCATTTCAGACTATGTTCTATTTTACATTGTATATTTCAGTCTTCTTTTTTGAGCTACGTTATTAGAAACAATTTTAAAAGTTTGTTAGGAATTTTTTGATCGAAGCTATTTTATATTTTGTTAAAAAACTTTCTATGTGGCGTGCCTTCCTTTCTTGCAAACAAACCTTAGATTAAAGAGACCGATGTAACATTGCACACTGCGCATGCAGTCTATTTTAAGCCAAAGTAACCCACCAATTGAAAATCATTGTTGCACGACGCCACCCGAATTGCTCCGATTTCCATTCAGCGATCACACCTCCACCTGAGTTTAATCACCATTGACAGCTGTTTTTTGATTTATTTGTTGGTATTTTAGCAATTTAAAGTGTTCTAGTTATTCAATTTTAAGTTCAAAATGTCACGATGTATCTTGAAAAATTGTATGTACTTATAACACAAGTACTACTGTTATGAATATATTCGTTTTCAGCGGTAAATATTTATTAACGTTTTGACATAAAGCGCCATGATTCTCTGGGCTGAATACTTCAGATCCGCATTAAGGGGTTTCAATAAATATTAAGCATCAGATTTCATATTACTTACATAAATTTACAAAAGGGTAAAATTTTGAACATTTAATTTAAATAAATAGTAAATAGGCATTATTGCTAACGAAATTTTGTATTTAAAAAGTAGTTTTATAAGAATGTTTTCTAAAGGTAGTTTTTAGCCCTTTTTGGTAGATAAATAAGAGGTAAAGAATCATAGTTGCTAGCTAAATTTTATTTTTATAAGGTATTTTTATAAGAATATTAGATGAAATACAGGATGACCTACTTAAAATTTCAAGGTTCATCTTATTTGCGGTCAAATCGAAAGTGACATTGAATTTTCAGTCTTAAAACAAAGTAATCTAGTATAAACAAAAAAAAAAATACTAAAGTTACAGAAGTTAGGTCCGATTCCACCGTTGTGTTAAACGGAGATTAAAATGACAGTGTTAATGTAAAAATGTCATTTTAAACTTCGTTTAACACAACGGTGGAATCAACCCTTAGTCACGTTAATAAAATGTTACATTACAAACCCCTAAACAACTCGAACATAATTTTCGTTTACTAAAAAAAATCCAAAATTTAGCAATATTTATTTATTATACAAGCGAATGCGATTTCAAAGATAACTGGATCAAAAAATCCGAATCTCTAAATTTTGGAGCTAAATGCTCAGATAAAAGCAAGCGACCGATAGGGGTTACAAAAATAATCGATTTATCGATAATTCTGATATTTTTTAATGAAAATCGATTTATCCGCTGTTTTTAATAAATTATTTTCGTTTTTTTTTAAGATAATGTATTAATCGATTTTAAAGGAAATACAGAAAAAGTACATTTATTCAAAATTATCGATTTATCGTTTAATCGGTTTTTTAATTATTTGATTATTTTCGATTTTTCAAAGATATTATATGAAAATAATCGATTGAATATAATCGGTTATTTTACATAATCGATATTTTGGTTATTTTTTTAAAATTATCGATTTATTGGATAATCAGCTTTTTAATAATCAATTATTTTCGATAATCGAATAATCAAATTCAAAGGAAATATGAAAAAAGGATTATTAGAAAATAATAGATAATTCGTTTTATTTTTTGGAAAATCGATTTATCATAGAATCGGCTTCTTAATTAATTGATTATTTTCGATTAGGCGATTATTTTGGAATTATCGATTATTTTCGCTATTTCAAAGATAATCGAATTAACGATTTTAAAGGAAATACAATAAAAATAGATTATTGATAATAATCGATTGATCGAAAATAATCAATTATTTAAAATAATCGATCATTCTGTTTTTTTTTTAAATCGATTTATCAGTTAATCGACTTTTTAATTAATTGATTATTTTTGATTAATCGATTATTTTCGATTTTTCAAAGATTATCGAATAATCTGTTTCCATGGACGAAAAAAAAATGGTTTATTTGAAAATAATCGATTATTTAAAATAAACGATAATTCAATTTATATTATATTTTGTCAACACTGATTTATCGGTTAATTGGCTTTTTAATTAATCGATTATTTTTGATTTTTCAAAGATAATCAAGTAGTCGATTTTAAAGGAAATTACAAAAAATATATTGTTTGAAAATAATCTATTGATCGAAAATAATCGATTATTTTCAATTATCGATAATTTATTTCGATAATCACTCATCCCTAGCGACCAAATGACTTTTAATAGATTTAAATTTTAAAATGTTATCTGGTTTCAGACATATGCATTTCTAGAGTTTTATGTGAGTTAAAGAAAGAAGCCTTAATATACTTTTTCTGAGGTTACAATACAAAACAGCATTTTCTCATTTTGACTAATTTTTAATAATATGTAATAGCCGTAGAAAAAATATAATGTTCAACTCATAAGGGTAGATTTGCAGTATTAGCCTGCGCACATGCTATTTTTATAATACTCGTAGACAATGAGTAACATTTTTTGCTCTATTAACAATATATTCTATTTCAACATTTTACTGTAATCTCTTGCAGAAAAGTCCGTAGTAAATAAACGCTAACGAAATATTCTATAAAAGGTCTTCTCTTTACATAAAATGTCGTGGCATCTGTTTGATATTAAAAAATCACGATAATTTGATTTCATAATACAAAATTCGATTAAACACCTTTTAAATAAACCTAATAGTTCATTAAGTTGCTAATAAACAAAGTCCGGTCCCTGTCACAGAGTTCGAGTCGCCGCCCAGTTCCCCCACTCCGTTAACCCTTCTTTAGAAATTGGCAACATTTGCGCAGGTTTAAAACCGGTGTATGTTATATCTCTGGTCTCTTTTATCTAAGAAACAAACTTAGAATGCTCTGAAACAATGGCAAGTATAATATTTAGTGACACAATTTTATTGTTCTTATTAAGATTAATAGTTAGTTTTAATAATTAGAAAAATGGTTCGGTATTTTATTTGCAACACACCTCATTTAGTTAATTTTTTAATAGAAGAAGAAAATAATAATGTAGTGAATATACAAAAAAGAAAAGATATAGCAGTTTTGCACAGATCAAAATTTGGATTTCCTGAAATGCCATTACCACCTAATGCAAAACTTTGTTTCCAATTTTATTCGAGAATATGTTCAGTTTGTCAATTAGAACAAGATCCCAGGGTAGCTATTCTTGAATTTGAGGAAATAGAAAACCGGTTTTTCCTCTTTATCTCTAACACACAAAATTTGTATTTTTGTCTCATTCGTCCCTCAAAATTTCTACTCCCTGAGATTCAAGAATAGATACCCAGAGCAATAGGCCCTACTGAACTACCTGCTTATAAACCTCCCAACAAATGTTTTATATGTAGAAGAAGAAATCGAGATAGATTAACTTTCGAGGCAAGACTAGATTTTTATATGAAAACTAAGCTATTTATACAAAGTAATACTAGGTGTTGTGATCGCCATTTAAACGATACTGCTGTAATCCAACCCCGTTTTTTCGAAAATCTTATTATCATTCCTTCTTTCATTATTACGGAAGTAAAGTAAATTGCCCTATGGTTTTCAAAAATGAACGATTACTTGTCCAATATTTGAAGAACAAGAGATAGTCACGAAGATAATTTTGAAGATATAGTATTTAAAAGTCTTGTGTCTCTGTCGAAGGAACAATTTATAGAATTGTATACATATTGTGATCCCGTTGGTCTTTATGGAAATCATAGAAAGATAAAGAAGAGAGATGTATTGACCTTTTTAATAAAATTACGTCAATGTATGTCGGATATGTTTATTACGTCCATGTTTGGTTACTCATCAAGACAAAATGTCAGTTATAAAATAATATTGGTCACGATTAGTTTAATCGCAAGATTTGTGCCAGAAAATATTGGTGTCCAGTATAACGATGTTAGAAATCGCGAACTTTTTATCCAAAGACATGTGAATTAATTTTCTAATATTTTGTGTAATGCCAATCCAGAAATTCCTGAAGAAATTTTGTAACCAGACTCTACTTATTAAAAAATACCAAAATGTTTCAATTTCAGAATACAAAGACAATCATTTTCAGTCCATAAAAAATATAATTTAGTTAAAGCTGGACTTGTTCTAGCACCTGACGGTTTTATTGTTGACGTACATGATCCATACTTTAGTGATTCACATAACAATGACGCATCAATTTTGATTAACGACATGCAGCAAGATATAAAAAATTTACGAGGTTGGGTTAACGAAGGAGACATATTTGTTGTAGATCAGGGATATAGAGATGGAGTGGAATTTCTGGAAAATCCAGGTCTTTGTTGTGAAATTCCTCCTAACCTACCTAGAGGACAGCGGCAGTTCACGGTAGAAGAGGCGAATAGGGCACGACTGATTACTAAAACAAGATGGATTGCAGAATCTAGAAATGGCCTTCTAAAAAATAACTTTAAATTTTTTAAAAATACAATTCAATTGTATCATTGTGTGTGCACTTAAAAGATCTTTTAAAAATTGGGTGTGCACTAATTAACAGGTATCACCAAACAATCACCATACCAGATGCTACGCCTGAGTTGTCAAGAAGACAAATTGCCGCAGAAAATTACAATAACGAGATATTACTGGATATTACTGTACATGTAAGACTGGTGCAAGAACTATAGGCACGTATGCGCATATTTCTGTTTTGTGATATCTAGAATACGCACGATACGAAAATAATATTTTAGATGCTGCTGAAAGATGATTCAGATTTTGATAATGTGATTGGTTTATAGTTAATGTATGTAATAAAAGTTTTTTTAAATGCAGTTTCTTTTATATTGATTTATAAATTAGTGGAAAGTCTAAATATCTGTGTATAAAATATATTATTATTTGTACTATGACTTATTTATGTATTTCTGTCACACCCTGTATTATTATTAAAAATTGTCTAATATTTAATATAACAAATAAGCAATTAGATATAATGCTCTAATTATGATAATATATGAAAATGCACCTTAAATAAGTAACTACTACTATTCCTAATTTTTTGAACGCTTTGTATGTTTTATTTTACAAAGTGCCAATGGGCATCAACAAACTATATACAAGTGTAAGAGGTACCATAAGTCTCATGGAAAAAACATAAATTGTTTAATAGTAGTAGAGATATATATGAAAATATTAATTCTGTACTTCATACTTTTGACTCCTTCTAACAGCTCACCCTGTAGAGCTGCAAACTTAAGGTGCATAAGAAAGTTGCCGTTATTGACCTGAAAAATTACATACTAAAATTTGAACAAATTCTGTCAGTACCCAAAATCAATGTAATAAGTGCGGGGTCCTTTGTAAACTGTTTGGCGATATACAGGGAAAATAAAATATTCTAAATAATCAAATGAATCGGTATATGCAGAAAGGGTACATGTCAATATTTTCTCAAATTAACATTTTATCAATGTATTTCGTATCGGATCATGCATAAGCTTCACATATCCGCATTCTCTGTGAGTTAAAAACTATAGGTATTTATGCATAAAAGGTAATATGTCAGCTCTAAAAACAGCAAAGGAAGAAATATAACTGAAATGAAGACATAAGAATATACAAGAAGATATAAGAATAATGCAAAAGTTTCAGTCAAAAAAGTGGACACAAGTTCAAAGGAGGCTTGTCGTAATTTAAAATGGGTGTTCAATGTTTTCCAAATAATTTATAAGTATGGTTCAAAACTTTTTTTATTTATGTTTATATAAATATAGGTATTATTATCTATAATATGTTGTTTTCAAATATAATTGATTATTTTTAAGTAATCGATTAATAGAAAATAACCGATTATTTTAAATAATTAATGACCGATTATTTATTTTGATAATCGCCCAACCCTAGTTATAACCTAACATTTTTAGCAACACAATTATTTAAATAAAAAGTTTTATTTTAGTAAATGAAATTGTTTTATTAATTTATAGAAACCTACTAAAATCTACAAAAAAAGTCTACTACAACTAGCCAAAAAAGCTGAACTCTACCAAAAAAAGTAGAAATCTATTAAATGTGGCAACGTTTGATCAAAGTCAGAGTGACCCGACCAAGCTAAACAGTGTTTTTTATTACAATCCATATAAATATTATATTTTGATTTATGTCATTACGTCATTACTACAATTAGGCTATCCAGGATTGGAATTCTCACCTTTCAATTCGGCACGTGTTGAGACGACTATCTTCGTTCCACAGAATGCGATTCGTATATAATGTCTCTCTCTATTCAATTCGTTACGTGTTGAATACGCACATAAGAATTCCTGTCCAGAACACGTAACCCTTAAAAAATAGCGACATGGAAACACACAAACATATGATTTACATTAGCAAATAGATGTTTTGTTATGTTATAAAGTGAATATTTTAGTTATTGTAATATTTGTTTGATTTTAATAGGTTGAAAATCATCTATAAATATTAATAGTTATAGTCATTTAACTTTTCTTCATATTTTGAGGTTATTTTTAAATACTTTCATGCAATATCATTTTAAAATCTATTAAAATGCATATTTTGCACAGTCAACTCAAAAAATGATTTTAGGTTTAAACTATTTTGTATTATTTTCTTTTAATCTATAATATATAATACAAATCAATTGTCAACGCTGCTGCTAAAATTTAAACCTAATTCGAATAAAATAAGTTTTATATTTGCAAAAAAAACAACGATTTTTTGACATGTGTCCTTTCTGCATTTAACAATTCAAATACTTTTAAATTCAAATATAAAAACAAAATGTAAATTGAAAATGTTGATAGGAATTAAAAATCTGATGTTTCTAACACATGACTTTCCTGTCTAGTTATTACAGGCTTTTGCCAGTTTTGTTTACAACCTATTGTATCACCCCTGTACTCGAAACATTTTTTATATATATTCATTGCCAACGAAAATACTGATAAATTAAAATTTTACACTTTACGTCAAATTTTTTCATTACGGTCCATTTTAGAGAAATCATGTATGGAACAAAAATTATAGAAATTGATATCGCAAAAATTATAGAGAATAATATTATGTAACGTTTGTTTAATTTATTTAAAACACACTATTTACAATTTATTTATGATGTACTATAATGGCCATTTGCACCACTAGTCGTTAATAAATAAGCGAAGCTTAAAATGACTGTATTAATGGAGAAATGTCAATTTAAGCTTGGCTTATTTCTTAACGACAAGCGGTGCAAATGGACCTAAATTGATTTATATTATACTTAGGCACGTACCGCTTTTTCCCGGTAGTTTCAAAAAGTGGTGCGTTTGTCTTCATATGCCAACGCTACACTTCATACCGCGGGCAAGGAGTACACATAGCACAAGGTTGGTTTTTGCGCGACAATTACAAGTAACTTTTATATGAAGAATTTTTTCTCCAATCGTAAATAATAGTTATATTTCATAAAATAGAAAATCGATCCGCTATAAAATACCCACCCAAAAGTTGCGACTATAACCAAAATTTAATCAGTTCACCCCAAGATGGATTTAAGCCTAAATAATTTGGTGTTTATCTCTTTATCAGTTTTTGAGTTATCTTAAAAACTCTAAATTTGCACATTTTCTTAAATATCTCGAATACGATATATTTTATAAAAATTATGAATAGAACAAGAATTATAGAAAATAATATTATAAACAACTTTTGTGTGAACAATTTTCTCAAAAGTACGACCATTTTAGGAAAATTTTGTATAAAGCAAAAATTGTAAAGAATAATAGAAATAGAAAAACGACAAGTACCCCTTCATATGTTTCGACTATGCTCAGAATCTAATCAGCTTATCGTATGCCGTACTAGAGATAAAGTTTAAAATTTGGTGTTTTTTTCTGTTTCCGTTAATGATTTATCGAATATACAGACAAAAACAAAGACATCAGCGCGAAAATAGTCAAAACAGATGTAGGAGACCCCAAAATGTAAAAATCCGTTGACAACTCGAGGTCGAAATAAAACATGATTCATATACTTTCTGGGATGTGAAAGCCGTCTCCGTTCCTTGTTTATTCCTAGCCCGCGGCGATAGCCATATAGAGACAAACGCATCGCTTCGAGAAACTATCGGATTGATTCGTTTGCGGCGTATGAGTCATAGAAAGGCAGTTTTCGATCGTTCTGGAAAGCCGAGAGAGTTCTAGTACAGAGCTGGCTTTATATAAATAGCACGACTTCGTCGACGGAAGGGAAGAATCAAATAAAGTGTTGGACACTGAAGACAAATTGTAATAAATAATAAGTTATAATAGTGTCTAAAATGTATATACTCGTAAATTAATTGGTACGTTATAAATAAATTGTAAATAGTGTTTTAAATAAATAAACTATAAATAATTTAAATAAACGTTACATTTTCTTATCTGTATACAGACAGAAAAGAAAAAATGTTAAAATGTAGATTACCTATAATACCTTCTATTAGAAGTTTATTGCTTTACACTATTACTTTTTCGAAAATTGCCACTATGCTTTCTCTTCCTTCTTGATGTAAATGTTCTTTTATAATAATAATACTTTCTCTATTCACCCCCTTATGAGTTAATTGTTAACCCCAGAGGCAAAGCTTGTGCGGGGTAGAGACGGCATTTATTCTTTTTTTTTTTAAATTAAAATTAATAAGCCGAACAAAACAGAGAGGTCATTAATGTCTATTGAATCTACATTAGCTAATACACTTTCTTAATTGACAAATTAGCTAATATTAAAGTTATAAGGATAAAACTGTACTGGATTTTATTATCCGCAGTTTTTTTAATCACAATCCAAGGTTATTTTAACGAAACCACAACAATGTTATTTCATACATTTTATTAGACTTTACTGGTAATAGATTATTTCTGTGACAGCTTGGGCTTTCAATATAATCTTTAGTAATCATTTCGTCTTCGCTTTGGATGGGTAGAAACATATTGATTAAATCGTAATCAAATACTTGAAAACAAACTGTTTTTGAAAGAAAACATATTTTGTCGTCTGAAGATTGACATAAATGTTTATTTTTCAGAGAAAAATAAGTTAACAGCGTTGGAACTTGAAAAAAATAAAATCTAATTATATGATACCTATATTGTTTTTCAGACATTTATCATTAAAATTTGTATTAGCATTTCATCAGCCATCAGACTAGCCGTAGACAATTACCCAAATAAAAAAATACTATATTTGCATTAGGATTTTCAGAGTTTTAAGTAATGAGAATATTAAATTCCGTAAATACCAAAAATACACGTAAAACCAGTTATCAAGAGCACAATCGTAAATTTAAAGTAATGTCGAAAATAATTTCGATTTTACGCATTATTTCTGTATTGATACTATTCGTTAACTAATTCACTTGCAGTAGTTCCCATCACATTCGTTTATATATTTTTTTAAAACATTGAATGTCGTATTAATTATTTCCGGCTAACAATTATTTCAAATAAGTTTAAATGGTTAATAAACACGATAAGGTAATATAAAATTATTATACGGTCATGTTAATTAATTTAAATAATAAGTTCAACTGAATGTAGGTGTTTACTGACGTCTTTTCAATTTGATTAATAGTTATTTATGCCCCTAGGGTCGTAGGTGCACTTTTATGGACTATATACTAGGTCTCGCAAATTTAAGAACCGTTAATCGAACCGGTGTTAACTAATTGTTAATGACTAACTTTCAGTAAATTGCCGAAATGTCAGTAGGGCTGTATTTCTAAAACATATTTCAACAGCGATTTTAACATAAACAGTGGGTTAAGTTTAGAATCCTAAATATTGGGGAACGCGTGTAACTATATTTTTAACCGTGCGTGCGTGCGTGCGTGCGTTCGTGTGTGTGTGTGTGTGTGTGTGTGTGTGTGTGTGTGTGTGTGTGTGTGTGTGTGTGTGTGTGTGTGTGTGTGTGTGTGTGTGTGTGTGTGTGTGTGTGTGTGTGTGTGTGTGTGTGTGTGTGTGTGTGTGTGTGTGTGTGTGTGTGTGTGTGTGTGTGTGTGTGTGTGTGTGTGTGTGTGTGTGTGTGTGTGTGTGTGTGTGTGTGTGTGTGTGTGTGTGTGTGTGTGTGTGTGTGTGTGTGTATGTGTGTGTGTATGTGTGTGTGTGTGTGTGTGTGTGTGTGTGTGTGTGTATGTGTGTGTGTGTGTGTGTGTGTGTGTGTGTGTGTGTGTGTGTGTGTGTGTGTGTGTGTGTGTCTATGTGTGTGTGTATGTGTGTGTATGTGTGTGTGTGTGTGTATGTGTGTGTGTGTATGTGTGTGTGTTTGTGTGTGTGTGTGTGTGTGTGTGTGTGTCTGTGTGTCTGTGTGTGTGTGTGTGTATCCACCATAACTCATGAACCGATACACCAAATTTTAAACTTAAGCTTTATTCCATCGTCCAATGAACTGATTAGTTTTTGAGCATAGTCGGAACATCTGGGGGGTACTTTATAGGTGGTCATTTTTATATTTTATGGAATATATCTGTTATTTACGTTTGGCAAGAAAATTCTTCAAATAAAAGTTACTTATCTATAATTTTTGTTCTATATAAAATTTTTCTAAAATGGTCCGTATTCAAGAAATTTGAGAAAATAAAAATTTTTTTTTATAAAAATTGTTCTTATAAAATTTGTTTCTAATATAATTCTCTATAATTTTTATTCTATACATAATTTCTCTAAAATGGACCGTATTCGAGATATTTGAGAAAATGTGTAAATTGTGAATTTTGAAGAAAACTCAAAAATGGATAAAGAAAAAAACATTAAATTTTAAACTTAAGTTTTATTTCGGCCTGACGTGAAATGATTAAATTTTGGACAAAGTCGGAACATCTGGGGGGGTACTTTATGGGAGGCCGTTTTTATATTTTATGGAATTATGTCTCTTATTTATGTTTGCAGAAGAAAACTGTTCAAATGACAGTTACTTCTAATATTAATCTATAATTTTTGCTTTATGTCAAAATTTCCTGAAATGGTCCGTATTCGAGAAATTTGACAAAATGTGCAAAATTCTGATTTTTATGAAAATTGTTTGCGATATCGATCTCTATGTTTTGTTTATATATGATTTTTCTAAAATGGACCGTAATGGAAAAATTGGAGGAAGAGTGCTAAATTTAAATTTTTCAGTATTTTCGTTTTCAATGAATATCTATAGAAAAATGTTTCGAGGTAGATGTATGGGAAAATGTATATATTTAGTTTATCCTCTAAATATTTATAGAGGTGCTGCAATAGGTTGTACAAAATAACCGGAAAAAGCCTATAATAACTAGATAGGAAAGTCATGTGTTAGACACATCAGATTTTTTTTTATGTATGTTCAGTGATAATTCTTTAAGACGTTGGCCGATTTCAATGATTCTTTTTTTGTTAGAAAGGGGGTACTTCAGGGGTGGTCTCATATTAATTTGGTAAAAATCTAATAATTGTATTCGTTCGAAAATGCTCAAATTCTTCATTTTTAATGTTTAGCGGTTATTATTTACGACCTTGTCCAATTCCTATGATTCTTTTTTTGTTAGCAAGGGGGTACTTGATGGGTAGTCCTATACATATAAATTTGGTCAAAATCTAATAATTGGGTCCATGAGAAAAATCGTCAAACTCGTTATTTTTTGTGTATGTTTAGCGATAATTATTTACCACCTTGTCCGATTTCTATGATTCTTTTTTGTTAGTAAGAGGGTACCTCAGGGGTGGTTCCATAATAATTTGGTTAAGATGAGGTGACGGTATCTGCACAATTTTGAAGTCGGTTTTTTAAAAGGCGGAAAGGTGGACAGGCGAGTGTCAGACTTGAATAAATTCTCACATTCCTATTTTAGAATTGTTTTATTCTATATTAGAATTCGTTTCCTTTTTTTGAAAGTACCTATTTGCATTTTTTGAATTAATTGAATGCCATTTATTTTTAGGTGCTATTACCGATAATTACGCCATGTTAAACAACAAGCGACGTAAAACCCAAAACAGTTTGTGGAGTACTGAAATTTGTGTTTGTGACGTGTATGATCGCTGACTGCTGGCAGCACTGAACTATATACAGTTCAGTGGCTGGCAGCCGTGTCTCCTCCTTGTAATCAAAAGGGTGTAGTTTCTCTCTTTATTTTACTTATGTGAAAATTTAATTAAACGTCACATCTGAATTTCTCGGTCAACATACTGTATGTATCAAGTATTTACCACTAAAGGTTTAAATACATACCGTAAAGTGGGGTTATTTTGCACCACTTTTTGACGTAAATTTTTTAATAATGCCTAAAAAGTACTTAAAAGTAATTTAATTATTTGATAATTGGTAGCCATTGTACAGCTTATGAAATTATATTCAGTACATTTTTGAGCCGATTAGTTACTCTATAAAAGAAAAAAAAAACTAATTTAAATGGTGGTGTAAAGTATACCTTGGTTATACTTTGCACCATTTAGCATTTACATTATTTTCACGCAGTAATCCCTTATTGGTGCCATGAAATACTGCGTAAACACTAACTTTGCGCCACCGTAAATGTACAGTACATCTACAACTATATTTTTTAAATTGCATTCCAATATTTAATAGGCATTTTTAATGTTTTTTTCTTTATTTCTTACAAAAAAGGGTTAAAATAATTCAAAATTAACTTAAGTTTAGTTCTGACATTGTACAAAATTGAAACTTATCTAGTAAACATCACTCCCACCATAACTTATCACATTCTGGGACAGAATATAAGCCACGCTTCGACATTTTTTTGGGTGGATTTATTGCACCGATTATTTTGTCTCAGTTGTACTATATTTCGTCTTGTTTTTCGGGCCATTTCCAGTATTTTAACGACTTCACCATAGCATTAATCAAAGCTCCGTCCCTATCTAAAGCTGTTGTAACTCCGGGATATACATTTTCTTCGTAAATAAATAAAACATGTTAAACAATAGTTTTTGTTATATCTTTTAATCCACTTTGCTTAATCGTTGCAACATTTGTTAATCCCAAAGTACCCGATGCAAGTTTTTGATTCTACTCAGTCTAGTCTTCAAATTCTTGTACTTCATCGATTTCATCATCTGATGAATCTCCGAATTGTGGTTGATGCTCATCAGATTGTCTACCTTCATTTGAAAGATCTTCCAAAGTATATTCAGGTTCCTTAGTATTTGTTGCAGTAGAGCATGTTGCTGAATTTAAGCATGAGCAATGCTTTGCGCGGAGGGAACAGTTAACTTTTTTTTCTTTCCACGAGTGGTAAACTGTGTGACTTCCTGTCTTTTATTCTCTAAGTATTGAGTAAAAGACTGTTCCATGTTAGGCGATCATGGGGTATTAGAATCATCATTTACCACGTCACTGGTTCTTATTTTATACTGGTGAGTCGAAATTAATCGTTCCAATAGCGGAGTCATATCGCAAGGCACGATACCGCATTTTTAAAACCCCGCGTTTAAAACTTCAGAGGAGTTCTGTCTTATTTTCATCATCAAAGAGTGCAATAAGGCTTAAAAATGCTGCTTCTTGAGGACATTTCATGTACTTCCTAATTGCGTTTCCTTATACCCTGATAAAATTTCTCGCCACGCTCTCTTTAATGGTGCAAATAAAGCCCTAGGGGTTGAATTACGTGCGTACTGTTAGGTGGCAAACACACGAAATGAATGTCAGTTTTTCTACAAGAGTCTAAGACTTCAACATTTATGTGTGAGGATAAATTGTCCCCTATGAGCACCTTTTTGCCTTCAATTTTTTTCAGCCTAGGCAGCATAATAGTGTTGAACCACTCTGCAAAAGTATTGGGCCCATGAAGTATTTCCATAGCGCGCCCCTGGTGGACCATTTTCAGTCCATCTATCCCACAAGTCTTGGACTCATACATCACATATGAGGGGAGAAGCTCCCCAGCTGCATTCCCTGCTATTATTAGGAAGATGCTGCTTTTTGAGGAATTACATATTCGCTCCGAGTATTTCACACCACGTTTGGTCATAACTTTCTTTTGCCCATGGTCATCGTTAAGGTTCGTCTCATCGTAATTGAATATAGATTGTGGTTCAACGTTACTTAATGTTTCATTTAAATTTTGAATGTATTCTCTCATTTGGTCTTCATGAAGCGCTGCTCTATTTCTTTTTATGTTTGATGCTAGCCTCGCTGTAAGGTCCTTATGACGACGTAGAAACGATTTAACCCAATCTTTACCCGGCATATTTTCCCGAAAGCGCGCTACTTTCCTTCCTTGGCGATTTAAGTAGGCTTTAATTATGTGTCGCAGTTCCATTTCAGTAACAGGAAATCCAAAATCGCTTATATTATGAGTGCAGGATACGAAACACCTTTCTTCTTCATAAGAAAACGTAGGTGGATATCCAGGTTTTTTCGAGAGCACCCCTTTGAGTTTATGGAAAATATTTCGACGAGGTATTTTGTAAATCTCTGTTGCGATTCTGGAACTCATACCTGATTTTATGGCGTTCAGGCATTCGTTTAAATCTTCTGATGTATAATCGGCATGTTTCCGTGAGCCTAATTTTCTTTTATACTGCCGCGGCATCCCTGAAAACAGAAAATATTAGGTAAAAACATTTATCTAAGTTAAAAATTTGGATATACTTTGCACCATGTAACTGGTGCAAAGTATCCCCAGTTTTGCCGGAAAAATGCAGATGTAAACAAACTATCGCGTAATCTCATTTTTAATAAAAAAAAAACTTTATTTAAATGGGTACATTTATTAAGATTATAGGCAATTGATTATGTACTTACTAGCATTTATCAATTGGCGACTTGGTATCAATAAGATTTTGTACAGCTCTAAAACGTCAAAATTTTAAGGTTATAATTGGCGGGGAAAATGACAAAAGACTGATGCTATTACACGATGTCATGTCGGTTAGTATGACGTATTGGAGTATCTAAATATCGGTAGGCAGGGTTGCCGGAGCAACAAAATAAAATAGATTGCGTGGTTGGCAGAAACATACTTTTACAGGATTAGTGCAAAGTTACCCGTATAAGTGCAAAGTAACCCAGCTTTACGGTATAACGAATTTTTTTTTAGTTTAATATTAATTTCATCTATTATTTTACATTTTTCTAGGATACTTGATTTTTCCCAATAATCTACTATAGGAGTTATCCTTCTTTTCAAGGTGGTATGCTTTGATTACAATAGCCAGAGTGTTGGTACATGAGATCTGGTGGCAAGTTGTGTTCTCAAAATAATATTGCCAATTTTTATATTTCCAACTTCACATATGGACAAGTTCATAATATTAGGTGGAAAATATGATTTAGGGACCTGAGTCAAGCCTGAGGGGAACCTGGGTTGCACGTTGCTACGAGCTTTCTACAATTTCGTCTAATCCGCATGTAAAGTTGAGCCCGCCACGATCCTTCCACGAACTGTTTAGTCAGATTTATTAAACGTAATGAGCGACACAAGCAAAGCAAGTTTAGAATGAATTTGCCATAAAGCCGTCCGAAAAGACGCACAAATAATAATATTAATAATAATAATACTCTCCCTAATTAACTCCCTTACGAGTGAATTTTAACCCCAAAAGCTGAGCTTCTCCGGGGAAAGGGACGGATATTATTATTATTTGCCGTGGCGCTCCGGGGCGACTTAAAGATGATGGATGGTACCATTTGACTTACAGGTGAGGAAAACCTGGAAAACCTCACTCACTATCATAGCTTTGAGTTCGAATTTAAAACCAACAGAAAATGGAACCTCCATTGAGCACCTTATAAATCTGAAGAACTAGACTTGTAGTTGGCTCAGGTCAGGTGCGGATCTCCATATTTATACGCGCCTTATAAGAGGCACCATTATCAATATAGTAAAATAAGAAAAAAATATATTTGCAAGTAAAATATTATTTTTCCGCAAACGTCAAAAAAGTAGACATTATTAACGTCAATTCATGATGTTGAAGTATGATTTCACAGACGCCACTTTTTTGTACGGCCGTGAGCGGACAAAAAAGTACTTTTTTGTACACTGACGGCCGTACAAAAAAGTAGAATTTTTAACAGGGAAAATAATTATTAGTTGAACTTTTAAACTTTATTAACGATAATAATTATTAATAGTAAAATTACAGTTATTTAAGGTTGCACCGCACATATTTAATACACTACCTGATTTATTCACTTCCAATTCAAGCGAATTTTGTGCAGAGTTGAAAGAGTTCATCGACAAAATTTCCCGTGACTCCTTACTTGCTTCTGTTACATCAACGTCGACATAATTTCGCTCATGAGAAGCTGCATTCAGGTACAGTGAAGAAGAATTCGACATCAAGATTTTTTCTGCAGTTTGTTTTTTATTAGACAAAGAGTCTTCAATGTATCCTTCAGCGACAGTGCTCGACCTCCAACCTCCATGCCGTTTCAAACAAGTAATATCAGCTCCTCCATCCACAAGCAAAGTAGCTGAAGTTCTTCTTAACGCATGGCCGGTGTAATCTTTTGAATTCGGTAGTTTTAAATAAGTTGCTACTGTTTTGGGTACGTTACTAATTGTATGAATTCCCATGACCATGCGATAACATTTTCCCTTTTGAAATTTCAAAAAAAAGCGTTGGCTTTCCATAGCTTGTGGACGTAAAGAAGTATATTTTCTGTAAAGATTTATATATTTTTCTCCAATAATTGTGAACGATCGTGGCTTTTTAGATTTACTATCAGGAATCTTTATATGAATAACAGATCCTAAATCTTTTATATCGTCTATTGTCATGTTCACCATTTCATCGCATCTACATGCTCCAGATACGCCCATTATTATAACAACCTAAAAGTAGTATGTATTTAAAAACTTGATTGTATTTATGCAGGTTAGAATATTATAACTAACCTTAATTCCTAGATATTGCTCATTAGGTGCATTATTTAAAAAATCTTCAAACTGGTCTTTTGTGAATACCTTTGACTTTTTGGGAGTATACCCTTCATTCTGCTTCTTCAGATAAGCACGTAGTTTCATATATTTGCTGATATCTAATCCATGTTTAATATTCAGTAATGATTTTATCATGGAATACTGAGACCACATTGTTGAACTCTTCATTTTTAATTTAGTTGTCATTTCAAAAAAATAAGCTAGTAGCACATTTTCCGAATAGTTTGAAATGATTTTATCATTGCACCATGTGAGAAATCTTTCGTAAGCATGATTATAAACTCTGCTTGACTTAGTTGAAATTAAATCATTCGTAGCTGCCTTAGCAATGTCAACAACGTCGGGCGGTGTACAGTTGGGTTCTGAATCCGACATAATATAATCTAAAAGAAAATTTCAGTACACTTTACTACAACAAACGAAATTTTGATGCTCAAGTACTTACCAAAAATGCACAGTCCAATTGTTGCTTTAAATCACTTACAATATTTCTGACATTATAAAATATTATTGAACTGTCAAATTTGTTTTTGACTTGGCAATCACAAAACCAGTAACCACGGAAATGTAGTGCGCAGTTTTATAATTATTATTCTCTGAATTTATCAACTTCGTTGCAATCGTTTTGAATTTTTATTTAAATATTAATTAGTTCTATAGTCTGGATGCCGTTTGCGGAAAAAATAGCATGTTTCATTCGGAGCAAAAGCACTTTTTGTGGCTCGTCTGAAATTGTCGGCCTCACTAACGTTCGGCCATCAAACATTCAGACTCGCCACAAAAAGTTATACTTTTACTCCTAATAAAACAATATACTATTTTCTACACCCACATGTATATTAGCTTTTCTACGCACAGACTACAAAACGAAAAAGTATGATATTGCGTTCAACTGAATGACTATTTTATATCCATTCTAGGTATTGAGAATACTGTTAAAAAATGAAATCCACCAATTACATATTTTGGACACCCAACTACTATTAAAATTACTGCTTAATACCATAAGACTACTTATAAAATGTAAAGTCTTATATTTTATTCTCTTTAAAATTATTTCCAGATAAAATTTCATACAAAGCATTTATAAACTTTTCTTAACTGGAATCATAGATGAGTTATGGTATCAACTTCTGGTCTGTAATAGAGGTTTAATTTTCATTTATTTTCTCGTTCTGCTATATGATGCGGCTATTGCTATTAAGAAGGAATGGAGTAAAACATCCACTTTCCTGGTGTATCATAACTTTTTATAATAAAATTGTTATAAAGCTATTGTAAACAAGACTATGTTATAATAGACTAGACTGCCTTATCTGGTAAATAATATAAATAATTATGTATGTTTGTTGATAGATTTATCAATTATATTATTAATCGTCATATTTTTACAAAATAAATTTATATCATGTTATTTGGAATGCCAATATCGCCGGATGCGCGTGGTAGAAATAATCCTGCTGAAAACGTAACAAACATTTTATGAAAACACAATAATTTCATGATTTTACAGTATTGTTTTTTGTAATTTTAATTGTGATTCTAAGGTTATTCGTTATTTTATAATTTCTTTTGTTTGGTTTTGATCTTTGCCGTCTTTAGAGTACCTGTGTTTTATAGTTGTACTTAGTTTTTCATTTGAATTTATTTACTTAATCAGAAAGTACATTTTGATTTTTAAAAAATAAATTAAATTGGTTGTGTTACGTTGATTAAATCTCATTGTGAATTTTGGAAAAAGAAATTAAATTTATTGTGTAACCTGTTTCGAAATGTAAGAGAAGTTTTAGACCAATAACTTTAATCTGTATTTATTATGTTCAAGTAGTATCTCGACTGAGATAAGTGATTGGTCTATGTGAAACTGAACTGATTCTAGTAACGTGTTTATTGTTCAAAAGATGATCCTAAGACTAATAGGCAAAGCTCCTAAATAAGATTCTTACCGGCCAATATTGATAAAAGTTTTTAAAATTATATGTCTACAGGGTGATTCATTAACCCTTAATTATTCGCGCTGGTGTATTTTGTACACCAGAGCCAAATGTCTTGCGTACGATTTTTTTGGTGTCACCAGACTCCCACCTAACCTATGTCTAACATATCCGGATGTAATGGATCAGTCTTACGACAACCGCCCGACTAACCTGTGAGTTTTTACACACATTTTAATGCATTGTCTTGTTAGTGCCTAGAATAAACCTCGCGGGAAATTTCGTAAATTATGTAAGCAATCTTTTATACAAAAACGTTTGTTTTATTGTGTGATTGTGTTATGTATGGATATTTTTGCCATCTGCAAGTGTGTTCTCCCTTCTAATTATAGTAAATAGATTTTTATTTATTTATTTACTTTATTTTTATGATTTTAGGTCTTATATTCCCATTAAAAAATCCTCAATGCCTAACGGAGGAGGAAATGAGGGTGTTTTTGGAGGATGGAAGTTCAGATAAAGAAATTCTATGCTGTGAGGAAGATGACCTTGAACAGAGAGTAATTACTCAAAGTGGCCATGATAGTATGTTAGAACTGGAAGGCAGTGACCATGAAAATGATATTTCTAGTGAGAGTGATGGGTATGATAGTTCTGATGTAGAGTTTTTCTTTGAAAAAATAGAGCCATCAACTGGCAGAAGACACCTGTTGTGAGTAAGTTTGCCAAAACATGTAGCAAAAATATTGTAAAAATATTGCCAGGTCCTAACCGATGTGCAATAAGTATAAAAAATGAATTTGATGCGTTTCAAAAATTTTTTACAAATGAAATTATCGATAGTATTGTTTCGAATACGAATAAATTTATTGGGAGCCAACAACCAAATTATTTAAGAGAGCGAGATGCTAAATTGATTACCAATAACGAACTCTTGGCTTTTTTTGTTTATTGTTCTTGTCCGGATGGAAAAAAGTCAATCATATCAATTTTTACGACCTCTGGATGCAAGATGGGACAGCGTGCATGAGTTACAATCGTTTCCTTTTTATTTTGTCTAAAATTAGATTTGATGATACAGAAACTAGGTATGAAAGGAGAAAATCAAATAAATTGGTAGCTGTTTGGGATATAATCACTGAATTTGTGAGCAACTTTAAAAAAAATTATTGTCAGCGAGTTCTTGACTATTGATGAAATACTAGTGTCATTTCAAGGACGCTGTAGTCTCATACAATACATACCCAGTAAACCGGAAAAGTATGGATAGAAACTTTCTGCACTATGCGTATTATACTTCTAATTTAGAAATATAGTGCGGGCAGCAACCACATGGACCTTACAAAGTATCTAATTCTCCACACGATATTGTAATAAGACTTCTAGATCATGTAGAAGGAAAGCACCGTAATTTGACTAGTAATAACTGGTACACCAGGTTACACTTGTGGGAACTCTTAGAAAAAACAAGGCTGATATTCCAATTGAATTTCAGTCGCATAAAAGTAGAGCTATAAATTCAGCTCTTTTTGGTATCCAGAAAAACTTGATAAAGGTCTTTTGCACCGAAAAAAAATAAGGCAGTTATATTAATTTCGACCCAAATTCACAGAAGCCAGAAGTAATCAATTTCTACAATGAGACTAAAGGAGGTGTTGACAAAGTTGATCAGCTTTGTGGGAATTACTCAGTTTCGCGTAGAACCAATAGATGGCCCCTGTGCATTTGTTTTCATTTGCTAAACATATCTGGAGTTAACGCACAAATTCTATAACCTGGCAAAAAATTGAAGAACTTTTTTGAAATCAATGGCCCTGCTTCTAATGGAAATCCATCTTGGCGAAAGATCAAAATTAAAAAACTTACCAGCGAGGATCAAGCTTCTTTTATCTTAGTATAATCAAGCCGATGAAAACGTAACTGCAGAACCACCACTAAAAATAAGGAGTCGTTGCGCATTATGTGGACGCGCTAAAATCAGAGCGAATACAATGAGGTGTACATCGCGTCAAAATTTTGTTTGCAAAGAACATGCTACAACTGTAATAAAATGTGAAACTTGCCATAATTTAGTCCAAAGAGAAGAATCACAAGAAGATTAGAGGGCATTTAAAATTAGTTTAGTTTTTCGTTAATTGTTTTTTTTTTTTGTTCATTGATATTATGTTCTTATATATTTTTAAAATGTTTAACTTGTTCGCAAAAACTATACTTATTCTTAATATTTGGATAAATTACCGTCACCCAAAAAGTAGCGTTTTTGTTTAAAAAAAGCTAAATTTAGGGTGATGTACAAAGTATACCACGTGGGAAAAAGTTCGAATAATTTGGCGCGAGTAACTAAGGGTTAAGGGTGGCGACAGGCCATATTTTTTTTAAAACGCCAAAACAGGTCGATTTTCATTTTAAGAGGAACACCTTTCTATAATATCCCCAATTGTTATATGTCATTCTTTCTCATAAGTCAATCTAACCAATACAATTTAAATAGGGAAAGTACCAATTATGACACATCAAAAGGTAATTTTATGGGTAATTTAACAATATGACTGTTCGCGTTCCTTTTAATTTAAGCGCTCTATAGCCGGATAAATAATTATTACCTATGTTAAAGGGTGATACTTCATTTGAAAGCTAATTTTATTAGTAATTTAATACACTACGTAATATGATGTTAACTAAATTAAAAATGAACTTAAAAGTAAAAAAGAATGCATTATTACTAAAGTGCGTTATGGATATATAGTCGAGTGCAAGAAGTCATTATCTGACAAAATGACTATTTGGAAATAATGACATTTGAAATTACTTTTTAATTAGGTCATATTATCTTTTAGATTATGGGACGGGGGTAGCGGAAAAAAATAGTCATATAAAAAAATGATGGTTTTTTTTATATTATGGTATAAAAAAAAATTTAAATATTCTACATTTACAAAAAAAAAATAAAACCATTTTAATGATATCTACAGAAACAAAAACAAAATAAAAATTATTTAGTGATTTTTGTATTATGTAATATTTAATAAGACTGTATCAGTCACTTTCATTGTCCACTAAATAAGTTTGTGATTTAAGATCTTCATCTTCATCGTTTTCCAACATATCTGATTCAGGTAAAGATTCTTTCTTCGAAGCATTCTGGCAAACTTTGATACCAATAATGACGTTCACTTGGTATAATTTGCTGATTACACATTTTTAGTAAATCAGCCGTTTTAGCTTTTGTAATACATAGTGGTTTATTGTATGTAGTTTTCATTTGGAAAGTTGTGTAGTTGAAGTTAAATGGCTCAGTTTGGTTTTCTTGCGCACCTCGATTTCTTAAAACCCATTTTTGCTTAAGAGAGATATTATTATCTTGTCTAGACTGGTTTTTATTTTTAAGACGATTCTGCTGATGTTCTGAAAGGCTGATGTCCAGTTCCTTGTACGCACCTTCATAATCATAACGAAATAGAACGATATTTGGTTTATCTTTCTGAAATCTCATACACTTGAGTTTTACCCGCTGTACCGTTTGACCATCATTATCAATTGTTCTATTTCTCATTAATTGTGTAGATAAATACTTCCAAATAAGTCCAAAATATCGGAGTGCTTGAGTTCGATTGGTATGTAGGAATTCCTTAAAAATAATATGTTTTTTATCGAAGGTTTTTCGATTGGACCTTGCCAATTTTACAATATTAATCCAGTCAAACATGGAATAAGTAGGAAAATGTTTGTGCTGTTTTTCAATCACTCTATGAATACTATCGGCCTCCATGTAGCTGTGCCCGGATTAAAGATACTTCTGTTCAATGGCATCCAAATGTGTTGTTTGCACTAAGTATACCATTAAACAAGTTAAATACTGATTTCTGTTTTGTCCGGAACATGTGTCGGAAAAATACATATTTCTGTTATTGTGGTAGGAAGCAAATTTTTCCATTTATAGAGGGCGGTACCTATTTCATTGCTGCCCTTTTTTCCGTTTATCGCGTTTCACATTATACAATACGCATTATTTGGCACTCGTGCCTCATATATTGCAGCATTATAAACACTAAGTTTTCGTAAATAGTATAAAAAAGACACATCACCACTAGGACTTGTTGCAAATCCATAGTTATGGAAGCAAAATTACGATCACATAAATAATAAATAAATAATTTATTTTAATTTATTTTAATTTATTTTAATTTATTTTAATTTATTTTAATTTATTTTAATTTATTTTAATTTATTTTAATTTATTTTAATTTATTTTAATTTATTTTAATTTATTTTAATTTATTTTAATTTATTTTAATTTATTTTAATTTATTTTAATTTATTTTAATTTATTTTAATTTATTTTAATTTATTTTAATTTATTTTAATTTATTTTAATTTATTTTAATTTATTTTAATTTATTTTAATTTATTTTAATTTATTTTAATTTATTTTAATTTATTTTAATTTATTTTAATTTATTTTAATTTATTTTAATTTATTTTAATTTATTTTAATTTATTTTAATTTGTTTTAATTTATTTTAATTTATTTTAATTTATTTTAATTTATTTTAATTTATTTTAATTTATTTTAATTTATTTTAATTTATTTTAATTTATTTTAATTTATTTTAATTTATTTTAATTTATTTTAATTTATTTTAATTTATTTTAATTTATTTTAATTTATTTTAATTTATTTTAATTTATTTTAATTTATTTTAATTTATTTTAATTTATTTTAATTTATTTTAATTTATTTTAATTTATTTTAATTTATTTTAATTTATTTTAATTTACTTTAATTTATTTTAATTTATTTTAATTTATTTTAATTTATTTTAATTTATTTTAATTTATTTTAATTTATTTTAATTTATGTTAATTTATTTTAATTTATTTTAATTTATTTTAATTTATTTTAATTTATTTTAATTTATTTTAATTTATTTTAATTTATTTTAATTTATTTTAATTTATTTTAATTTATTTTAATTTATGTTAATTTATTTTAATTTATTTTAATTTATTTTAATTTATTTTAATTTATTTTAATTTATTTTAATTTATTTTAATTTATTTTAATTTATTTTAATTTATTTTAATTTATTTTAATTTATTTTAATTTATTTTAATTTATTTAATTTATTTTAATTTATTTTAATTTATTTTAATTTATTTTAATTTATTTTAATTTATTTTAATTTATTTTAATTTATTTTAATTTATTTTAATTTATTTTAATTTATTTTAATTTATTTTAATTTATTTTAATTTATTTTAATTTATTTTAATTTATTTTAATTTATTTTAATTTATTTTAATTTATTTTAATTTATTTTAATTTATTTTAATTTATTTTAATTTATTTTAATTTATTTTAATTTATTTTAATTTATTTTAATTTATTTTAATTTATTTTAATTTATTTTAATTTATTTTAATTTATTTTAATTTATTTTAATTTATTTTAATTTATTTTAATTTATTTTAATTTATTTTAATTTATTTTAATTTATTTTAATTTATTTTAATTTATTTTAATTTATTTTAATTTATTTTAATTTATTTTAATTTATTTTAATTTATTTTAATTTATTTTAATTTATTTTAATTTATTTTAATTTATTTTAATTTATTTTAATTTATTTTAATTTATATTAATTTATTTTATTTTTAATTTTCTTTCACGTTTATCTTATTTAATTTGATTTATTTTTGTGTAATTTTATTTATATATTTATTGTTATTTACTTATTTTAATTATTTTTTATCTTTATTTATTTTTATTTATTTTTATTTAGTTTTATTTTTTAGTTAGATTTTATTATTATTTTTTTTTTTAATGGAACTTTAAGTGGGGACTTAACTGTCGCAATGTTGTTTTTATCAGTTTGTTACTCATATTTTTCACGTCAGGTACGCCATAACTTCAAAATTTATTTTACCATATAAAGTCGTATAATGTATTGAAAATTAGTAAATTTAATTTGTCATAACTTAAAAAAAAAAAAATGAAAAAAATAATTTTTCTGAAAAGAAAGTTCATATTTTTCTAAGTAAATAATAAAAAGAAAATAGAAAAACATTGAATTTTCAGCTCATATATATCTCTTCTTAACTTCTAAACACCCTATCTCTGTTAGTTTTAATAATTTCAAAAAATGCTAAATGTAATTTTTATGTAAAACGTTATGTTTTACAATTTTAATTAAGAACTTTTTTTATAGCACCCACCGTTTTTAAATAACCTTAAAAAAAACACTTTATTTTCTTGTTTTTCGACATTTGCCGGAGCCTGAAAAACAAATTATTTAAACATATCGTTTTCAAATACTCTAAAGAGACATATCAAAAATTCCTGTATTTCCTCCAAAATTTTGATTCAAAGGTCTATTTAATTGGACTAACTAAGCCGACGATATCTAGGTTAATGTTAAAATCTTCGATATAAGTTGGAGAATATTATGCTCTTCTGGGTGATTTTTGGCAAGTGTTGATTCTATGTTAACCTATGGTCAAAGATGACTCCCAAGTATTTGGCCTCATGAGCAAATGGAATCATCAATCCTTTTACTACTGGCGACTTTAGTCATGTCAGTAATTTTCGTTTTGTAAAATTGACAATTGTGGTTTTGTGAGGGTTTACTGTTAGTTCTTCCTCTCTGCACCATTTCTCAACAATGTTTAGAGCAGTTTGCGTACGCTCTAATATTGCACCTAAGATTGCCAGGTCATCGGCAATCTAAGCAGATATTATCCTTTTGATGAGTTCGTCCACTGGAACTGATCAGAGGAGGGTTATAGTACTTGTCTCTGGTGGCAGCTTCGCCTAGAGATGATGTTATTACCCTTTCTTCTAGGGTGATTTTTGTCCACTGAAACAGGACTACTGGTACCCCTTTTATTGCTTGTGCATAAATTATAGATGTGGTATCCATCAATAATGTGGTTACCTTAAGATGGATTAAAGGTTACTTTACATCGATAGGTAACCGTCTTGCTTATAACTGGCAAAAAAGGCACCCAACCAAATACTTTTTGAACCTCACTTTTTTATTTGCCTAACAAAATCGGTAGTGACAGACGTTATTAAAAAACACTTCCTTGTGAAATTCAAGGAAAGGTGGAAAGGAAGCAGAAATTGTAGAATTGCCAAGGATATTTTAAGTTATCCTGACAATGCCGCAGCAAATACTTGACTATGACTAGACAGAATCTGCACCTGGTCACAGATATTCTGACTGGTCATTGCCAATTATGGAAGCATCTCTATAATATAGGGCTGTCAGAATCCACACTCTGCAGGGGGTGCGAACAAGAAGATGAGACCATCGAGCATATGTTCTACGATTGCCCAACGATCTCATTTATTAGATTTGTGTTCGACAAGTATCGGCTTACACCGGACGATATAAGAGAAGCACCTCTTGGCGACGTTGTCAACTACATTACGTCTGTAGGAGGGGCCTATCATTTTAGGAAGATGCACAAAGGGTCTAGTGAGTCCTAAGAGCCGTGGGGTAACCCACCCTTCACTCGTTACATATACAGATACTAGTGCTACTGTTGTAGATTCATAAAGCGACATTCACTCTTACAACTACTAGAAGTAGTGTAAAAGATAAGGTTTGTGTTTTAGATTCTGGTGCAAAAGGGCACGTGTTATGTAAAAGTTATTCACACATTTTGCAAATAATATCTATCTATTATTAGATAAAATCAGGTACTATTCTTGAAGCTAACAAAGTATGCATCGTTCAAGCTGTTAAAAGTTGCGGAAATAAATACAATATAATTCCCAAAATATTGAAGATATGCTTATAGTTTCTGGCCTTCAATTTAATCTTCTCTATGTGAGCAAACTTGATGTTTCTGAATACAAAGTTGTTTTTGAAAAAGGAACTGCTACAATTTTTATAGAGAAAATAGTTGTTAAACAGTGAATAAAGTTTGTCCTTTTCATTGAGTTCTGAAGTTTCAAATAACGTCTTTATGAGGCACCCGAAAGCGACTTGTCGTCGTCGTGCGCCGCACGACCTTGACTATTAGGACGGCGCGCGTCTCTGTTTACAAGTTTACTGCGCTATTATGTATTTCCAAATAGCTTTCAATAGAAAGTACTTAGTATAAATTATTATTAATATTAATAAATAACAAGATATGTTGTACAATAATTACATTCAGAAATAGAATAAATAGCACAGTTTTTGTTTAAGCTCAGAGGTCATTAATTCATTAAAATGTTAAATAATATATCCGCTTATCTCTCAAAAACGATAGAATTGTAGAGCATTCCAACCATTCCTCCATAATGATATCAATATATTTAAAACAAATTCTTTCTTTTTTTAAATACTTTTTAGGCTCAACATTTAGAATTCGTCAGTTCATTAATACCAGTAACAACATATTTTAACAATTCGCTATCACCGGTTTATAAATTTAATTTTATATACCGCTTACAGACACAATATCAATATAATTTAGAGTAGACAAGGTCGTAGATTACTTTTGAATGAAAATCGCAAGACGGTAACTGTTTGTAGATTACTGTGTTTAGATTATCAACTTTGATTGTATAAAGAAATTACGTTAATTTTAGACGACAAGGCGTTGCTATTGAAATTAGAACTAAAACTAAAAGCTGTTTAACCAATTGGGTTAAAACTAAATTTTTCTTACAAGAATAAAGTTCTAAAACTTGTTTTTTACCAAAATCTCACTTATTTTATGGGGCAAATATTTTGCGACAGAGCCGATTGAATCATTTACAAAACTACTTACAATTACTTTATTTTCGTGAGTAACTATTGCGTTTATGTAGATTAGGAACACTAATGGGCCCAATACAATTCCTTGAGGTACTTCGTATTTAACTGTTTTTTCTGAACTAGTCACATAATTTATTGAAACAAATTGTTTCCTATCCACTAAATAACTCTTAACCAAAAATGTTCTAATACATTCAACAATTCTGTGTGATCCACTGTATCAAACCCCTTAACAATATCTAAAAATTATACATAAATAGTGCAATACTTCGTCGAAATTTTGATATAGTCTTGAAGATAAGAAATAGCGTCTTGACTCGATAGAAATTCAAACTTTTTTTTGTTAGAGTATTGTTACTAGTCATTATTGACTAGCTTATAATTTTAATCTAAAAATCTTATAAACTAAATACTTATCTAAGAAGTCCCCATTGGGCCGTCTTAATTGTTTCTATAAGAAAGCATCATAAGTTGGCGTAACGATTTATTACACTGTTTTACACTAGCACTAATATTAACGTTCACTGCACTAGCTCAAATGGCTTCTTCTTTTCGAGCCTTTTGTTGAGTGTAGAGTAGTAATTACAGCGCTTCTTCGTAGACGTGGGAGTGGATTTGACTCTCATGTTTCGCAGCCAACCTCTTAATTTCTTCTTCGATTATTGGCATCTTCAGGTCTCTATGAAAATAATCGTTTCGATAGAACCAAGGTGCATCACCAATGCATCTTAGGACTTTATTTTGGAAAACTTGTATTATGTTGATATTACTCTTGCTGGTACATCCCCATAGCTGTATGCCATACATCCAGATTGGTTTTAGGATTTGTTTATAAATCAGCAATTTGTTGTACACTGACAATTTTGATTTTCTTCCTAGGATCCGATACAATTTTTTTAATTTAAGTTTGTTTTTTATTTTTTATGTACTCTTTCCATTTAAGTCTTTCATCTAGGTTTATCCCTAGGTATTTGGCCAAATCGTGATGCGGAATAACGTCATTGTTTATTCTTATTTGTTTTTGTTCATTTGGTCGAAGAATAAAATCAACATACACTGATTAAGTTTGATTTATTTTTATTTTCCGCTTTTCTGTACATCGATTGATTCTGTTGCAGGTTTCTTGGAGTTTTTCTGAGGTATCTGTATTAGTTCCGCCAACTGCCAATAATGCAGTGTCATCCGCAAATGTTGCTATTTTAACAGATTTTTGTTGAGGGATATCGCTTGTGTATATAAGTAAAGAACCGGTCCTAGCACACTGCCTTGTGGGACACCTGCTTTAATTTCATATTGTCTAGGGAACATTTTTTCAAGTTTCTGTATCAGGTCAGCGTGCCAAACCTTGTCAAATGCTTGGGCTACGTCAAGAAATATAGCTGAGCATATATATTTTTCTTCGTAAGCTTTTTCAATGATATCGGCTATCTTGTGTACTTGATCTATTGTCGAGTGTTTCTTTCTAAAACCAAATTGGTCCGAAGGGATCTGATTTTTATTTTCAATTATTGGTTTTGGTCGTTTTAGTAGTAGTTTTTCAAATAACTTAGATATTATCGGGGGGTTTCCTGGCTTAGGAATTAGGATAACTTCAGCCATTTTCCACGCATCAGGTATATATTTAAGGCGAAATACTGAATTTATGAAGTATGTCAATTTAATAATAGCCTTCTGGGGTAGTTTCTTTAGTATTTTTCCAGTAATAAGGTCATATCCTGGGGCTTTCTGTAAGTTGATGTTTGTCTGAATTATTTTCGTAACTTCATTGGGAGTAACTAGCCTAATTTCAAGTTGTTCCATATTATGGATCGTACCATTAGGAGTATCTTGATTTTAATCTAATTGAAGGTGGTCTTTTGAAGGTAGTCAGCGAAAATATCAGCTTTCTGTTGATTGTCTCTTGCTCATTTGTTATTTGCTATTCTTATAGGAGGACAGTGTTTACACGAATTTTTTAGTTGCCTTTCAGAGCGAATAATCAGTTTCTTTATTATACATTAGCCCTACTAGGTATCTGTTGAAAGATTCTTCTTTGTGATTTAGGATTTCTCTTCTTACTCTTTGGGTAGCCCTATTTAATATATTTTTATCTTCTGGTGATCTTGTCATCTGCCATTTTTTTCTTAGTTTTCTTTTTATCTCGACAGGATAGTTTTACCAGCTGTTAATCTTCTTAATTTTTTTCATGTTCCTCCATGCAACTTGCTATATTTCAACTATAAACCTTTTCAGTTCTTTATCTAGCTGATTTTTAGTTTTTATTGTTATAGTCAGTTGAATAGTATTTGTTAAGTCCTCTTGAAAACCTTTCCAATTAGTTTTCCAAATTGCTAGGGTCGGTTTTCCTTCTTTTTGAATAACACTATCACTTTGAGTAAGGATTACTGCAGAATGGTCCGAATCCAAGTTTTCTTTTAATTGTCTATAGTTTGGTGAAATTTTCCTCAGATTAAAGAAATCCAAGAGGTTGGAATCTTATTTGGGTCGGTGGGCCAATAGGTGGGTTTTTCAGAAGTTCTGATCCAACTCGATGCAATTCTTTTCCTTTGACTGTGGTTAATATTGAACCCCAGTTGGTGTTTTTGGAGTTGTAATCTCCACCGATTATAAATTTATTACCTAGTTTTTTGAGTACATTGAGATAATGTTCTTTTTTCTGGTGGGCAATAGATTGCAGCTATTGTAATTTTTCCCCCCTTAATGTTAATGGTGCTAATGGTTACCTGATTTTCTAGTTCCTCGTAGTAGGAAATCTTATTTTTAATAATTAACGCCCCTCCTCCTCTTGCTGAATTTGATAGATGGATAGTGTGATAGAAGTTGTATCCTCTGAATTTAATGTATGACTCCATTATAAGGTGAGTCTCAGAAATCAGACATATATCTATTTTTTGTACGTCCAAGTGGCTATTCTAATATAATAACCCAAATTGATTATTGTTAATACATTGTATTTTTTTAATAGTTTAACATTCATGTTTTTAAGAACTTTACAATTTTTTTTGTAAAATTTGTGATTAAGACTTTGGGGCGGTGACTGCACTCAAACTGGGTCCCAAAACAGGTACATTGAAAGGGCAGGTTTAATAAAACGCACGAATCGGGTCACTAATCATCTAACCCATGTAGTATCTATATTCGATTGTTTTTTTTTTTAATTCAATTGTTGTGTGCGATCTCGTAATTTTGTGGAAATGGAGACAATGATCAGTGAAATAAGCATGACAAGTAATTATTAAAAAATTTAAATTTTCGTTTCTAAAAAAGTTAAAGGATGGGTACGACGGTGGATATGTGCAATTATTATAAAATACTGATGTAACTCTTATACGAATCAATATTAATCATGATGAATACTTGGGATCCAGTTCGTGAGTCGGATTAAAAATCTGATGTGTCCAACACATGACTTTCCTATCTAGTTATTATAGGCTTTTTCGGTTATTTTGTACAACCTATTGTAGCACCTCTATAAATGTTTAGAGGATAAACTAAATATAAACATTTTCCACATACATCTACCTCGAAACATTTTTCTATAGATATTCATTGAAAACGAAAATACTAAAAAATTTAAATTTAGCACTTTTCCTACAATTTGTCCATTACGGTCCATTTTAGAAAAATCATGTAAAAACAAAAATTATAGAGATCGATATCGAAAACAACTTTTAGTTCAACAACTTTCATAAAAATCAGAATTTTGCACATTTTGTCAAATTTCTCGAATACGGACCATTTTAGGAAATTTTGACATTTAATAAAAATTATAGATAATAATATTAGAAGTAACTTTTATTTAAAGAATTTTCTTCTTCAAACGTAAATAACAGATATATTCCATAAAATATAAAAACGGCCTCTCATAAAGTACCCCCCCCCAGATGTTCCGACTTTGTCCAAAATCTATTCATTTCACGTCAGGCCAAAATAGAACTTAATTTTAAAATTTAATGTTTTTTTCTTTATCCGTTTTTGAGTTTTCTTCAAATTTGGAAATTTACACATTTTCCCAAATATCTCGAATACGGTATATTTTAGAGATATTATGTATAGGTTAAAAATTATAGAGAAATATATTGCAAACAACTTTTGTTCAAAGAATTTTTATAAAAAAATATTTTTTTACATTTTGTCAAATTTCTCAAATACGGACCATTTTAGGAAAATTTGGTATAAAACAAAAATTTTAGATAATAATATAAGAAGTAACTTTTACTCGAAGAATTTTCTTCCCCAAACGTAAATAACAGATATATTCCATAAAATATAAAAATGACACCCATAAAGTACCCCCCCAGATGTTCCGACTCTGCCCAAAATCTAATCAGCTCATTGGACGCTGAAACAAAGCTTAATTTTAAAATTTGGTGTTTTTATGTGTATCGGTTCATGAGTTATGCGACACACAGACAGACAGACACACACACACAGACACACACACAGACACACACACAGACACACACATACACACAGACATCATCACGAAAATAGTCAAAACGGATTCAGGCGACCTCAAAACGTAAAAATCCGTCGAAAACTCGAGATCGAAAAAATCATGATTCCTATACTTTCCTTATATCTGTATACAGATAGGAAAGTAAAAATATTAGAATCCAGTTCATGTATTGTCAGGTAACCGGGACCCAACTCGTGTGCACCGAGGGCGGTAATTACTGATTATTGGTTTATCTCCACATTTAAACATTGGTTTATATATGCCAGTTTTTAAGTCGGAGACACACTGACCTTTTATCAATTATTTTAATAATGTCTAGTAGGTTTGTCCCGAAAAGATAATAACGTGGCCATGGTCTCATTGTCATCCGGTATATATTCATATTAAATCAATCTTTAAAAAATAGGAACGTAATATACAGGGTGTAACAAAAAGATGTACAGTAAATTGAATAAGTAGATTTAAGCTCACTTGATTATATAAAAAATAAAAAGTAATAATTTTAGATTTTATTTATGAGTTTGTCAGTATTAATATAAAAAAAATAATTGTCAGTTATACTTTAAATATATGCCAATTTGGATTTTTCTCGTTTTGCCTTATTTTACCTATTGCTGCTGAACATATTCTGCTCAACAGGTTTTGGGAATTCGATTGAAGGTGCAAGGAGGGAATATTTGTAGGTTACTCTGAACAATCTAAAGGCTATCGCATTTGGATACCTGAAGATAGAAAGAGTGTGATTAGCAGAGACGTAAAATGTTTTGAACACTCCGAGCATTAACTTAATAAATATGCTGATTTTATGCCAATATCACATTACCAAACAGTAAAAATTGAATTGAAACCTCTCAAAGTGACTAATGAAGATCAAGTGGAAAGTGATGAAATACAAATCACTCCTGCACCTGAAAGTAGTCAAAAAATCACTCCTGTATCTGAAAGTAGTCAAGGACCCATTACTTTTTTACCTCCTGAATCGAATAGAGACGTGGTCGCCCGAGATTACTGAGAACTGGCTCCCGCGGAAGACCCAGAAAAGTATACAAAAAAATTTCGAGCGCAAATATTTCTGAGTATAACCCAGAAGTCCATATATCGGAAGTTCCTATGACACAAGCAATGAATAGACCAGAACATGACGACTGGTATAAAGCAATTGCTGAAGAAATTACCTCAATAATTAAAAACGATACTTGGACCATTGTGGATCGCCCAGAGGATCGCAATATTGTTGGAAATAGAATTATCCTAAGAGACAAGTACAATTCGGATGGTATATTATGTAGAAGAAAGGCACGATTGATCGCACAGGGTTTCAGTCACAACCTGGAATACATTTTAATCAAACTTTTTTGTCAGTAGCTAGAATAAGCACAATTCGTATAGGGTCAGCACTGACAGCCAGATATGGTATGAAGCTTGAGCAGTTGGATGTAACATGTACCTACCTAAACGGCACAATGGAAAAAACTATTTATATGGAATGTCCAGTCAGGAAGAAGTTGGAATAAGAAGCTAAATGAAGTCCTGGTTTCTTTTGGAATTGAACCTACCTCTGCTGATCCTTGCCTATACCGAATAGATGAAAACCAGGACCAAATGCTTGTACTTATTTATGTAAATGATATTTTAATTGCTTCTAGAAATGTAGATATGATAAGAAATTTTAAATAGTCTTTAACCAACAAATTTGAAATCAAAGACACGGGAGACGTAGGTTATTGTCTGGGAATAGAATTCGATCATCATCAAAACGATGTCACTTTACATCAAAGAGGTTACATCAACGAACTTCTTGGACGTTTTTATATCAATGATGCAAACCCAGTATGCACTCCGATAGATCAAAATTTAAAATTATGTAAACCTATCGAAGAACTCACTGATGAAGAAAAAAAATTTCTGTACAGAGAACTAATTGGGATATTAACTTACTTAGCTATTACTAAAATACCTGATATAAGTTTCGTGGTGAGTTATTTAGGCCAGTTTAATAACTGCTACCGAAAACCACATTGGATAGCAGCTACGCGAATACTGAGGTACCTAAAGGGAACCGTGAATCTAGGCCTAAGCTTCAAGTACGATCAAAAAGGAATAAATGGGTATATGGATGCTGACTTTAGGAACAATGCAGATGATAGACGTTCCTTCACCGGTTACATTTTTATGTTAAATGGTAGCCCAATATCCTGAAATAGCAAAAAACAGCGTACAGTTACCCTTTCCACCACAAAGACAGAGTGTATGGGACTCACTGAAACTTCGAAAGAAGCGATATACCTGGAGAAGTTACTACAAGACTTAACTCATTCAAATATCGTCGTTCGCAATGACAATCTCAGTGCCATGAAACTTACTAAAAACCCAACCTTCCACGCCAGAAGTAAGCACATAGACATGAGATACCACTTCATAAGAGAAGTTATTTAGAAGAAACAGCTCGACCTTGTACATACACCTAGTGCCAGTATGTCGGCAGATATACTTACTAAGGGACTACCTAGACATAAGCATAAAGTATGTGTTAAAATGCTAGGACTCAAAAACTTAATAAACAAATAGACTTTATCTCGAAGAAAAGTGTTAATAAGGTACTTAGCATGCGAGCTAATGCTTTTGCGTTTCTAACCAAGTTATTTATGAGTTTATTTATCAGTGTTAATATTAAAAATAATAATTGTCAGTTATACTTTGAGATCCAATTTGGATCTTTCTCGTTTTGCCTTATTTTACCTACTGTTGCTGAACATATTCTGCTCAACAGATTTGTTGTTCATACTCTAAAACAGCTTAACATATTTTTATGAAAATGTACACGAGATGTTTGTGTACAGTGACCAATAAAATAAAGTCAGTGGTGTTCAAAATTGTTTTAATTCTATAAGGTTTCAAGAGGGTTTTGCACCCCTTTGACCCCCTATTTTTTTAGACAATGAAATTTAATTTGTCAGCTAGTATTTGTTTGTGAAATCCTTAATTGCTGAGTTATAGACCCATGAAGGAAGGTCATAGTAAAAAAATACCCACACTGAAATTTTTCCTTTGATCTTAAACCACTGAATATTTGTTAACGATTTTTTTACTATTTTATAATTTCATTTACAATTATTCCAGTGTAATAATGATTATCTATGAAGTTGTAAAATAGTAAAAAAAATCATGAACGAATCAATAGAAAAATGGCATTGTATTTCTCACTATGACCTTCCTTCAGAAGCCTATAACTCAGTAATTAAGGCATTCACAAACAAATACTAAGAGACAAATAAAAACAAATGTAAGATATTAAAGACGTCATGTTTTTAACTGAATTTCATTGTCTTAAAAAGTAGGGAAGTCAAAGGGATGCGGAACCCTTTTAAAAACCTATAGAATTAAAACAATTTTAAACACCATGAACTATATATTATTAATCGCTATATATGAATATCCCATTTATATTTTCATAAAAATATATTAAGTCGTTTTAAAATAATAGTAAAAAATAATTTCTAACATCATAACTTTAACACCATGTAACTTAGCAAGTTAGCTTATATAGACTTATTTTCGACTCCAGAAATGTGGTTAACTTTACTGTACATATTTTTGTTACACCTTGTATGTGATAAGAATATTTATTATTACTTTGTCACTTGAATATATATTCAAGTATTTATTTGACATTTTCATATGAAAATTTTGTACTTTAATTTGAATGACAAATTTAGTTAAATTGCATTTTTAAATTTTAGTGAGGAGACATGACATAATTTCTTTTTTTAATTCTCTAAAATCTTGAAACCAATAGTTCTCTAACTTTGTAGATTTATAATATTTCAGAAAAATTTGAAATTCTTTAAACATTCTACTAATTCATCAATTTAAAAACAGCATATGAAAAAGGAAACTATTTTTTTTAAACAAATAATTACATGCCTGGCTTTTATTCCACCTAGTTTTTGAAGTACGTAATGCAAGCGAGCCTTGCCTTTCCTTAATAAATGTAGATGGCACTACTTTCTAACTTCTTAATTTAACTCAACCAACATTATTTAAAATGTTTATTTTGTAATTTAACAAATCATTAAATTTATAAATTAGCAAAATTTAACGCTTTATTTCATAGCGATATAACAATTAATCATGTTTTAACTGTTTAGGACCGAAGCATATGAAGAGTGAGTATAATTCTCAAGGTTGCTCTATTTGTCAGAAACGTCATAATTCAATTCTGCATATAGACACATCAAGAAGAAACACTGTTCAGAATTCTTAGTAAAACACTAATTCTTACTCTTGCTCCCCCTCTCTTGCTAACTTTCATTTCTCCTCTCACTCCACTTATGTAAACATCCCATAGAAGTATTCAACTCATAACAGTAAACTTCAAAATACTCCCAGCAATTCCCAAATACCCTCAGCCTCTTATTCAAAGTATACTGATCTGCAAGAAGCTTCAAGTTTCCAAACAGTTTTTGCAGCCCTTTCAATTAGTGACGAAACGTTGCTAGCTTCTGCTTTAGTCACAGTGTATACAGCAAAAGATGAACCCTTGAAAGTTTAAGCTGTTCCTGATGGTTGTAGTTCAATCTCTCTTATAACTGAATCTCTAGCAAAAAGACTTAATTATACCCCTCGAATAAGGCAAATTTTCAATAATGGAATACATAAAGTCACTACTCATGCAACGAAAACTGTAAATGTCACTATTCACTCAAATGTTAACTCGTTTTTGGTTAACTCTGATTGTCACTTTAATATAACTTGTTCAATTTTAGCCTTTATTTTTAAAAACAAAATTACTATTGATTCTGTAAATCTCTGGTCGGAGTCCCAAATTGCTCTATATTCGATTTAGTCTTACGCTTATAGTTTTCGTATCAAACCGAGTATATCAAATTCAAAAGAGAATCCCGTTAACTTCCTGTCTCGGGATCTTATTGTCTCTGGAATTTTAGATTGTGCCCTTTGGTGGAATAGACCTAGTTTCTTAAAAAATTTCGATGCCAATTTAGCTCAATATGAAACAAAAATAATAAACACTAATCTCGAAGAATGAAAAGTTCATAAAGTTATATATTTAAAGGAAAGTTTCTGGTCATAATTTTTTTATAATTTCTCTTCTTTCACTCGTATGTAATGATCTCTCTACTTTTGTTTTAAGTTAATCAATAATTCCTTGCACATGTTTTTACGCATTCATGAGTTTCTCATCATTGCAGAAAAGCGCTTTATCTAATTGTGAAGAAATTACAAGAAACACATTTGGAAACTCTTGGAATTAAATAAGGATAAAGTAATTTCGAATGAATCAACTCTACATTTACCCACATTTCTAGACGAAGGTGGTATTGAGAATAAGAGGACGGCTTGCCTGTTCATATTCTTCCTTCCAAAAATGTTACTACCCTTAGCTAATAAATGAACATTTAAAACTCGGTCATGCTGATCCACATAGTACACTCTCTAATTTCAGGATAAGGTTTTGGTCTTTAGCGGGATTCATAGAAATGAGCATTTCTTCAAATGCCTGTTTTAAAATGAAAGCCCAAACAAGTCAACAAATAATAGCTAATTTGCCCCACATACGAGTGCAACTATCCCGACCATTTTCCAAAGTGGACGTAGACTTTGGAGGTTCTTTTTTCATTAAACCATCTTGTTTAAGACAAGCACCCTTACTTAAAAGTTTCCTTTCAATATTCGTATGAATGTCCACAAAAGCTGTGCACTTAGAGCTTGTACCACCAACATTAACCACTGAAACATTTTTACTAACACTAAAGAGATTCATATCTCGTAGAAAAAATCCACTAACACTAATTTATTGGGGTAACAAAACCAGCTAAAAGAGTTACATAATTTTTTCATAGGAACGAAAATATGACTATAATAAAAAGATTTTGTCAACTAAAGAAACTGAATGGAAAACAATTCATTCTTATATTCCTCTTTGGGATGATATTTGGGAACCTGAAATCAATAATATCAAGCATCATTTGTAGTTGAAGAATCTCATTTCACCTTTGAGTAGTTGTCTACCATTTTAGCTCAAATTGAAGCAAATATCTTCTGGCCCTAATAATTTAAATTGTCTTACACTAACTCAACTTTCTTATCGGTGATAACTTAACCTTATTTCCAGATCAAGACGTACCAGACGTTCCAGAAAACAGATTATCCCGTTGGTAAAAATGTGTTAAAGTCCAGCAAAATTTCTGGAAACGCTGGTCGAAGGAATACTTCAATAACGCAAAATAAACCAAAATGGTTAACACCTTATCCAAATTTAAAGAAATTTTACTCAAAGATCATACCTGAACTCGAGATTTAAGATCATACCTGAACTCGAGATTTCCCCAGGTGCTGATAATAAAGTTAGAGTATTAAAAATAAAAACTAATTTAATATAAGTTAATATATTTTTGGAAGAAATCCTGGTATTTCGTCAGGGCCGCCGCCAAGGAGGGTCAAGGAGGGGTGGGTCGACCCCCCTGGAGTAAGGCTTTTTGACTACTGTCTTTTATATATTTACTAATTGGATTCAAAGTTACTGATAATCGTTGAGCTCTCATCCCTTGCTAGCGAAATTCCGACGAAATATGGCGAAGACGTGGCATCACTGGCCGACAGCCCGGCGAGATGTGAAAATGTAACCAATAAGGTCCACGCACGTCCACGGGCACCACGCTCAGAAATCTTGTCGAAACTCGGCGACGGCATTTGAACTTTTTTAGTGAAAGCAAAGCACAAAGCGCTATAAATATAAATGATAGTGGGAGGTTGAAGTTTTTATTTATTAGATACCTAAATCCTAAAGACTAAGAGGTGACTGAGGTGAGTAAATTTCAATAAATTGATAACATGTATGTAGGGCATGCGTTATAGAAATGTAAGTCATTGAATTTGTTGGTTTTAAACTAGGGTTTTCAAGGGTAAAATCATCTTCATTGGATAAATGAATTCAAGGATTTTATTTTCATTTTGATACAATCCTGAGGTTATTAATATTTTAAAATAGCCGGTTGATGTTAACCTGAATAGTAGTTGTAGTAGTTGTTATTGTTTGATATCGCCCTTCTAAGATTTTATTATGTTTAGTATATGGACTATATGGAGCCTCAATAAAAAAAATTAAATAATAATACTTTTTATGATGAGTTCTTAGGTACCTGCAAAGTACCTAAGTAGGTAACTAATCATTATTAAAAATATTTTTATTTTATTTTTATTCTAGACACTCTTGATGAAAATGGATATTGCCAGTATTGGTAGTAGTTTAGCTGTTGAGAGTGGTGATGTAGCTGAGAAAAACAATACTTCCAAGTCATCTGCTAATAATAATTTTGGTTTAGATGGGTAAACTTTATTACAAAGACTAAAGACTACACCTATACCTACGTTTAATTTTTAGAAACCGTTGCGGCCGGGCCCCTTTGTAACGATAATGCTGAAGTGGTATATCATAAATTAGACTTGGGTAATTTTATTACCATGCATCAGCCGCTATCAGACGATATCAGATATGAGTCCCTTTAAACCAAGCATCAATTATAATTTTAAAGATGACTCAACTGAAAGAAGAAGGCCATTTAGGTACGAATGGCTTCAACAATTCGAGTGGCTGGCGTATTCGTCCAAAGTAAAAGGGGCTTTATGTAAATATTGCGTGATTTTTCGACCTGTAGTGAAAAGAGGCTTACAAGGTGCTTTTATAGTGATGCCTTTCATAAAATATAATGGTTTCATAGCATCTGCGAAGGCCCATAGATCTTCAGAATGGCATAGGCAATATACAATCAAAGTCAAACAGGAAAAAATTGTTTCCAATTATTTCTACTATAATTTTTTGTGGCACTCATGACTTATCTTTACGAGGTACAACTAAGGGTAATTTTGAGGACCTTCTAGATTTTAGAGTTGAAAGGGGGGATCAGCTATTGGCAGAGCATTTAAGCACATCTAAAAAAACTTAAAATACACGTCACATCAAATTCAAAATAAATTGATTTCAATTTGCGGAGCATTAATTAGAAAGGAAATTATTAAAAACGTTAATTTCAGTGATGGATTTTCCATTCTTGCCGATGAGAGTACTGACATAGCCGGTATAGAACAACTTTCCCTTGGTGTCAGATTTGTGGATAAAAAAAAACTGCCTGAGAGAAGAATTATTGAGATTTTGTGAGCTAAAGACTTTGAATGCCGATGGAATTGCTACGACAATTTTAAATTACTATCTATATAATTTAAACATGGAAAAGCTGGTTGGTTTGGGATTTGACGGATGTTCGACCATGGCAGGACATGAAAACGGCGTACAAAAAATAATTAGGGATAAATATCCAAAAGCAACGTTTTTTTCATTGTGCTTCGAATAAATTAAATCTATTTATTAATGACTTAAATAAAATACAAGACATTCAAAACATAGCTGCAACAATTAAAGAAATTCTCAATTTTTAAGAGATAGCCCTTTACGAAGAAGGTACGTCCCTAATTTACCATTATTTTCTGAAATTCGTTGGTCAGGTAAATACAAATCCATGAGAATTTTTGCTTCAAACTTTGTAGAAATCACGAACGCACTTGTGACATTAGCTTTCAATATGGCGGTAAATGTGCAAACAAGAAGCAAATCCAATCAGCTTTTAACGTGCATATCAAATTCAAAATTTATTATTTGTTTGTTCATTATGGTAAAATATTCGAGTAAATTGGAACCTATTTGTAACATATTGCAATCGAAAGATATGGACTTACTTTCAATTAAAAAACATTTAGATGAGCTCCTACAATTATTTAAATCACATATAAATGATCCTGATAAGTATTTCGGTGAAATATTCAATAAAAGTGTGGATTACGCCAATACATTTTCATTAGAAATAAAAATACCACGAATAGCATCCAGACAAACGCAAAGAGCTAATTATACATCCAATAATTCTGAAGAATATTACAGAGTATCACTTTTTATACCATACACAGTGGCCCAAAAGTTTGGAAACGGCCAATTATCTCGTAAATTGCTAGTCCTAATTGTACAAAATTTGGGGTACACCTATTTTGAGATACGGAGATTCCAGATTTGATATTTGCAATATTGCCAGATTTTCCGTTTCTCTTATATTATTTGTCACTTTGGTTTTTCAAATTAATCACCCTGTATATTAAGTCATTATTGGAATCTCCTATCCAATACCAACCATATGTAACACTTATGATTTTATATAGTTTAGAAGGTCTTAAATAAATAAAACAGAAGTCTGGCAACGCCTAATTGTCTCATAAATTTTTTATTACAAACTATTTTCAACTACATCAAAACGTAACAATTGAAAGATTACACCATTTTTAACATAATGGTTACTTTATCAAGTGTTCAAAATGTGCTTCATTTGTTAGTTGACAGTACCCTAATCGATGATAGAGTGCATTTACCACATTTCTTCATGATGGTTTTATTTATTTAAGACCTTCGACTACATAAAATCATAAGTGTTGCATATGGTTGAACTCATATGGAATAGGGAATTCCAATAATCACTTAATATACAGGGTGATTGATTTGAAAAACCAAAGTGACTAATAATATAAGAGAAACGGAAAATCTGGCAACATTGCAAATATTAAATCTGGAATATCCGTATCCCAAAATAGGTGTACCTCAAATTTTGTACAACTAGGACTAGCAATTTACGAGATAATTGGCCGTTTCCAGACGTTTGGGCCACTCCGTATATAGATTCTGTGATACAGTCGATTTCGATAAGATTCTATGAGGACGTTCGAACTGCCTTTTTATTATCAGAAATGCATCCCAAAAAATTGGGTCTAGAAATTTAACGTAGAAAGGAGGATATTTCCAAGCAATATAAGCTTCAAAATTTCAGAAAAGAAAGTGAACCGTGGGTAGAACTGTGGAAAACAAAAAAGTTTGACGAAAATCTATAGTTTCAAGATATTCTCGACGAAGATGTGCAGTTCTTTCCATCAATAAAAAAGCTATACACATTAGCATTACCACCAACCAGCGTCACTATTAAAAGATCATTTAGCACATTGCGAAGTGATAAAACATGGTTATGCTTGTTAAGTGTACACAGGCAAAAAATTCGAGAATAAAGAACGTTTTATAAAGAATATTATTGATAGATTTGGTCAAGATCGTAGGAGGTTACAATTTTTATTTAAAGAGTAGCTGTACTTGTATATACATTTTTCAATAAAATTGTTCTAACTGCGTTTTTTGTCTTTTTACTTTGATTCTAAATTATTTATAGTTACTAACTTAAACTTTGTTGAAGTTTGCCCCCCCCCTATAGTTCATCCTGGCGGCGGCCCTGCCTCTCGTTCTTTATTCAAGAAATACCTAACTCTACCTGTGATACAGTCAGGTATCGGTAACTGGTATAGCCCGAGCTGAAACTATATTTTTGTTTCAAAGAACAGATTCTAGATGGCGCTGTACACAATAATTTACAGAAATCTACAATTGATGGTGGAAAGAGTGGGAGTGTCATTTGTCATTGTCAGGCATCCATTATCGATTACCTCGCGGTGAATGATATTTCTAATTTAACCTGTATTTTTTGTGATTATCAATATCATATTGTCAATAATTATTATTTGTTTGTATTTGGGTGTGCTCTGGATCCTGGATGAATAAATAGTAAGTATTTTGTAAATAATTGTTTATTGTATTGTCAACTTGGTCTTGTGTTTTAAATGTTCAATTTGTTTACTTGATCTTGCTGACGATTGAGCTTATTTTAAATTTTTGTGGTCATTTTTAGTTATAAAAGCTGTAATATATCGTATTGTTGTATGCCAAATTGTTTTGTAAACACTCTGAAATCCTAATAACGATTTATTTCAGATTTGAGTATTGGATGTTCATAGTCAATTTTTCAAGAATAAAACAACAAATTTGTAAAAACTATTTAGTATGTGATAAACATTTTGAAGATATGTTTAAAGTTCTTGGTGCACGCAGCGATCTAACTGTATTTTTATTTGTTCTAGTACAAACTTTTTCAAGCCGTTTGGAGTGGCAGTATTGCATCGTTGAAGACAAAAACAGCCTAGTCAGGGAAGTAATAGTCACTGTACTTTTTGTATTCATGCCTCACATTTGGTTTAGTTTAGTGATTTAGTTCAGATTGTTACTTTTACTGTTTTTTATTTGTTCTAGTACAAACTTTCTTCAAGCCGTTTGGAATGGCAATATTGGATTGTGGAAGACAAAATAGCCTAGTCCGGGAAGTAATGGTCAGTATACCTTTTTTTATTTATGCCTCACTTTCTGTGCTCCCCAACAGATTTGAAGGGTTCAGGAAAAAATGGGCTTAGTCACAATTACCAAAATGTTCAGAAAACCAAATTTAATTTAGACTGACTAAATACAAACTTTTGATACTTTAAGGTAATTGATTACAAAAAGATGTTACTTTGTTTAAATGTTGCCTGATTATATTGTAGGTTACCACTTAATTTACCAGACAGTTGTAATTTTTTATTCTAAATACTGAAAATGACAAACAAACAGTAGGAAAGTCCTTGGACATAATTTTAAATGCAATGTTTTGCATTTGCTAATACTGCTATTTTACAAAATGAGGCGGACCAGTTCGATTTTGATAAAAATGTGGCTTAGCTGCTTTTTTCTTCCTGTACCCTTTTTGATTTATAAGTTGATTAATATTTATTTTTTGTTTTAGATAAAACTCTTCAACCTCTGTGGACAATGACTTAACTTTCCAGCTAATTAACACGCTATATTTAATTATTCTATTTTGTATGTTTTTTTTGTTTTAATAAATTAATTTTGTTGATCATGCTTTTTAATTTTTTGTAAAAATATTTCAACTTGTAGTCAAGTTAGGATTGGTTCATACTACTCATTTTTTGCTTTATTGTAACAAATATAATTTTATTGCTACAATAAACGTAAAAAAGGAGTTGGTATGAACAAATTTTAATTTGACTACCACTTTTAAACTAAATATTGAAGGACCATTTTGAATGTTCCCGCGTTTTGTGTTAACTAAAGTGACCGCGAGATGGCGCCACTTCCGCCAAATAGTTCAAAGAATGCTCATCGGGTGTTATAAAACTGTCTCAAATTTTAACATTGCAGTTTTCATTCTAAAAGTAATTGTTCTGTGGATACAGTCGCTGAACCCGAAGTGTTCGCAGAAAGGCGAGTGCCACCCGTTCAGTATACAAGTGAAATTTACGCATCTACAAGTTCAATTAGAGATTGTAATCGATATCTATTTCTTTCTGATGAGTTTCTAATAAGGACGAAACCGGTCCAAGAATGACGTTAATTAAAATATTGAAAATAATTTCTTCTACGGCTTATAATAATAAAATTACACTTTCTTAAGAAATAAGATACACACAAAGTAGTCATTCCCTATTTTTAATAAAATAATGTGTGCCATGAAATGTAATAAATGAATAATTATCTAAATCTATCATTTTGACTTTATAAATTATAAAGCTAATTAAAAGTTAGTACTAACAGTATGTTATATCCATAGAAAAAGTATAATGTTCAACTCGCAAAGAATGTTTATTTCCTAATCGTAGGAAATGAGTACCATTCCTTGCTCGTAAAATAATTATTCTATACTATATCGCTGTTTTTCGTTAAATATAGTTCAGTGCCTGTTGTGGTTATAGCCAATGGAATTGTTGTTTTCCGGAAGGAAATGATTAACAGCCATAGCAGTCTGTTGACACATTAATGACACCATCATATTTTATACTTAACCAATTTTCTATTTTCCAGATTCAAGTGAAAACTTACATTCTTCTTTTCTATAAGTAGGTATAACACTTATACTTTTATATAAGTTAGAAGAAGAAAATAAAACGAAAACATTAATTTTAAATATATTATACAAATTACAATAAATATACGAAATACAATAAATTATCAATAATACAGACTAGATTTTCAGTACTAGAAAATTAATATAATCTCCTATCCTTTAACTACCATAGATTTCAGACGCAGCAGGATCCATTTAGACAACGTAAAATTTCCCACGATGACTCCATCTAATGGATGGTTCCAATTTCATTGAAATTACGAGTACAAAAACATTCTGCAACAAAATAAAAAGCATCTGTTAATAATTTGAAAGTGACAGTGTTTATTAGTCGTTTTCTCTTTTAGAATCTTCTGCCTAAAGGATTTTGCAACTAACCTTCTATCAATTATCTATAATTACAAGCTTTAAACTTTAATAAGGTAAAAATAAAACTATTTTTAACTTATTTATCAATATAAAAACGTTATTTAAAAGTAAATAACATTCAGATAGTTCGTATATTTAATAAATATATTGACATGGTTTAATAAGTCAATTGTGTTATCTCTTTAGCAGATAATGGAGAAGACAACCTGACACTAATATGGCGTGTGATCCACAAAAAATGTTTCTAAAGTAGGCCATGACCGACAAATACAGAGAAATTGTCATTTAAAAAAAAGCATAATTAATTGGGATGCGTGATTTTTTGTAAAACCTGTTTCAAAAACATATTTTTTTCACTTTATACAATATTATGAACTCTGTTATTTAAAATGGAACATCATTTCATATTACTAAAACTCTACGAAAAATTTTAGTACTAAGAATAATGTGAAAAGAAAAATTTAATGACAACAACAGAATGCATTTAACAATGACGTAAAATAACTATTACGGAAACAAATTTTAGACGTCTATTTGAAGACAATAGTCCTGATGACTTATTACAATCCTATAAGTAATTAAATGTTAATCCTTGAATTTATAGTCCTGAAAGTAGTTATTCGGGGTTTTAATATGGTCACAATCATCAGATAACAATGGTATAATACTAGTATTAAAGAAAATTAAATGCATTACTCAGATATGTATAGGAGAATATAAATAAACAATAATTTAGGTTAGAACTAATTTAGATCATTGTACCATAATATTTCTTGTACTTGTTGTATTTGAAAATACGTGCTATAGTTTAGAGAAGAAAGTTATATTTTTTTTTTCTACACCCACATGGATATTAGCTAATCTACGCACAGACTACAAAACGAAAAAGTATGCAATTGCGTTCAACTGAACGAATATATTTCATATACATTCTAGGTAGTGGAAACACTGCAAAAATATGAAATCCACCAATCACGGTTCGTATTTTTGACACCCAATCACTATTATTTCTATAATTTTAAATAAGTGACAATTCTGACAAACTAATTTTCAGTAGGTATATTGTTTAGTTATTGAGATTAAATATACATTAAAATGAGTTATTTTTGTGTAGAATCGATAAATAATAGCATTTTTATTTTTATTTCATCGACATTTTGAAAAAAAAAATAAAACTGAAATTGAAACCAATTTAATAACGAGTAATAAAACTAAAATCTGAATCAAATCTGAGCTGGGGACTAATTAAATTGAATCTTTTTTTTAATGTTTATTTTATTTTATAAATTAGCAAAATTCGTAAATTATTTTAAAATTAGTTATTTTATCTAACCTAAAATAAACTTTTATGTGACTCAGACGGTTTGAGCACGACATCGTAGGCCACCATATCCACTCTTGTTGCAAAAACTATTATTTGGATAATTAGATTTTTTTTATTATCTATTTTAATTATTTCGACATTTGTCTACTGTTCAAGGTTACCAGTTATTTGTCTTAACATCTTGTATCTGAACCTTTAGCTGTAAATATCTTACAAATTTCAATATGAAATTAAGTCATTTTTTCACATAGAGATACTAAAAAATACGCTCTTTCAGAATATGTCTAAAAAATACGGTTTATCATTTAAATTTATGGATCAGGGGTGATTGGGGGTGGCGAATATTACGTTGGGGTGGAATCGATACTATTAATTTTCCCTAATGACATTACAAAATTTCGATATCTTTTAAAACACCAGATATAATTCAAAGTTTTTGCGCGGACACCCGGTATAATAAAAATGATATCATACAATGATTAAAAAAAATTGTTTAAATTTATAATATTTTTAAAATTAATTTATTACTTAATTACAAATAACTTTTATGGTTCTAGTTAAAACTAGTCACTCAAATGGCATCGTTATAGACAACCATGCATATTTATGAAATTGGAATTTTCCATAAAAAATAATATCAAAACTGTATTTTAAATTAATTCATGTTTCATTCATATAAAATAAATATTCTACTACGTATAAGAAATAGAAACAAAAATATAAAAAATGAGAAGATAGCAGAGAATTGTGCAACAATAATTATTGAAATTAAATTAATTTTACAAATAAATAATAAGTATATAGTAGAGTATTATTCAAATATCAACTAAGGACAAGTAATTTGGGAGATGATTTTCTTCATAATTTGATCAACTAAAATGTAATAAAAATACATGAATCAAAGGCTTAAGAAATTTTTTTTGTTTGAGGCTCTTGAAATATTGTTTATATATAAAGATGAAGACATAATAATAAAAAAAGAGAATGGTAAAAATCGAAAGTTAATAATAATTGAATATAAATTATTGGCGAAATTGGTTTTGATGACAAGCAATCTGAAGATTGCAGAAAAAGAAACTAAATATATTTAAATACATAAAGAAAATTATATAAATATTCATAAGAAATCATTTGGATATATATGAAAACTTTTTTTATTTCAAATCCTATGTTGGGATAACAAATATACACTTTTCGATTATTTATATTTTTAGTCCACTAAAATTTGATTGGAATATATTAATTAACAATAAAATATTTTTAAAGTTTTATAATCTAATTTAGAGTTAGATTGCTTCATATTTGTGTGTGATATACAAATGATTACAAAATCAAAATTGGGTTCATAAGAAGTCAACTGGATATAATTAAAAATGTTTTTTTGGAATTTCTATTTGAGATGTGATGGGTTAATTACTATACGATAAGGTCCGATTATTTCTATTTTAGTTTACCTAAAAACTGTTAACATTTCGGAAATGTTAATAAACCATAAAATATTTTTAAAGGTTTAGAATCTATCTAATTTAGAATTAGATTGCCTCATAGTTGTGTGGGCTACACAGATGATTAGGAAATCAAATTTGGGTTATCAAGTATCATTAAATAAAGAAATGACCCGAAGGCGTGTACGATAAGATTTATCTTGGGTTGAAGAGAACAAATCGGTCACCGATGATGATTTTAAAATAATAATTTCTACATAATTAAAATATAATACCGTATTATCTCAGATAAATCAAAAAGTTATGTTTACATGTTGTTTACATTTTATACAATAAGCATATAAACTCAAATTAGTAGTATTTCTCATTGGCAAAACGTTTTTGGTTTACAGGTGTCATTGAAATGTTTTGTCCTCAATAATTAAAAAGTGAAATGTGAATAAATGTTTTATATTGTATTAAGGAAACGTCTAAAACTATGTATCATGTAAGGACAACTATTTATGAATTTGTTTGTAAATGGTTGTAGCCCAGTGCTTTTAACTTTATTTAGTAATACTTAACATCAACCAGGATAGATGCATGAAAAAGTTAGATTTACTTCAAACATTATAATATTCCTGAAGTATCGCTAAAATTATTTGGCAACCAGGTACAATTTAAACAAGTATTATAAATTAAAAATTTAAACAAAACCGACTTCAAAAACGTGCAGATACCATCACCACATCTTAACCAAATTTATATGGGACCACCCCTGAGGTACCTCCTTACTAACAAAAAAGATAAATCGGACAAGGTGGTAAAGCATTATCGCTAAACATACATAAAAAATGAAGAGTTTGAGGATTTTCTCATGGACCCAATTGTTAGACTTTTACCAAATTTATATGGGACCACCCCTGAAGTCGCCCCTTTCTAACAAAAAAAGAATTATTGAAATCGGACACCGTGTTAAAGAATTATCGCTGAACATACATAAAAAAAAAATATCGCGACGAATTGATAACCTCCTCCTTTTTTGAAGTCGGTTAAAAATAGATTATAATGTTTAAAGTAAGTACAACTTTTTCAAACACCCTGTAAGGCTGTTCGGCGGTGTGTACACCTGATGTGTCAAATTTTAATATGATTGATGTGAAAGTTATTGAGTAAACGTGACACAAACAACATGTCTAGCGAAACCTTGTCATTTTAGAAATTTGAATATCGTGCTGTGTTAAGGTACCTTATAAAAAAGGCAAATGTGCCAAAGAAATCAATAAAGAATTATTGGCCACTTATGCACCATGTTTACCATCATATGCAACGGTCAACGGCATCTGCTTGGAAAGAAATGTTTAGTACGTAAGTAAAAAGTAAGCGAAATCTGTAGTTATAGTAACATATTTGTAAAAAAAAATTTTGGAATGGGATAGTTTAAAAATGGTATACTTTACAAATTTTAAATCTAGAATTATAGTCTGAATAAAAGAGGAGTGCAGCAAAAGCGGGGATATAACGTCACATTCCATAATCGTACTTTGCAAAATAAGTTTCTATAATATAAATAAGGTCACTGCATATAAAATGGTATATACGCACTTCGTAGATTAAATTTTGAATGAAAAAAGATATAGGTATTATTTACAAAAAAATAAAAGTAAACCTTATGCTTCTGAAAAAACTGTTGCACTCTAACATTGAACGATTTAAATTTAACCAATAAATAACAAGGAGGATTATATGTTGTAATGGGATTAAACTTTTTTTAATATCTTGGCATTAAAAGTAACACTTCAGTCCCTAAAATCAAACATTAAAAAATTAATCAGTGTCTTCACTATAACTACTGGTATTGTATTGTCTTTTCTTATGATTATTAATATAGGGTCTATTAAGTTTTCCATTTTAACAAGATCAATGTACTTTCTTCAATGTTCTTCATTTATATCTGAAACTGCCTTCAAAAACAAATTTCGCACATCAGGTAATTCAAATGTTATATTGTTTCGAAAAACATAACCTTTTAGTTGTTACCAGATCAGTTCATTTGAATTTAAGCATGCGTGGTAAGGAGACAAAATTTCAATTCCTTTTTCTCGGAACATCTCGTCTATTTTTTGAATTTATTTTTATGTTGCCTTGCTATTTCAAGGATTTAATAATAATAATAATAATACTCTTCCTAATTCACCCCCTTGCGAGTGAATTTTAACCCCAAAAGCTTAGCTTGTGCGGGGAAGAGGACGGTTATTATTATTAACCGTGGCGCTCCGGAGCAACTTAAAGATGATTGATGGTGCCATTTGACTTACAGGTGAGGAAAACCCGGAAAACCTCACCCACCATCATGGGAGGACTGATAATATTTTTAGAATTAATTTTAACCATAATCCCTTCTCGGCATTTTAACAGTTTAACTTTTTGTTATTAGATATTTTATAACCAGCCTGGTTAAAATAGATATGGCAACGATGTAATATACCCAAAAGTGCATTTAAATTAAACCCTACGCGGCATTAAAAATAAGAAAAAGATGTAATAAATTTAACCAAATAGTACAGAATACAAATCCACTCAAATTGTAGAATGAATTTTTTCTACAATCTACTAACGAAAATCTACAAATTAAAAAAATATTTTTGGTCATTAAGATAAAATAACTATTTTTAAAATAATTTATAAATTTTACCAATTTATAAAATAAAATAAGTCCCCAGTCCATCGTCAGTTTTAGTATTTTTTTTTTTCAAAATGTGGACCAAATAAACATAAAAATGCTATTATTTATCGATTCTACACAAAAATAACTCATTGTAATGTATATTTAATCTTAACAACTGAAAAACATACTGACAATTAGTTTGACAGAATTGTCACTTATTTAAAATTTTAAAAATAATAGTAGTTGGGTATCCAAAATATGAACTGTGATTGGTAGATTTTAATTTTTGCAGTGTTCTCACTACCTAGAATGGATATGGAATATATTCATTCAGTTGAACGCAATGGCATCCTTTTTCGTTTTGTAGTCTGTGCGTAGATAAGCTAATATCCATGTGGGTGTAGAAAAAAATAATTTTTATAATCTAGGGTTAATTTTAACCAAATTTTTAAATAATTGACTCCTGTATTTATTATATTGTTACTGAAGGCAAAAATGTAATATTTAGTACAAACATTTGATCTGAATTTAACGTTAATTATCAATTAATTATCAACCGCTTCGGTTTTTCCAACAGGTTTATGTTTGGTCTGTTAATAAAGAAAGTTAAATTTACATAGTGTGAGGACAATAAAATGTATAATTACTTTTCCTGTTGTGCATTGAATCTAGCACCGTTTCTACTGACTTAAAAAATTTCATTTTTTCATAGTTTAAGGAAAAGAAAATGAATTTGCTAAATTATTATATACATATTATTTCAAAGAACTGCTTTGTCTATTATAGATTAATCTAGTACCAATTTTACTGATGCATCTCTAATGACCTAAGATGGAATAAAATTACCCCCTTTTCCGCAAATCTATCAAAAAACCTTTAGCAAAATTAAAACTGACCATTCAATATTTTTGAAACAAAACTTGCCACTGTCCCAGACGTAATACTCAGGAAATTAGATAGCTAGATGTCTTATTATAATCAGGACAAACCACCCTGAAAAGTAGGATAAGTTCTATAAGCAAAATAAGCAAAATAATATGTCCTAGAAAATGTAAAAACCTTAAGAAACCTCAAATGTCCTTCTTGTATCTCTTACATATGCCCTAATAATAATAAAATATGTTCCATATAAAATAAAGCTAAAATATGTTCAGTTAACTATTGAGAAATTTCGAGAATATACGAATTATTGTAGTTTTGCTGTACTTTCTGAAAAGCTCATGTCAATGTCAGAAAGTCAATTCTTAAAACTCAAATCATAACAAAATGAATAATTAAAAATAGTGTATCAAAATTAACGTGCAATCATTATGACAAATCCAAAAGAAATAAAAACAAATATGTATAAATATCTAATGAAAAATCAAAGTCTGCCAATCTACCCACTAAAATAATTAAAAAAACATTAAAAATATATAGGTATCTTGCAATTTTAGTACCTTTTTAGAAATATTATTTGCCTGAGGATGGTCATTCTTTAGGCCGAAATCACTTGCAAAAATTTGAATAAACTAGTAACTGGAAGACTATGATTTCCGTTTGATAAAAAAAATATAAATTTAAATTATTTATAATAAAAAAAAATTACCTACCAAAAACGAAGGTATCCAAGTAAATAATCTTAAAACAATTCAAATCACTTTCTTCTGATTAATTTAGCCGAACTGCCTGAATATCTCCACTTCGAACTGCCCGCTGAAGATGAAGACGAAGAGGAAGACGAAGAAAAAGAACTCGAAGAACTGCTCCTCTTCACGTCACTGTTTTTATTATTAACGTGTAAAAATTTGTCAATTATTTGTCTCACGTGGCTGTGAGTACGGCTGAACGGATTGGTGTACATTTTGAAATTGAGTTTGAATTTGAACTTTTGTTAGTACGACGATGCTTGAATGAAAGCGTTCGTGTAATTGATTGGTACTTGTCGCGGTACTGCGACTTATATAGATTTCAGCCTGACGGTATGTACACAGATACGGCTGTGCCAGACAAGGCCAATGCCAGTGGATTTATTTAAAGAAACTTTATACCCCATGTTCGGGACGAAGTTCATGACATAATTAACTGTCAAGAAGAATATAAAGATAAGCTTACAATGTTAACGATTTTGAAAAAAAAATATATTGAATATACAAACTTTCGGCAGTTCTAAAAACATCAAACTTATCTGTTTATTGATATGTTGTGTTGTATAAAATTAATATATAATGTAAAGATTATTTATTCTATTTCTGTTTTTGTTGCTGGTTTTCTAAAATTAGCTTTTAAATAACTCGCCACTTTTTTTATAATTTTGGGTACATTTCATACTTAAGGATGTTATGTTTAAGAAAGGATTTTTGGACATTTCAATTTTAAAAAGAAAATGGGGAGAATCTTTTATGAAAGTCTTTTTGATTTGTAGTTGGAGAAATGAAAATTTGAAATACAGCTACTGAGGATAAATAGATAATAACATATTTGGATTTTTACATTTTAAGGGGGGTGTGGGGAACTTTTGGTAAAGTTTGTATGAGAATATCGATTTTTTAAGGATAACAACTTGAAAATTGGAATTGTAGCTACTCATCATAAGTAAATAATGACAAATTTTAGGGTTTTTGGATTTCAAATTTTAAGGGGGTGAATGAGAATATTTTGATTTTTACATTTTAAAAGGTGGGAAACGGAGGGAAGGAAGGGTGGAAGTTGGTATGAGAATATCGATCTTTTTTAATAATAGGAACTTAAACATTGGAATTGCAACTACTCATCAAATAAATAACATGTTTCAGAGTTTTTGGATTTTCACCTTTCAAGTAGGTAAAATGTGGAGTGAAAGTTTTTATGGGGTATCGTAAAAATAGATTAAACAAAAACAAATAAAAATAAATAGAAATAAATAAAAATAAATAATAATAAATAAAAATAAATAAAAATAAATAAAAATAAATAAAAATAAATAAAAATAAATAAAAATAAATAAAAATAAATAAAAATAAATAAAAATAAATAAAAATAAATAAAAATAAATAAAAATAAATAAAAATAAATAAAAATAAATAAAAATAAATAAAAATAAATAAAAATAAATAAAAATAAATAAAAATAAATAAAAATAAATAAAAATAAATAAAAATAAATAAAAATAAATAAAAATAAATAAAAATAAATAAAAATAAATAAAAATAAATAAAAATAAATAAAAATAAATAAAAATAAATAAAAATAAATAAAAATAAATAAAAATAAATAAAAATAAATAAAAATAAATAAAAATAAATAAAAATAAATAAAAATTAATAAAAATAAATCCGCACCAGAAATGTGTTAAAGAGATTCTTAGTTAGATTAATATGTCTTAATATTATATTATTGTGCTTAACTATCAGTGACTCAAACGTAAGAAGCGCAGATTTAATATTTGCACATATATCTCTAGGTCTTACTAATTTCCGGGTGAAAGCAGGATGCGAATAATGTCGGCGTTACCGGTTTATACGGATCGATCGCATTGGCAGAGGTGCTTTACAGAAATAATGATGCAAAAAAGTTATTAAGTTAACTAATGACTATGAAAAAGCTTAGCAACATCCACTCTTCTGTTCTTTTCAAAAAAACTGGATGACCTATAAAAAATTTTAGTTACTTAGGAAAGTCCTCAACCGCAAATTAGAAACTGCCATGATTGGAGACCAGACTAGATGTAGTGAATGCAATAATGACGAGGGATACAGCTGTATCATATGAACACTTTCATCTTATAATACAGTTCGTTTTTACATGTTTTAAGTATTTAAAAACAATCAAAATATATTTTGTCCATTGAGGACAAACAAATAGCTGTTGGTCCATCAGATTTTTATTGTTTAAAACTTAAACTACTTGCAATAATTGTGCATAACTCACTACCCTAAAACAAAATATTTCCATACATATTCCGTGTTTTTTTTATATTTTGATATTGTACAAAGAAAACTTGTGGCGAATTTTTGTGATTCTTGAAAATTGTTGAAAATTGACATAATGCAATTAGATAGGTTACTCCTCACTTAATATGAAGAAATAAAAAAGAGAATATCGATTGAAAATCCTAAAACAACTAAAGGATACATTTGGAAATGTAAAAAATTAAATTAAGGAATCCATCCGCAGAACACCAAGGTAAAAACAAACCAAAGAAAAATTGAAAACCTGAAAAGAATTAAAATTGTCTAAGCCTGGGATCGAACCTGGGTATCTTAATTCACTTCTTGATACCTTTACCAATAAGGCCACCTGAACACATAGCTACGACGGTTGAATTGCCTACACCAATACTGCATTGATGGCTTCAGGAAAAATTAAGAAAGCTGAGAAAGAGGAGAATGTGTGTACCGATTGGAGTTTTATTTTAATGTTTTTAAAGTTTTTAGTTAGTCTGTCGCAGCTATGTGTTTCGGTGGTTTAATGAGTATATTCGGAGATCCAAATTTTATCCCTCCTTTATACACATTTCTTCTTTGTTTATCAACTTTTCTAATTTCGAACTGGTGTTGTTTTTACTTTGAGTTGTGGGGATGGATTCCTTAAATTCGCAGGGAGAATTGTGGTTTTCATTTACACATTTCCAGATGCATTCCACCCGAAGCTAGATTAGTTGCGACTTTAAGATATTTGGCAACTGGATAACCTCAAAACAAAGACTACTGCTTATCGGACTCAATTTGACTGGTAGTATTTATTATTTGTCATTGTTCTACAATAATATTTTTTACCAAACATTATTGTTGTCGTGGATAAACCTCGAGAAAACGACCACCCTACACGGTATTGTTTCCGCCAAGGCCTGCGGACTGTGCAATTAAATTTATTCAACATATTTAAAGGGATTATGTCTTCAGAACTGCATGAAAATAGTGAAACATTATTTAAAATTGAATTTTAAGATTATAGCATTTATATATAATATTGGTTAAAGGTCCATGTAAAAATAGTTGGTCCCTTTAAGTCTACCATATAAAAATTATATTTTTGGGAGCTTTACCTGTTTGGTTCTAATAGCAAATTCAAAAAAGGCATACACAAATTATCGTTTCTTTAACAACACGTATGTAATTTGCGAAAAAATTCAACTTCATTTAATATTCACACTCCCCCTGCTTATCTAGTAGACCTTGATCTAATCGCAATTGACCTACCTATCGACAATTTATTAATATGTAATTTTATGTTCTTGTAATAATACGTTCACTAAGTCCATACTTGTGAACCAGTTATCGCATGTTAAATTACGGTTTGTTCTCGATATAGGTTCTATCAACCTGAGAACTATACTGGATGGGTTATTAGCTGCTTCATAAGGGCCTTCAGGTTGCTGTCCAACGTAAACTTCTAGATTTGAAGCATAGGATGTAGCAGAATCAACAAGGGCAAATATTTTTATACCATATTTATTTGGCTTACTTGGGATATATTGCTTGAAAGAGCACCTTCCCCTGAAAGCCTCCAATATTTCGTCTATCGTAGTATTCGCACCAACAATGTACGCCTTCTTACAATTTTCAACGAAAGAATCGAATAAAGTTCTTATAGGTGCCAATTTATCAAACTGTCTTCTGTCCTCCCTGGTCTCAAGATTATCAAAGCGCAGACATCTTAGTAAAAAATGGAAACGATCGCGAGACATCACTAACCAAAATCGCTCAACTCCAACACCATTTCTATCCCACCACTCTTTTGTATTTAGTCGACTACTTTTTAGTGTTTCAGCTTACTATAATAATCCAAGAAAAGCTCTTAATTCGCAGACATCTGTAGGCTTACCCCTTCGTTCTCTTGCGTAGCCCTCAGTCAATTCAGAAATGTAAACATTTGTATTTTCAACTATTAGTTTCAACATTTCATCCGTGAAATAGAGAGACCAGCATTCCAAAGCTGATTTGGCATTTTTGCTATAGCTTCTGACTCCTGGAAGTCTAACAATTATATGAAGATATAGAAAACTTACCAGAAAATGCAGAAGGTGGGTTACAAAAACAATAACCACAACCGGGGCGCCGGGTTTCAGAGACTTTTCGCTTTATATATTTTTAAAGAGACTACTTGTTGAATCACCGCTCACAACAATTTGAACTACGGGCAAAGTTAGGAAGGTAGATGGGTCCGCCGAGCTTTACAGAATATTGTCGAGAAATGCCGAACGTTCATATCATCATCAAGTCTCATAGACCCGGCGCCCCGCCCGCAGGGTTAATGATAGCCCAAAATAGAAGAAGAAAAAATACAGTGTAAAATAGAATTGCTACGTTTAAATATCCACATCCGTTTTTTTACCTGTCAAACGTTTGTTTATCCACATCAAACGCATCTAATTTACGTACCTTGAATCACGTGATCAAAGATTTACAACATCTCATATGCATCCTATATGGACAAACAAATAAAGCAAATGTAGTCTGAAATTGCAAAGATAGCAACGTGTTAACCCTATCATGATATTTTAGCTGTTATTTATTCTAACACTCGCCAACCTTTTATCTTGTAATTATTCTGATTAATAAACAGAGAAATACAAATAAGTTATATAGGCTTAAAAAATAATTTAAAGCAAGATAAAACTATAATAATGGTGAGGAATAGATAAACAATAAGAATTGGTCAGTATTAAATATCATGAGTATTCATATCACGAAGTTTTTAAATAAATTACTACTGAAAAACTGTAAAAGTTTTTTTTCTGTTTTAATTTAACTAAAATTCTCAAAAATAGAATTATATTTAGAATTGATAAGTTGACATCTGTACTGTAATCAAAAAGGGCTTTTCAATTAGAATATGTCTTCTAAGTCATTCATTCAAGTCAGAGTTAGTAGAATTATTTCTACGTTTAATTAGTTTAGTTTAAGTAGTAAAACGGGAGTTGCTTATATAAACAGAGCTTTGATTATAATATGAGGAAAATAAAATTCGTTTCAAGTCTTTCTACAATATTTTAGGTATATACCAATTTTTCGTTAAATGCATTTTGTAATTCTTAGTTGTCTATGTAGTTCTATCACACCCTGTATTACTTATAATAAGTATCTGATATGAAATGAAACAAAAAAAACAGTCAGAAGTCATATTCTAACTATGGTAATACATGTAAAATGCACCATAATTCAGAAACTGATATTCTTAATTTTTTGAACACGCTGTATAATTTATTTTGCAAAGTGTAAGTAAGCATGAACAAACTATATACAAGTGTAATACATGACATAAGTTTAATGGAGAAAAGAAGAAATACTAAAGAGTGGTAGATATATATTTGAAAATATTAATTTTACACTCCTTACTTTTGAATCCTTCTAACAGCTCACCCTGTAGAGCTGCCTACTTGAGGACCATAAGAAACTTGCCCCTAATGACCTGAAAAATAACATACTAAAATTTGAACAAATTCTCTCAGTACCCAAAATCAATGTAAAAAGTGCGGGGTCCTTTAAACAAAGCTGTAAATTTGGGTATTCCAGGGACGCAGGACCCGTCGTTAGTGCACCTACGCTGCGAGCTGGAGGCACAATTCAGATTTCTTTTCAAGGTTTTACTGTAGACCTGTTAAAGAGTAATACAGTTAGGATGACAAAAAAGTTTTTGGGTGACAATTTATAAAATTTAGAATTTCTATTTTTAAATTGTTAATCTCTTATTTATTATGAAACCGAAAGTTTTTTGAAGTTAATGTTGCAGTTTTGAAATTTCGAAATTAGAAAGATCAGTTTACTGACCTTGATTTAAACATCTACAGTCTATGTGGTCTATACGGACGTGATTCATAGTATAATTGAAGATTAAACGACTTACCTGTAAGCAAGCTAAATGTTAATTATACGAGAACAATGTCCACCTTCCCAACCCTTCTTTTGACCCGACAACTGATTTTTCATTTTAAATGGAGCACTTTAAACGTAATGAGTAGGTTATGCAGATGTGAATATACAGAAGCTAAACTTTATTTAGTTCGTTAAAATATAGTGGCTTATGTAACACCAGAGGCGTTACTACATATTATTATATGGTCTATGCGAACGTGGTTCACATATAATTACGATTGAACTTCCTTACAGGTAAGCAGTATAATCTTTGATTGTATAGAATATATACAATATGTTTGTACCAACGACCCTTTCATCAAAACCGAATAGTTCTACAAACTGTAGATGCTGTCGATACGAACTGCCGTGATCTATTCAACTTGATTTCATTTGACTATGACAGTAGGCAACCGCACAAATGCATTAAGCGACAAAGTATAATTTTCCGCTATTCCTACGTAATACAAATTCAGTTTTTAAGTTACACTTTATATAAGACAAAAACGAGTTCTGGGTTTGGAAAAGAAAACCAATAATCTGCTGATTACAAAGAATTGGAAATGCTCAATAGGTAAAACATGTATTAGATGAAAAATATAAAGAGGAAAGGAAAACACTTCGACAAACTTGGATCACAGTTTACAGTTATATCAAAAACATTACTACAAACAATCTGTATTCAAATTACGAATTCGCTAGAAGATATTGATGTATTAAAATAAAACAATTTAGATCTATTTCCTTAATCCAAAAATGCAAATTTCACTTATTTTTAAAACAATATATGAACTTCGCACACACACCCATTATTATTATAAAATAAGCAAATCATAAAAATCGAGGACTAATTTAAGGATTTACAACATTAATGTCTATTAAATCGAGCACATGGTAGAAAAAAGCTTTTATGAACTCAGTAATAAATTCATTTTTTTTTGTTTAATTATTAACACGAGCTAAATGGAAATGTTGTGCTCGTAGTTCTAGGTAATTATTTATAATTTTAAAAGTTGTTTTTTTATCAGAAAATACAAATCTGACAATTTACTAATTTACTTTTTCTATTTTTATTTCATAGAAATCGAAGGTTAAAATAAGAAACAGAAAAAATAAATAAAAGCGACTTTTTTGTATTGCATTTATACAGTATGAGAACCTAAATGAATAATAAATGATAAAAAATGAATTGTTATATACTCGACTTGCTATTCTTAAAAAGTAAATTTGTATGTAAAAAGGCACACCTCGAACGATCATGGACGGGATTCTGTTTCACGATTCGACTCGAATTCATTATTAAACTCCATAATAGCAATTCCATTTAGCCTAATTCCACAATAGACTCATTTGTTAAACTCAACACCACTAGAATAGTCGATTCCAGGGAGGTCGTCTCCACCTTGCTTACAACAACCTAATTACGAGAATGGAATGCACAACTCGCAACATCATCTTATTCATGGAGATTTGTATCTAAACGATTTATATCAAGAAGTTTATGAATATTTATATCTAAGAGTTTGGTGCCATCCGAAGACCGAGGTTTGATTCACCTATAGAAGATCATTGAGTCCAGAATAGGAATCCCTTTGAAGAAGGCATACAATTCCATACAAATCACCCTAATATAACTACCTCCTGTTATATCAGATAAGTTTTTATTTTTTCAATAAATCATCTAAATTTGAATTAAGTAAATCTCTGTGAATTAGAATTTGTTACTGCCTTATCTAAAACTTGATTTAAATATAATACCTTAATGGTTAGTGATTTTCTATATTTTTATCACTAATCTATAGTCAAGTATAATAAGTTTTAAATATAGTGGTGCCCAACTTCTTTTTCAAGGTAATACGAGTTATTTAACAACCTGACCTACTCCCAAAATCAATTGAGCTTAAAACACTAAGCAGGGGTCAGGGCACTTGGGCCTGGGAACTTTTTTACTGCGCATGCGCGGCCATAGCCACGAAGTTGGCTAACCTACATGTGTCATCTGTCAATGTGTCATCTGTCAATTCTTCTTCTTTTTTTTATTAGTTGTCAATTCTTCTTCTTTTCGCTGTCAGTTTTTGTTGGCTGTGGAACGCGGGAGAAAAAGGCCATCGGCTGCGGCGGCGGCGCCCTCTGGCGGTTGGATTAGAATTTGTCATCTGTCAGGTGTCTGTCATCATCTGTCAGCTGTCCGTGTGTGTGTCATACGGTCGATCCGTCAACTGTCCCGATGAGGATTTCGCCAATGAGCGGCGAACATAACCCCCAGTTTAAACGGTCGTCAGACAGCTGCCCGTGGCCCCTGGGGCCCGCCACGAGGCGCGCGCCACGCGGAGTCGCGCCGATGAACATAACCCCACTTTTAACGGTCGATCCGTCAACTGCCCCGATGAGGATTTCGCCAATGAGCGGCGAACATAACCCCCAGTTTAAACGGTCGTTAGACAGCTGCCCGTGGCCCCGGGGCCCGCCACGAGATTGTAAATTATGTTGGTTAACCTGTAAAAATAATAACTTGTCGTCGCTTCTGTCAACTATATATATATATATATATATATATATATATATATATATATATATATATATATATATATATATATATATATATATATATATATATATATATATATATATATATATATATATATATATCCTCTTACGTCAAAGCTGTCACTTACGCTTCGTGGGGTAGTGTGTATTGCCTACAATAAATGTCCCGCAACCCAGATGTCATCTAAAAGTAATATGTGTTGCCTAACATTAATTTTGCTAAACGCTGTCAGCCAACGTTAGTTTGTAACTTCCTACATTTTACGTTAGCCACACAAGGCCCCATCTAGACCCACACCGAACGTCACTACCACTACCGCATTCTTCTTGCTGTCAAGATAAATAGCAAAAATGATGATGTTTACCCCGAGTCGTAAGGGAGCAATATTTATTTAATGAAGTGCCAAAAGGGCCGAGGTGGCGAAGCCACTTTTTCCGCTTAATCTTTAAAGAATACACGGTGCTGCATTACCAAAGGGGCCATAGTTGGTTAGTACAGAAAATGTAATACCAAGGAGACATTACTTTTCTGGGTCTCTGAATACGGAAAGGTAGCAGTCAAAAGTTCAGTATTTGAGAATAAGTCTAAGAAGTCGTATTGTTCGTATTGTAGTCATACATCATCGTCGTTTCCTTATTACTTACAAGTACAATAAAAATACTATACGTTTATTGTCGATGATAAAAAGGTAACAAAATACTCTTCGTCCATTATCGTATCGTATGTAAACCTGCGCAGTACGTTATTGTCGTGTCATCGTCTTAATCTTTATTAAAAATAAATACAATTACAATATACCATCTTCGTTTGTACTCGATTATCTTCACATTTAACATTTTCAATCTTAATAATCAAAAACATTTATTATTACCATCTTTTTTTTTTTTTTTTTTTTTTTTTTTTTGTCATCTCTACAGGTTTTCGTATGCCTATTCAATATTCTTTTTAACCTAAAAATATGGCATCTGTCATTTGTCACTATTAAAAACGTTTGTACTCACTTTTTTCGTATATTATTATTTAGTTTCAGTATTTTTGCATCATCTTCTGTCTCGTATGACTCGTTAAATCCAATAAAAAGGCCTCATTTATTTTTAGAAAGTAATTATCGATTGCTTTTATATTTAGCATTTCTGTCCTAAAAATATGACATCTGTCATCTGTCACTATTAAAAAACGTTTGTACTCACTTTTTTTCGTATATTATTATTTAGTTTCAGTATTTTTGCATCATCTTCTGTCTCGTATGACTCGTTAAATCCAATAAAAAGGCCTCATTCATTTTTAGAAAGTAATTATCGATTGCTTTTATATTTAGCATTTCTATCCTAAAAATATGACATCTGTCATCTGTCACTATTAAAAAACGTTTGTACTCACTTTTTCCGTATATATTTTATTGTTTAGTTTCGGTTTTACATCTTCTATCTTAAAAATTATGGCATCTATCATAAAAATCCAATATAAAAAGCCCCATTCTTAGACATTTAAATACACTTTTTCATTAATTACTGACATTTCAGTATGGTATCTTCGCTTATATTGTATCTTTCATTATCCTAAAAATATGACATCAGTTGTTTTTTCAACCCAAAAAGATAATAGCTATCGTTAAAGACATCTGTAAACCTTTGTACTCACTTTTCCCCTAATTATTGACATTCATTTGTTACGATATTCTTACTTATTTAGTTGCTGTATATTTCTATAAAAATAAGACATCAGTCAGTAAATTCGGTTAGTATTAGCACCACTAGGTTATTTTATACTATCTTCTGTCATTTTTGTTTTTAATTACATCTCTCATTAAATCCATTAGTATTAAAACTTTTGTACTCACACACATTTTCGTTTTCTGTTTTTAAAAGATTTCTATATAATAATTATCGCTGAGACGTTGTTCAAAGCAATATTATCATTTCTTGTGGTTACACATCCTGTAAAAACTCAACATATTGTTAGATATCTACGATGTATTATACGACAAAAATATATATACAGGGAAATATCTATCTAAAAGTATACACAGTGTAATAACAAAATTAATTATAAAGGCTACCGAAAATGTTTTAAATACATACGTTTTGAAAACATCAAAAATAAGAAAAAGAAAAGAAAATATCTATAGGCAATCTGTAGACAGATATCAATACCAATGCTAATAAATGTAAGTTTTCAATCAACAAACTCTTATTTACTTTTTTGTACGACTAATTCTAATGTTAGATTTCATTCAAAGTACAACAAGTATAATTTTCTACGTCAAAGCTAAGTTTTCATTCAACAAGCTCATGCAATATGAAGAGTATGAAGGACTTATACGAGAATATTTATAACAAAACATGGAGCTTAAATCATATAAAATGACAGATGCATCTTCAAGTATCATTGTCAAAAAAAAAAAGTTTATATTTACTAGAACATTTTTCGCAGGAAGTCATTAACGTAAAACAGAATCCTTCCTGATATAAAATCATCTCAAAACATTAAGTTAAAAGATAAGTTATGGCATTCTACAAATATTAATGACGTCAAAATTTATATTAGCAAAAGTTTTATTTTTGACTTTTATTTTGAGTAAGTAAAAAAAGCAGAAGTCTTTAGTATTATTATTTTATTCATAAAAAGAAATAATTTTTGTTAACATAGTTTTCAATTGATTCAATATGCTATCATCAGGACATGGTACTCCAAACAGATTCCAGCTAAAGGTTCCTGCTTCTACAACTTTTCTTGTATATTCACTGTATTTATAGTAGGTATTTCGATAGAAAAAGTATATATGTCCATCTATATATCTAAATGCAGAAGTTAGATCTCCAGGAATTCCAGGAAACAGATCTCTTGTTCTTCCACGATTAAGTATTTCTCCAGTTTCATTAAATTCAATGTATATATCATTGTTGTACAACAGGTATATTCGCCCACTGTTTGTTTGAAATAGAGCATTAATAACTTTAATATTTTGAATCGGCAGATTAAAACTATGTTGAATGTTTAGATTAGGAAACGTCACTACGTACACCATTTGTTTACTGATTGTAACCAAGTCTCCAACAGAGTTTTGAAAGATATGTGAAATGTTGTGAGATTTGAGCTCTCTAGGAAGATAATCGACAATAAGTTCTGATGTGAGTGGAATATGCATATCATTTAACTCTAATTTCCACAAAAAACTTTCGTGGCCTACATACATTCGATAACTAGGAAAGCTTTCTGCCGTTGCTAAAAACATGAAGTTAGGTATTTTAATATTGCATAAATTTGTAGACGATTTTTGCGATGGAATGTTGGACAATATATTTGACTCCGTTGTAGCTGTAGTTGTGTGTGATTTAGTGTGGTATTTAGTTGACGTCTCGATGGTGGTTGGTTTTATAGTTGTGGTGCTGGTTGGCTTTTTAGTTGTGGTAGGTTTTGTAGCGGTTTCAGTCATCATTTTAAAAATATTTGGAGGAATTTTAGCAAATTTTTGTCGACTTCCATACAAGGATTCCATACCTATTACATCATCTTCATCGAGTGGTCTATTTTCTTCTTGATACCAAGGATACATAATTGCATTTTTATTACTACTATGCCCTAAACCAAGTGCATGTCCAATTTCATGAACAAGCACCATAAATAAGTTGTATTGTTCTTCAGGTGTTTTTCCATCTCCTATATACCACGGTTCTTCTTCATCAATATGAATCTCGATGCATGTGCCATTACTAGGAAAATACGAGTGAGCGAGTTTTCCTCCTGGACCATCAAACTTAAATGCACATTCATGATTTCCTTGACAATTAAAGCGAGTGTTATGATTCCTTTTTGTAACGAAAATCGCAATATCTGCGCTTGGATTAGGTATGCGAACATTTTCAAATGTTAGAGTAGTATTCTGCGCCCATATATCAAAAGCCTTCTTAGCTATTTCAAAATACCTTGTATGCCGTCCCGCTTGAGGAAAGTACCACTTTAAATGTTTTTTGTTCCATTTGGAATGTACAGTAAAAGAATTATCACCCTGAGTACATCTAGGTTTATTTATTAAACGAACGGTTTCTTTGTTTAATTTTCCATCGACCGGAAGATTATTGGTTTCTTGAAAATCTATCAATGCACTAGTAATATCAGTAAGACCATTTTCACTTTTATTTATGTAGCCGAAATGTTGTAAATATGCCAAAGCATCATCTTGAGTTATAGCAGCCGCAGCAGCAGCAGCAGCAGCAAGAAAGAATAAAGAAAGCACGTCTGTATTCTTAAACATTTTGAATGATAATGAACAATGAATATGAAAATAAAAGAAAACCAGTTTTCAAAAAATCATTTATTTAAATCATTAATTACAGAAATTTTATAAAAATAAATGTACTCTCTAAGAGCGTGGTTTAACAAATCGTTTAGAAGTATTATTTCACACATTGAAAATAACAATTGTACAGAGTCATCACGTGTTTTACAGAAATCGATAATATTATTATAATATAAGCAGAAATTAAGTTCTTCTAATGTAGCCACTCTATTGGACACCAATTGTTTGTTAATTTCAAGAACTTCCTGCACTTCCTCTTCACACAAATAGTATTCAACGCCATGTTTCTTTACAACCAAGAATTTGATGTCGTCATAAACCAGTTGCGTAATCATACAATAATCGCCACATGAAAATGTTATAGGGTCATACTCGTCTGGATATGTAGGCAAGTCTTCCTCGAAAAAATCATCCATCTTTTGTCTGAGAATATCAACAAAAAGAGCCCATTCGAAAGTTCCAAAAGATATTTTAGTAGACCTAAAGTGTTGAGCCAAAATGATTGCTGGAGTAAACGATCTCGCTGGACTTATACCGCATCGAATGTCGTATCCTGATAACATATATGAGGTTTGAAGTAGGTAATGCATCTCACGTTTTGCAGCATCTTCATAGGATTGTACAATTTTGTCAAGTTCTGCAGAAGGTTTTAGCTTTTCGAAAAATTGATCGAATTCAGCATCAATATCATCCATAATATCACTATCGCTATCACTCTCGACTAATACTTCGATACCACTGTCTTGACTGAACATTTTTACTGATCGACTGCAAACAACTGAGAACGTCAAGCTTGATTTCTGCAATTTATACTTTTGCTCTCCCCACTTTTACCTCCTATTCATAGTCTCCCACTTTTACATTCGGTAGATTGTACAAAAAGGCCCGTGACTTGCAGAAATTTGTTCGTGTTTTCCATAAGATCCTATACAAAATCATCGTTTTTGATCCAACTGTTACCTTTTAGCCCCAACCATTTAACGTACATTTTATTTCCTTTGCGTTTAAGAATCTTCTCCACCAAGTAGATATCAGGATTTGCGGTTTTCTGTAATTCTTCTTCGTAGAATGCGCCTTTGATTGGTGCACCCTCCATGTCCTCGAGAAGATACGTAGAGGGATTGGTTATCTTATATTTTGCAACTTTAAATAATTCTGTAGTCCAATTGGGCGTATAGCCTTTTTCAAAAACGTGTTTCGCTTTACTAATGCGTACAATGTCGCCGACTTTAAGTTTTCTAGGCCCTGCAATTTTCAAGTGAGAATATTTTTGTTTCAAAATATATTTTTCGTTTGTCTTGTTTACCTGCGCAGGCTTACATCCAATCGTTCTATGTCTGGTTTCATTATATTCTTTTGTTAGGTTAGGTAAGGCATCAAGCCACTTGTATGTTCCAACTAAACTAAAGTATTTATATAATTTCGATTTTAAAGTTCTTATTGCTCTTTCGGCAATTGCAGCTTTGACAACACTGTATGAATTATAATGATTAATGTTGTATTTTTTCATTAAATTTTGGAATTTTGTATTGAAAAATTCGGTTCCTTGATCTGTTTGTACATTTTTCGGTATTCTTTTGGAGTGAGCGAGAACATCGGCAAACGCTTTCGTTATTTCCTCACCTGTCTTTGTCTTAAGTGGGCGTGTCCACATAAATTTTGAAAAACAGTCTATTATAACCATAATCATTTTGAAATTTTTATTTTGATGCGCATAAGGACGCATTTCAGCCAAATCCATTTGCCATAGATCATCTAAACCTTTAATAATTGTACGACGTCTAGGATAGTTTTTACGAGCAGGTCTATGCAACTCGTTGACAAGCTGGAGCTTGTCCTTCGAAGCCATACTATTGAATAAAAGATTTAATGTTTTATAACGAATTTAAGCATTAGTGAAAAAAATTCTAAGAATGAGTAGTATTGACGATTGCTTTAAAATTTGCATCCAAATCTAAAATCAATTGATTATCTTGCAACAATTGTTCAGTCAAATTATCTATTTTAACAATCATTTCATTGCGAATTGATTTCATATCTATATCATATAACTTGACGAATTTTTCGCTGATACTTTCAAGATCTTTTTGATGTGTTGATACTTGTTGCGTTACATTCGAAAGTTCACGCTTAATGTCAACATCACCTATTTTAATCATATCACCAATTTTTTGTATTTCTAAAGATAATTTATCGTTAATTTGATTAATAGAAGTATTCAAAGCAACGTTCACCTTATCTATATTTCTTTGATGAAGCAAGGTCAATTGTGCAAAATTCTCATTTAATGTTTGTATTTTCAAAAACAAATCATGATTGCTTTTTTTCAACTGATCCTCCAATTTTGCGATATCGCTTCGAAGATATCCTTTATTGGTTTTAATCGCATCATCAACGTATTTTTTGGTTGCCATATGTTTGCCTGCTATAGGTGGATCTCTCGTGATGAATGCCTCAATGTCTCTAGTTTTATCTGCAATACCGTTTACACTGTCATTTAACTTGTCCAGAGTTACTTTGTTTATGCTATAATTATTTTTAAAACTGTTTTCCAACTGCCTTAATTTAAGCAATGGTTCCACCGCCTTAGAACTTTGTCTACGTCCAAACTTATCGAGACTCATGATGAAAATGATTATAATATGTAATGTACTCTAATATATGATATCTGCTTCTCGAAGTTCGTCGATTATGCTAACGATTTCGTTGTTTACCGAAGTATTTCCAGCATTCTTCGAAGCCATCAACAACTTCAATCGATCGCAAAGTTCGTTGGGATCATCCCAATAAACATATTCTATAGGCTTCTTATTGTAAATTAATTGGTTTTTATTTAACATACCTTTACCAGAGTACTTGACGACGACGATCCCTTTACCACCCTGTATAAACATAGGTTTTATTATATTTAAATATTTGTCTCTCCTTGTACCTTTCAAATTTCCTAAAGAATTTCGGTGTACCTTAGACATTTCTAAAAATTGTTTATAGGGGACCAAATCCTCCTTTGTATAACTAGGATCACTGTAGAAAATAAGCTGATATAATCCTGGTGTTCCCTTTGCATAATACCACTTTCCATCAGAATTTAGGATTTTTATACTTCCCATGTTTTTGTCAAAGTCTATACGCTTGTCACCTAAATACCACCAATCGTTTCCAGGTTCATAAATAGGACCATACACGGGATCAATTTTATCATCTTTATTCCAAAAATCTTGAATGTATGGTTGACTCATTGGCGGATACTGTTCAAGGTATTGCTCAACTACTGCTGGTGCCATCCGTTCTTCAGAATGTTCAGGTTCATCAACTTCGCTAAATTCTTCACGGGTACTACCTCCATCATCTTCAACTATAGTGTCTATCGGTATGTTTTTTATTTTTTGGTGTGGCGATGAGGCTGTTTGTGGATTGAAATGAGACAAAGAGAAATCCTGCTGATTTGTTAACTCTGTTTTCGGCTCGATCTTTGACACGTTTAACAAGTTATTTGAATTTTTTTGAATTTTTCTCAGAGGTTCGGCAATTGGTTTAAATAATCTATTAATAGATTCATCCTCCTCCGTTCGACCTAGTTTCAGAGCCAAGTACTTTCTTCGAATAGAACGTTTAAGTTCGGCAATTTTTCGTTTGCGAGCTGCATCCGTCGACATCTTGACGTCAAATAATGAGTAACGTATGACACCTACATTTTTATATATTTATCAAAACCCTTACGATATCGGCCATCGTTAAGATCAAAGTCTTTTGCGATTACAAGAGTACCGTATCGATCGTTCCAACATTCAGAACATACCTTTTTGAAATCGTCAAAGGACATGTCAGGCGATACGTGTTCGTCAAAAATATGTTTAAGGTTAATCTCATCCTGTTTAAATACCACAATTACGTTACAGTTATCTCTCACCATCTGTTTTGGAACTTTAGAATAAGTTTGACAGAGATATGCAGCATCGATATCTTTGTGTCGACACATGGAGTAATATTCACGAATTTTCTGCTGCCCATCACATGCTACATCATCAAATATGAATATTGAATTTGGTTTAGCATCGTTGGGACTTAGAATTTCTTCGTTGTCTTTGAATGGGAAATAACCCACCTCCTTCATACCAGATAAAACTTCTTTCAGCAATTGGTACTTTGGTTGGTACAATGACTTTGAATAAACATAAACATTTTTGAATTTAGCTCCATTCGGATCGTAAAGAAGCGCCATCATTGCGTTCGTTTTCCCGCATCCACTAGGTCCACATATAATAGCACGAAACGAATTAGGTAATAATTTACCATGTTTACTTTCAGTTTTTTCCGTATTAAAATCTAAGTTGCTTATGGGCAACGTCTGAGTCTGTTGAACTACCTTCATCGTTTATCGTAATTTTATTGCGATACCCTATATATAAGCAAATTCACTAAAGTATGCATCATTCTAAATGTTGGTGTACGAGGGACAAGGTGTTCTCAATACTATTATCAACAAGTTACCGTTCGAACTTCATTTTCCGGGCTATAGATACTGTGGACCCGGTACTAAATTACAAAAACGTCTTGCGCGTGGTGATCCTGGCATTAATCCTTTGGATACTGCATGTAAAGCACACGATATTGCATATTCCGAGAATCATTCTTTAGACGATCGCCATAAGGCCGATTGGGAACTTAAAAACAAAGCTTGGGAACGCGTCAAGTCGAAGGACGCGACTTTTGGTGAAAAATCAGCCGCTTGGCTTGTTACTACAGGAATGAAGGCTAAACGTAAAATGGGTGCAGGATTAGGCGACCAAGCTGTTGCTTGGATGCTTAAAGTGGCTAAACGAAAACTTGGGTTAGGAGCGATTACAGGAAAAGTAGGAAAATCTTTGAAGAAGAATCCTTCATCGGATCTGAAAAAGTCAGCCGCTCATGCGTTGAAAGTAGCACGAATGTTAATTAAAAAATCTGGAGGGCGAAAAAGTGTTAGAATTCCTAGGATAATTCCGATTCCAAAGAGCGGAGGATTCCTTCCTTTGATTCCATTATTTGCTGGTCTATCAGCTCTTGGTGCGTTATCAGGAGGCGCGGCCGGCATCGCCAAGACAGTCATCGATGCCAAGAATGCTCAAAAGAAACTTGAAGAAGATCAAAGACATAATAGAGCTATGGAATCTATTGGTAAAGGATTATATTTACGAAAAAACGCAAAAGGAGGATTGGGATTATTTTTAAAGAAACAAAAAAACTACCGTTGAAGCTACCCTCTAGACCTCTATACGATAAAGACTTGATTGCGTATGCTAAACGTTTAAAAATACCATATTTTCGTGGAGTTTTCATGAGAGACACTTTACCAAAGACATCTCACCGAAAAGAATCCGCCATTTTAAATTTAGATACGTCGAGAAATCAAGGAACTCATTGGGTAGCTTATAGAAAGATAAACGATATCGTAGACTATTTTGATTCATTCGGTAATCTAAAGCCGCCGAAAGAACTTGTTCGTTATTTAGGTAAAGCAAAAATATTTTACAACGACGATCCATATCAAACTTATAACCAAATTAATTGTGGACATTTATGTTTAAAGTTTCTATACAATGGAGGCCATACTAGCGTACATAGACGGAAAAAGGACGCTACAATCCCTTAAAGAAGATGAACTAAGCATACTTCCTGTCGACTATTTGATACGCCATGTTAGACCTGGAGAATTGCTGGATGTTTGGCACAAGTTACCTAATGAATATAAATGTAATTTTAATTTACAAATTCGTTTACCTTGTTACGTACATTATAATAGGCCTGACGCTCAAACTCACTTTGATGGGCCTGCAGATGCGCAGGCTGATTGTCACGCTTGTAATTATTATTTTAAAAAATAAATGATAAAAATTATAAATGTGTATATATATAAATCCTTACATCACTCATTCTACATCAGTCATGTTGTTAACTTTAACGAGTACCACTAACGAGTTCTCATTCGTTCCGCAGACCCCAATCATATTAAATCCTGAAAATTCATATTTTCTAGGATTGTTGGGGTTCTGTTCGTACAATTCAATACCCAATATTGATGGAGAGAAGTTTTACTATTATGAAAATAATAATCGAAAAAAATTAAAGACCATCGAAATTCCTACGGGGTGCTATGAAATTACGGATATCGAAAAATATATAAAGAAGGAACTGGAGGTGCGAACCAACAGCATTGACGAGTTTTCATTGCAGCCGAATAACAATACTCTCAAATGCGAAATATACTGCCGAAATCACGCTATTTCATTTGTACAGGATGATAGTCTTGGTAATATTTTAGGATTTTCCAAGACAATTCTTGCTCCAGACCGAAAGTATGCATCGGATCTACCTGTAAACATTATAAAAGTATCTAGCATACACTTTGATTGTAACATTACTGAAGGAGCCTTCTACGGAGATAGACCTACGCATTCAATATACGAGTTCCCGATAATCGAAAATCCTGGATATCAGATTATAGAACGTCCACATAATCCGATATACTTACCTGTAAGCAGTAGCAGAGAAATAACAAACATAACTGTTGTGGCGCTTGATCAGCAGCAGAGACCCGTAAACTTTCGCGGTGAACTAAGTACTCTTCATTTGGAGTTACAAGAACGTTAAATGGGTTTAGTTATAAACACTTCTGCATACGTGACGTTGCCAGTACCAACCAGAGCTCCTCAGCGACAAGTCGTTATATCTACACAAAACCTAATATTTCTTAAAGGTGATATCGATCCAAAATTCAACCTTTATAAAAAACCACGATTTGATGATACCATTAGAAAAGAAGAATATCGATCCTATAGTCCATACGTTAAATCGTTCAACAACAGCGACGTCATTGAATTTATCATAAATCAATCTGATGCATTTTTCGCAATGCCTGACACTCTATTGGAAATTAAAGGAAAATTGGAAATTACTGGTGGTGGAAAATGTGAATTAGCACCCAATTTTGGAGCGTTTCTTTTCGATAGCTGTTCCTACAGCGAATGCTCTAGAGAAATAGAAGTCGTTAGAGATCCTGGAATCGTAAGCACGGTACGAGCCTTAACATGCTATGGACCGGAATACAGTCGTTTCATGAGTATTGCGGGATGGAATTATCCCGATAACCCGCTTCTGAATGGTTCAAAACATTTCAATTTGCTTATGCCTCTTAAACACATTTTCAACGTTTTCAATGATTATACTATGATTACCTATGGTAGACAAACATTTCGTTTAGTTCGATCACGTAACGATAATGATTGTGTCATTGTCACAGAGCAGCCTATAACCGGAGGTAGTGGTATGACCTCTACAACCGTTAAATTGATAATTGAAAGTATGGAAGTAAAAATTAAACATATCTTCCCTAATGACGAGATTAAAATTAAACTTATGGAACCCATCAAAAATGATCGCCCTATATTGATTCCGTTTAGAAACTGGGAATTAAATGAACTGCCATCAATAACTAAAGATTCTAAACGAGAAATTTGGGCCGTAAAGACTAGTGCTGCCGTAGAACGTCCACGATATATATTAGTTTGCTTCCAAACTGACAGGCGGAATAAACTAAGTAGCGACCCCACTAAATTTGATAATGTTAACCTAACCGGTGTTAGAGTATCTCTAAACGGGGAATATTGGCCAAACGAACGAATGCTTTTAGATTTTAAAGAAGACGACTATGCTATTGCTCACTACAACTACACAGAATTTAATGCAAACTATATAACCGGTACACCGAAAACGGCTCTTCTAAACTATGAAGCGTTCAAACGCTACGCATTATTTGTGATTGATTGTTCAAAGCAGGAAGAGACCATGAAATCTTCTACGGTTGACGTAAAATTGGAAATAGAAACAGATACAGGATTCCCCGCTAATACCAAAGCATATTGCATCATAATTCATGATCGTTTGATGGAATATCATCCTCTTACGGAAGTAGTTAAGAGTATTATATAAGTCTCTCAGTCTCGTTTCTGTCATCATGAGGATCGCATTCGTTGACATCCAAGGCTTCTGCATCGACGGTATTTTTCATCCAAAGGAATTGTGTATCGCAATTGGTTGTAAACAATACCACGCTTTGTTCACACCGCCTACACCTTATTCTAACCTAAATACGCCTGATAGAATTAGCGCTAGATATGTTGAGAAACATATTCATGGGATCAACTATTCCTCTGGAGACGTGGATTATTCCAAGTTAAACTCGATTCTGGAAACATATTTACTAAACCATGTTGATTGTATTTACGTGCGAGGAAGTGAAAAAGCCGAATTTTTACTAAAAAAGTGTCACGTGTCACGTCCTATAATAGTAGATGTATGCAAGTTCGATGGAACCCCGTGTGCAACAGAAAAATTCAGTAGTGACTCCAAAACCTGCATGTACCACGCCAATGGATCATTTAAATGTACCCAGAAGAACGTCGAAAGTCTACGCCAATGGTTTCTTAATTGCATACCTTTGTAATTTTTTTGTTATTAATAAATGATTATTAAAGGAAATGTTTTTTAATTGAAACCCCTTATTAATTTCATGCATTTATTTTCGTTTTACAAGAAGAATAAAATTTTTTATTTACAATTTTTACAATAATTTTCAATATTATAAACAAAGTAGATGATAGTGTTATACAACTAACTACATATAATTTAGAATATTTGGGCTCTGACATGTCACTCAAATCGATCGGTGGTGGTGGTGGAGTCGTAACAGCATGCCAATCTTTGAATTCTCCTTCAGTGCCATCATTAAAAATCAATTTTAATTTGTATCTCTTTGCTTCATCGATTGCTATGGAAAACGTATTTAGCTTCATATTATTTACCACCGAGAAATTCATCTTTCGCCATTCCGTTTGATTATCAAAACGTATCGCCATCTGTTGTACGCCCAACGGTACATTGGTATGCAGTACGTTGTTTAATATAGCCGTAAGTATAATGAAATTAGCCTTTAAGATGGCCATATTTGCGTCGGTTGGCTTCTTCTAAGTGGTCTAGGATAATATCTCTCAAAGCCTTTATCCCAAAGACTTAAATTTGTCAAATCTCTTAAAACTTGTTTTTTATCTTCATATAATTTTATGTCTCTTCTTAGTTTTTGAACTTTCTCTGCAAACTCTTCAATTCTACGTCTATTCTCTTCGCTAGACATTTCAATACTGAATACTATACTTATTTTACTAATATTGTCGGGTGTAGGATACGCCTCCTCTCGGAGATCTAGGTTGTTAACCTTGACGCTCGGCCAACCCAGCTGTAGTAGTAGCAGTAGTTATTGTACCCTCGATACTAGCAGAAACTAACAGTCAAACGTCAAACGTCAAACGTCAAACGTGAAACGTGAAACGTCAGTCGTCAAACGTCAAAACGTCAAACGTGAAACGTCAAACGTGAAACGTCAGTCGTTAAACGTCAAACGTCAAACTTTTCGGTACACATACCTTGCGTGCGTTGCGTACGTGCGTCGCGTCCGTTGCGTGCGGCGTCGTGGCGCTGTCGTATTCGCAGCCTTTCTGGGAACGCAGGACGCCAGGACGTCGGATTCCCAGAACGGTGGATTCCCAGGACGTCGGATTCCCAGACCGTCGGATTCCCCGACTGTCGGATTCCCAGGTCGTCGGATTCCCAGACAGTCGGATTCCCAGACCGTCGGATTCCCAGGACGCCAGGGAAAAGACGGATACTCATTCGAATCTGTCGTCACGATTGCTGCCATTAGCTAGGGTCATCTGTCAACCCGTCACCCCGTCATCGGTCGCCTTAGGTCGAAAATGGCGGGAATCCGGTACTCCAGCGATCCGTCAACTGTCGCCTGTCAGATCCTTAGTTCACGTGAACGATGGTCGCCAAGGTTAACCAACATATAATTTACAATCTCGAATAGATTTTTTTTTCAACGTAAAAGAGGTTAGGAATTGACGACTCCCCCATGGGGGTTATGTTCATCGGCGCGTCTCCGCGTGGCGGGCCCCCGGGCTGCCGATCGTTCAAAGCGGGGGTTATGTTCACCTCGGCGGCGGAAATCCTCATCGGGGCAATTGACGGATCGACCGTTAAAAGTGGGGTTATGTTCATCGGCGCGACTCCGCGTGGCGCGCGCCTCGTGGCGGGCCCCGGGGCCACGGGCAGCTGTCTAACGACCGTTTAAACTGGGGGTTATGTTCGCCGCTCATTGGCGAAATCCTCATCGGGGCAGTTGACGGATCGACCGTATGACACACACACGGACAGCTGACAGATGATGACAGACACCTGACAGATGACAAATTCTAATCCAACCGCCAGAGGGCGCCGCCGCCGCAGCCGATGGCCTTTTTCTCCCGCGTTCCACAGCCAACAAAAACTGACAGCGAAAAGAAGAAGAATTGACAACTAATAAAAAAAAGAAGAAGAATTGACAGATGACACATTGACAGATGACACATTTAGGTTAGCCAACTTCGTGGCTATGGCCGCGCATGCGCAGTAAAAAAGTTCCCAGGCCCAAGTGCCCTGACCCCTGCTACACTATAACAAATAGATAAAATAACAAGTATCACGTCACAACTTATTTTGCTGTTATTGCCGGAAGAAGGGTCATCTAGTACGTGAGTGTCGTAAAAAATTAAACAGAAAAAAGCAGTAATTGTATACTTCTGAAACAACTAATGACGAGCATATCCCAAATTCGAGAGACACTAAAATATGGTTCCCACCTTATCGAGACTGAGGCCCGCAAGGGTAAACTCGTAGCGTAACAAAAACGAGAAATGATTTAACTTTGAACGAAAAACCGAAAGCTGATAGTAGTATGAGGACGTTGAATTTTTTGTTTTGTGAAGCATTGGCATTAAGTTAAACCATGTGATCATTTTCACAAGCCTTGGTTTTTAAAACTATTCTATAATGCCTTTTGATTAGGGTTTAAAAACTTGCTCGATCAATTTATCCAATAATAATTGGGCCCTTTACCTCTTAGGCCTGCTCATGTAAAATATTTGGGCTCCTTACTTCGCCTATTTATATTCTATTAATAAAGGACAGAAGGATAAGTATTGCAACTATGTTAAAAGAAATGAATTGACTTTCAGTTCAGAATTATTTTCAGTAATTGACTGATATTTACTTATAAAATAAAAATGACATAAATCCATCGCATTAGATCTATTAGAAAAAATTCAATATAATTCACAATATCACAACTATAATACAAGAAGCCAATCTGACTTTTACGTACGGCAAGCCATTACTAAAAGTTCCCAAAATACAATTTTTATTAAAGGTTTAAAAAATTTAATAGACTGTCTACAGAAATTAAAAAAAAAACAATAAATGTATTCAAAAGTAACCTCAAACAATACTTGATAAATAAACAGAACGGATATACTTTTTTGTGATAATACTCTTTAAACCTGCCATTTTTAAGTATTTCCCTTAATTTATTGTTATTTTACCCCTCGTTTTATCTCGTGTTACTACTTACTATGTTTAAATTATTAATAGTTTTGTGACGATAGGTTATAGCAACTTATAGCCACAAAACTATTTTTGTGTTAAATTAGATCCATAGAGAGCAATGTAATTTACAAAGGCCTTCTTTCAACATACAAATAAATGACAACTTTATAATGAAAATGAAAAACACAAAAAAATACCTCGGTATCATAATTGATCAAAATTTGAAATGGGTTGATCACATTACGTCATTAAAATCCCAAGGAAAGAAGATTCATTTTTAAATTTTATGAATTAAGGAAATTTATGACTAGGAGTTTACTAATTATTATTAACAATTCGCTGGTTAAATATATAATCCAAAACTGTATAATTAAAATTATCTGCAAAAAACCAGCATTATATCCTAACTCTCTCTTATATAATAAAAAGTGATTTGTATAAGAACATTATATTATTTGTCTTGCTGTACCTTTATTTATGGAAAGCCTGAATTGAGATACACTACAAATTATTTGCAATAAATATCAAAAGAAGCATACATTTTTAAATAATTTGATATCTAAGAGCCATTTACACATCACAGTTGACATCTTGATACTTGACAGGCACAGCCAAGCATTATTCTGCTTTTTGCCAAATAAAATAGCCGGTTAGTTATTCTATGAGGTTCCGACAGGGAGCCAGTAAATTTAATGAAGGTGTTTTTGTGGCTAGGGGCGAAATAGTAGTACGCTTAAGTTAGCACCACCATAAAAAAGTAATTTTTAAGAAACTGCTTATATATTTTTCATAAATTGGCAGACTTGGCGACTAATTTCGAATGAAAATAGCCTTCAAAATGGCTATGGTTGTAAGTATAAAGGTCGCAACTCACCTAAGAAATTTCACCTTTACTATCAACAGCTGTTTTTTGACAGGTCGTTAGAGAATGTTTGCAATTTATGGAATGTTGAGAATGTTAGGAATGTTGATGTAAGAAATAATTGGAATTCCTAAAATTGTCACATACTAATTGCATAGGCGGCTTTTAAGAAAATTGATATTAAAGTAGTTAGGATAAACCGAAAATTCTGAAAATCAATAGGGTTCTAAGTTAGAAGTAATTATTTAAGAAAATTAAAACCGTAAGTCAATCAGAACTTCCGTTTTAGAGTTATTGTGCCAGCATACATACAAACAGACGACCGGACGAATTTTTTTTTGCATGTGTGTACTCAGAATGATCGGAAACATAGGAAGGGCCTCAGTAATTTGCCTTCAACCGGTATGTCTGCATTCTATCTAGAAAAAGGAAAATTTTTGTAACCAAGCTCAAGGTAACAAAGATACATGGATTATGAATAGTATGACCTCACCTGACATGACTCTTAAAAGAGAGTATTTGTTAGATTTTTAAGATATCGAAAATGCAAGACCATACTTGGTAATAACCAAACCCTAATAGTAGTCAGATAATGACTGATTTAAGTGCCCCATTTTCGCATACAAGCCTCGAAGAGGGGTAAAAAGTACATCGAAGTTGAGTAGAATGAAAGAAAATTTACGATTGGCCCCTGAAGATAACATATGGAAAATTCGATTTTCCCTAACAGAAATAAAAAGTGTTTTTGCTCATATTTCTACGCAAGACGTGTTTACTAAATGATTAATTAATAAAACTTGGGTTCGGAAAAACAAAAGCTTTAGTACTGCAAGTGGCCAAAGAGTTAAAATAAGGTCGTAATTTTGTAAGGGGAAATTGAGATTTTAACTGATTTTTCCACACAAGTCAATCGAGAGTATGAAAACATACATCGTCACTAGCCCGGAAAACATATTTGCGCGAGTGGATAAGTCCATTTTGGGGTTGGAAAATTTTACAGAATTTTTTTCGATTTTTCAATTATTTTCCCATCAAGGACATTTTTTGCAATAAAAATTTATGAATTTAAGAGCCCATAAAAAATAATGGCTTGAGTATAGAGCGTGGTCTTTAAATTTACAGAACATAAGAAAGTTGCTGAAAAAATATATGCAAATTGCCACCATTTTCTCACGCAAGCCATTTGTCATATGCTTAGAAAAAATGATTCTAAAACGATATAACAAAAGGCTTGAGTATCGGACATGGAGCATATTATTTATCTAAAAAAGAGCTGACAAAAAATTTACAAATTATATTTATGCAGGGTTATTATTATTTATTGGTCGGTGATAATTCGTATACTATTTTTAGTTTCTCTAATATTTTAACTTTAATAACATTGAATTAATGGCATTAATATAATATATTACATCAATCAAGAATGTCATGGGATAAATCTTTTGACAAATCAAAATGATTTAGAAAATGTTGATGTACCTATAATTTTTGATAAGTTGATAGGTATACATCGTGTTTCAAAAAGGTATGTCATAAATTCATCCACAGAAAGATTATCAAAAAATAAGTTGATTTGGCTATATTTACTTATATCAAAAACCGGCTCCCAACAAAGTTACAGGGTGTTAAACTAACATTCAGAAGAACGTTTTTTTTTGTAAAAAATTTGCTGTTGCGATTTTTTTTCGAAATTTTAGCCAGTGCTGTAGATTTGAAGGCCTAATATTCTAAGGAGAAAAAAGTAAAAGCGACCACTTTAAAAAAAGTTGGGGCTTGGGTACATTTGAACCACCCCGTATTTTTTTTTTGACATAAAGAAACTTGCTTTATCGATCCTAAAATCAAAAAGAACTATGAATTTTTAAAATTTTTTGATAGCGAAATGAACTTTGTATCTTTCTTAGTTAACGAGCTATTTACAATTTTTTAACTGAATTTTTAGAGCAATTCGTCCATACCAACAAAACTAAGGGTCAGGATTTATTGCACAAAAACGCATATAAAAATCAGTCTAGGGCTGTGCTTGAGCCGCCCCTGCAAAAACTACCTCTTTTATTTATATTTTTGTAAAAAAGGTATTTATAATATTGGATTGGCGTCATAAAAATGGTGTGCCACCCGTCATCATGGGTTCACCATGCCACTGATAACAATACACGTTAGTTGGGAAATGTATTTATTAAATATAATAGTAAATAAAAAAAAAATATTTTTTTAATTAAACGATTAACAAAAAAATAACAATTAAAAATAAACATTTGGTAATAATTATTATACATATTTTATAAACTATTTAATTTAGTAAATATTCAACATGTACTCCTCCTTCTTGAATATAAAAATATAATTAAAAGAGGTACTTTTTGCAGGGGTGGCTCAAGCACAGCCCTAGACACAACACTGATTTTTATATGCATTTTTTGTACAATAACTCCTGATCTACTCTTAGTTTTGTTGATATGTTAGGTATAGGACGGACGAATTGCTCTAGAAATTCAGTTAAATAAGAAAGATACAAAGTTAATTTTGCTATAAAAAAATTTTAAAAATTCATAGTTCTTTATGATTTTAAGATCGATAACGCAAGTTTCCTTATGTCAAAAAAAAATACGGGGGGGTTAAAAGGTATCAAACCCCCCAACTTTTTTTAAAGGGGTCGCTTTAATTTTTTTTCTTCTTAGAATATTGGGCCTTCAAATCTACAGCACTGGAAAACATTTCGGAAAAAAAATCGCAACAGCAAACATTTTACAAAAAAAAAAACGTTTTTCTGAATGTTAGTTTAACTGTAACTTTGTTGGGAGCCAGTTTTTGATATAGGTTAATATAGCCAAATCAACTTATTTTTTGGTAATTTATCTGAGGATAAATTTATGACATACCTTTTTGAAACACCCTGTATAATATTATGTTAAATTATTTCACTAACTTAAAAATACAAATTATCGGATTTAATAATTATTGTGCGTTATTAATTATTCTTATTTTTATAATTAAACTTTCTTTGGTCAAAATTGAAGTCACAGGTTGTTGTGTTCATTGCATTAGTTAAATAAATTATATATAATTATTATGATGATCATGTCTCAAGCCTTTTGTCATATAGTCTTATAATCACTTTTTCTAAACATATGACAAACGGCTAGCGTGAGAAAATGGAGGCATTTTCCATATAATTTTCCTGCAACTTTACGACGCAAGCCTTCGTTCCGTTCGCATCCGGTACTCATGTCAATTTTATTATTACGTCTAATACATTAATAAAATTCTATAGTTACAAAGACTTGCATGAAAAAATAACTGAAAAATAAAAAAAAATGCGGTAATTTTTCCGACTTCAAAATGCACTTATCCATTGGCGCTATTCAAGCCAATATGTTTTTTGGGATAGTAACGTGTATGTTTTCATGCTTTCAACGGGCTTGTGTGGGAAAATCGGTTAAAATATCAATTTTTCTTCACAAGATTACGCTCTTATTTCAACCCTCTAGCCACTTGCAATGCTCAAGCTTCTGGTTTTCCGAAGCCAAGGTCTAATAATTAATCATTCAGTGAACACGGCTTGCGTGGAAACATGAGCAGCAAACACCTTTTATATATGTTAAGGAAAATCGAATTTTCCATATGTTATCTCCAGGAGCCTCTTCGAGGCTTGCATGCGAAAATGGGGCACCTAAATCAGTCACTATCTGACGGTATATAATAATTTTTAATGGAAAAGATGAGAGTTTTGTTCTTAAACTGGTTGAAAAGGTGAGTTTATTCTATTTACTCAGGTTAACCATGTCTGATTATGTAATTGTGTAATTGTTGAGTAAATTCCGTTTTTTGTAATGTAGTTAAAAGCATGCGCGTAATATGTGCTATTGCAAATAATAACTCCTCAATTTTGGAAAAACGCTCGGACACACCGATTGGTATTTTTAGTTGCGCATTTTTTTAACAAAAACTTTTTATACAGGGTGTGTCATGTAACAGTTGACAATACCAACTTTTTTATTTTAAATGAAACACCCTGTATCTGCATCTGTAACGTGTGGAGGGTAGGTTACCCCCATGGCACTTAGGATTCATTAGGCCCATTGTGCATCCTCCTAAGATGATAGGCACCTCCTAGCTCGTGAGCCAGCCTACAGTTTTAATGTAGTTGACAACGTCGCCAAAAGGAGTATCCAGTCAATTCATCGCGCGACCTTTCAGAGCCGACAATTCATCGCCACGACTTTTCATCGCTACGACAGTTTATCGCTACGACAATTCATCGCCACAAAAATATCGTATTGTATCTATGATTTATACAGTATGTCTGAAAAACAAACAATTTTTTTTGTGCTATATTGAATTTTTCTTATAAGTACCAAATAAAATTATTTTTTCGAAAAAATTACAAAATATCTTACTCTAAATTACACAAAAATATGATTTACTTTTTTTCTGCTAATCAAGTAGTTTTTACTAAGAAAAATATAATAAATATCAATAATGTATTATTGATAAGCCAATTTAAAGTGTATAAGCGGCAGTCGCAGGTTCTCAACAGTCCTTTACCTACTATTTAAAAAGGATTATCTTCATTAGCCAATTCGGGTAAGTTACCACATTAGTTAATAATAATAGAGAATTATAATTATCCTTTATTAATCCTTTCAAGGAGAAATTCATAGTGCAATCAATATTTAATTCTAAAAAGGATTATCTTCAATAGCTTGTTTGTGTAAGTTAGTATTTTAGATGCCCTGTTTATAATATATGTATATAAGGTTTAAATAAGAAATACCAACGAACTCTAATCATTCTTATTTTGTCTTTGTACGAGTTTACGTCATTGTAAAATTTGAAAAGGCCGTTTCAATTTGTTGACAGCGAAAGAGGTCACAAAATGCTTTTATACAATGGCCATACACATTCTAGAGAAAAAATTTCTGGAGAAAAAGGTATTTGGAAATGTTCTCTATATCATAAATGGAGATGTACCGGTCGCATTCATACCATAGGCGATGAAATTGTGAAGAGTACCGAATATAATCATGTGTCAGATAGTGCTGATGCCGAAGTAAGAAGAGCTGTTAAAAAAATGAAAGTTTTAGCTGAACAAAGTGGTTCCACTACTCAACAAAGGTTTCCGAGGGTTTATCATCATCGGCTGCAGCCAGATTACCACAAGTGAGTGCAATGAAAAGAACTATTCAACGAAAAAAGGAAAAGACAGAAGGAATTCCTGCGATTCCAAATTCTCTGCTTCAATTAGTTATTCCACAGAAATATACACTGACAAGCAGTGGTCAGTTATTTTTAATGTACGACAGCGGCCCATTAGAAGATCGAATATTAGTGTTTACAACAGCAAGAAATCTTGAGTACATGTTGGTGTGTGAACACTGGTACGGAGATGGAACTTTTTTAACAGCCCCTAATATGTTTTCCCAAATATATACAATCCATGGCGTCAAATATTCAAATACCATTCCAACAGTATATGCAATTCTGCCGAATAAAAGAGAAGAAAGCTATAGACGTTTATATGCAGCATTAAAAAATTTGAAACCTGAACTTTGTCCTACATCTTTTTTAATGGATTTCGAAAAAGCAGCGATGAATGCGGTACGAAGTGAATTCCCTAATACTCAAATTTGTGGATGCTTTTTTCATTTTTCTCAGTGTATATGGAGACAAATCCAGAATACCGGATTTCAGAGGCGATATGTGGATGAAGAAGTGTTGTCATCAAATTTGCGACTATTGGCTACACTTGCTTATGTTCCTGAAGACGATGTAGAGAGTGCTTTTGATTTATTATTGGAAAGTGAATTCTATGCAGAAAACGAGGACTTAGCAGATTTAATAAACTATTTTGAAGACACGTGGATTGGTAGATTAGACAGAAGAGGAAGAAGACGGTTACCAAAATTTCCTATATCTTCTTGGAATTGTTACAATGCAGCCAGAGAGGGAATTGTTAGAACCAATAATGCAGTTGAAGGATGGCATAACAGTTTCAGTTCAATTGTTTCCATTGCACATCCCAACATTTGGAGGCTAATTAAGGCTTTACAAAAGGAGGAAAGCCTTAACAAATTGAAAATAGAGCAAATTGTGGCAGGTAATGAAATTACTCAAAAAAAAATTTACAAAGATTCTGCACGTCGTTTAAAACTACTTACAGAATCCTACGACGCTCGTAATACCATGGGGGAATATACCTCTTGGTCGCCGCGGTCAGTTTTACCCAAATTTAATCCTTTCGCTATTCGAAAGGTATAGGCCACTTGGTCTCCAAACCTGGATTAAGGGTTCCAAGTAAAATTATGGGGTTATTTAATTACTCTAATTATAATATCGGTTTGTGACCTGTCGAGAACTAAAATAAAAATATTTTTCATCAGTTAATTGTCTGAATTCTTACTGAAAAGATTAATTTTTTTATTTTAAAAGTGATTCTCATCTTATTCATTATTCCATAAAAGAAGTTTTGAGTTTGTGTTGCAATGGAGTCGATGTTAAGTGTAAAAGGAAAAAAGTTGTTAATTATAAAAAAATATACATTTGGAAAAGACAAGGAAACAAAGTTAGGTGTATCATATAAGTGTACTCGTCGTGGGTGTAAAGCGACTATTGGAGTGGACGATTCGGAAACTGTCTTATTGAAATCTAAGAGTGAACACAATCATCCACCATCGGACCATTTAGATGTAAAAAAACTTCAAAACGGATTGAAAAGAAAGGCAACAGAAGATATTTGCGTTAAACCCAGTAAGTTAATTAATAACGGAATCCGAGGGGAAGGAAATACTTTTAATGTATCCACTACGGATGTTGACCTCATCAGACGAAGCATATACAGGGCAAGAAGAAGTATATTGCCACCTTTGCCAAAGTGTATCAGTGATGTTCATAGTGTACTGAAAGCAATACAATGTGTTACAAATAAGGGTGAACAATTTTTATTATTTAACAATAAAGATTCACAAATTATTTTATTTTCATGTGATTCAAATTTAAAATACTTGTGTTCTCGTGATAGTATTTATTGCGACGGCACATTTAATTATTGCCCTAAATTTTTTTTACAATTTTTCACCATACATGCTGTTGATAACGGACACTACATACCATTGGCATTTTTTGTTTTACCAGATAAAAGAGCAAGTACCTATGCAACTGCATTTAAATTATTAAAAGATTACTGTTATAATAATTTAAATTTAGATTGGAAGCTGTGTAAAGTTATTTGCGATTTTGAGAAAGCCATACACACTGGTATTATACAGATTTGGCCTGATATCTTAATTATTGGATGTAGATTTCATTTAACCCAATCGTGGTTACGTAAGATACAAAATCTGGGTTTGATTTCCGAATATAAAAATGAAAATTCTGAAATCGGCAAATGGCTTCATTACACTTTCGGCATTTTATTTTTGGAAAGTACTGAAGTGGCAGAGTGTTTTTGTAAAGATTTAATTCCAATAATGCCATTTGACGAGAGATTAACTTCATATACTCTTTAATCGATCGGTGGTGGTGGTGGAGTCGTAACAGCATGCCAATCTTTGAATTCTCCTTCAGTGCCATCATTAAAAATCAATTTTAATTTGTATCTCTTTGCTTCATCGATTGCTATGGAAAACGTATTTAGCTTCATATTATTTACCACCGAGAAATTCATCTTTCGCCATTCCGTTTGATTATCAAAACGTATCGCCATCTGTTGTACGCCCAACGGTACATTGGTATGCAGTACGTTGTTTAATATAGCCGTAAGTATAATGAAATTAGCCTTTAAGATGGCCATATTTGCGTCGGTTGGCTTCTTCTAAGTGGTCTAGGATAATATCTCTCAAAGCCTTTATCCCAAAGACTTAAATTTGTCAAATCTCTTAAAACTTGTTTTTTATCTTCATATAATTTTATGTCTCTTCTTAGTTTTTGAACTTTCTCTGCAAACTCTTCAATTCTACGTCTATTCTCTTCGCTAGACATTTCAATACTGAATACTATACTTATTTTACTAATATTGTCGGGTGTAGGATACGCCTCCTCTCGGAGATCTAGGTTGTTAACCTTGACGCTCGGCCAACCCAGCTGTAGTAGTAGCAGTAGTTATTGTACCCTCGATACTAGCAGAAACTAACAGTCAAACGTCAAACGTCAAACGTCAAACGTGAAACGTGAAACGTCAGTCGTCAAACGTCAAAACGTCAAACGTGAAACGTCAAACGTGAAACGTCAGTCGTTAAACGTCAAACGTCAAACTTTTCGGTACACATACCTTGCGTGCGTTGCGTACGTGCGTCGCGTCCGTTGCGTGCGGCGTCGTGGCGCTGTCGTATTCGCAGCCTTTCTGGGAACGCAGGACGCCAGGACGTCGGATTCCCAGAACGGTGGATTCCCAGGACGTCGGATTCCCAGACCGTCGGATTCCCCGACTGTCGGATTCCCAGGTCGTCGGATTCCCAGACAGTCGGATTCCCAGACCGTCGGATTCCCAGGACGCCAGGGAAAAGACGGATACTCATTCGAATCTGTCGTCACGATTGCTGCCATTAGCTAGGGTCATCTGTCAACCCGTCACCCCGTCATCGGTCGCCTTAGGTCGAAAATGGCGGGAATCCGGTACTCCAGCGATCCGTCAACTGTCGCCTGTCAGATCCTTAGTTCACGTGAACGATGGTCGCCAAGGTTAACCAACATATAATTTACAATCTCGAATAGATTTTTTTTTCAACGTAAAAGAGGTTAGGAATTGACGACTCCCCCATGGGGGTTATGTTCATCGGCGCGTCTCCGCGTGGCGGGCCCCCGGGCTGCCGATCGTTCAAAGCGGGGGTTATGTTCACCTCGGCGGCGGAAATCCTCATCGGGGCAATTGACGGATCGACCGTTAAAAGTGGGGTTATGTTCATCGGCGCGACTCCGCGTGGCGCGCGCCTCGTGGCGGGCCCCGGGGCCACGGGCAGCTGTCTAACGACCGTTTAAACTGGGGGTTATGTTCGCCGCTCATTGGCGAAATCCTCATCGGGGCAGTTGACGGATCGACCGTATGACACACACACGGACAGCTGACAGATGATGACAGACACCTGACAGATGACAAATTCTAATCCAACCGCCAGAGGGCGCCGCCGCCGCAGCCGATGGCCTTTTTCTCCCGCGTTCCACAGCCAACAAAAACTGACAGCGAAAAGAAGAAGAATTGACAACTAATAAAAAAAAGAAGAAGAATTGACAGATGACACATTGACAGATGACACATTTAGGTTAGCCAACTTCGTGGCTATGGCCGCGCATGCGCAGTAAAAAAGTTCCCAGGCCCAAGTGCCCTGACCCCTGCTACACTATAACAAATAGATAAAATAACAAGTATCACGTCACAACTTATTTTGCTGTTATTGCCGGAAGAAGGGTCATCTAGTACGTGAGTGTCGTAAAAAATTAAACAGAAAAAAGCAGTAATTGTATACTTCTGAAACAACTAATGACGAGCATATCCCAAATTCGAGAGACACTAAAATATGGTTCCCACCTTATCGAGACTGAGGCCCGCAAGGGTAAACTCGTAGCGTAACAAAAACGAGAAATGATTTAACTTTGAACGAAAAACCGAAAGCTGATAGTAGTATGAGGACGTTGAATTTTTTGTTTTGTGAAGCATTGGCATTAAGTTAAACCATGTGATCATTTTCACAAGCCTTGGTTTTTAAAACTATTCTATAATGCCTTTTGATTAGGGTTTAAAAACTTGCTCGATCAATTTATCCAATAATAATTGGGCCCTTTACCTCTTAGGCCTGCTCATGTAAAATATTTGGGCTCCTTACTTCGCCTATTTATATTCTATTAATAAAGGACAGAAGGATAAGTATTGCAACTATGTTAAAAGAAATGAATTGACTTTCAGTTCAGAATTATTTTCAGTAATTGACTGATATTTACTTATAAAATAAAAATGACATAAATCCATCGCATTAGATCTATTAGAAAAAATTCAATATAATTCACAATATCACAACTATAATACAAGAAGCCAATCTGACTTTTACGTACGGCAAGCCATTACTAAAAGTTCCCAAAATACAATTTTTATTAAAGGTTTAAAAAATTTAATAGACTGTCTACAGAAATTAAAAAAAAAACAATAAATGTATTCAAAAGTAACCTCAAACAATACTTGATAAATAAACAGAACGGATATACTTTTTTGTGATAATACTCTTTAAACCTGCCATTTTTAAGTATTTCCCTTAATTTATTGTTATTTTACCCCTCGTTTTATCTCGTGTTACTACTTACTATGTTTAAATTATTAATAGTTTTGTGACGATAGGTTATAGCAACTTATAGCCACAAAACTATTTTTGTGTTAAATTAGATCCATAGAGAGCAATGTAATTTACAAAGGCCTTCTTTCAACATACAAATAAATGACAACTTTATAATGAAAATGAAAAACACAAAAAAATACCTCGGTATCATAATTGATCAAAATTTGAAATGGGTTGATCACATTACGTCATTAAAATCCCAAGGAAAGAAGATTCATTTTTAAATTTTATGAATTAAGGAAATTTATGACTAGGAGTTTACTAATTATTATTAACAATTCGCTGGTTAAATATATAATCCAAAACTGTATAATTAAAATTATCTGCAAAAAACCAGCATTATATCCTAACTCTCTCTTATATAATAAAAAGTGATTTGTATAAGAACATTATATTATTTGTCTTGCTGTACCTTTATTTATGGAAAGCCTGAATTGAGATACACTACAAATTATTTGCAATAAATATCAAAAGAAGCATACATTTTTAAATAATTTGATATCTAAGAGCCATTTACACATCACAGTTGACATCTTGATACTTGACAGGCACAGCCAAGCATTATTCTGCTTTTTGCCAAATAAAATAGCCGGTTAGTTATTCTATGAGGTTCCGACAGGGAGCCAGTAAATTTAATGAAGGTGTTTTTGTGGCTAGGGGCGAAATAGTAGTACGCTTAAGTTAGCACCACCATAAAAAAGTAATTTTTAAGAAACTGCTTATATATTTTTCATAAATTGGCAGACTTGGCGACTAATTTCGAATGAAAATAGCCTTCAAAATGGCTATGGTTGTAAGTATAAAGGTCGCAACTCACCTAAGAAATTTCACCTTTACTATCAACAGCTGTTTTTTGACAGGTCGTTAGAGAATGTTTGCAATTTATGGAATGTTGAGAATGTTAGGAATGTTGATGTAAGAAATAATTGGAATTCCTAAAATTGTCACATACTAATTGCATAGGCGGCTTTTAAGAAAATTGATATTAAAGTAGTTAGGATAAACCGAAAATTCTGAAAATCAATAGGGTTCTAAGTTAGAAGTAATTATTTAAGAAAATTAAAACCGTAAGTCAATCAGAACTTCCGTTTTAGAGTTATTGTGCCAGCATACATACAAACAGACGACCGGACGAATTTTTTTTTGCATGTGTGTACTCAGAATGATCGGAAACATAGGAAGGGCCTCAGTAATTTGCCTTCAACCGGTATGTCTGCATTCTATCTAGAAGAAGGAAAATTTTTGTAACCAAGCTCAAGGTAACAAAGATACATGGATTATGAATAGTATGACCTCACCTGACATGACTCTTAAAAGAGAGTATTTGTTAGATTTTTAAGATATCGAAAATGCAAGACCATACTTGGTAATAACCAAACCCTAATAGTAGTCAGATAATGACTGATTTAAGTGCCCCATTTTCGCATACAAGCCTCGAAGAGGGGTAAAAAGTACATCGAAGTTGAGTAGAATGAAAGAAAATTTACGATTGGCCCCTGAAGATAACATATGGAAAATTCGATTTTCCCTAACAGAAATAAAAAGTGTTTTTGCTCATATTTCTACGCAAGACGTGTTTACTAAATGATTAATTAATAAAACTTGGGTTCGGAAAAACAAAAGCTTTAGTACTGCAAGTGGCCAAAGAGTTAAAATAAGGTCGTAATTTTGTAAGGGGAAATTGAGATTTTAACTGATTTTTCCACACAAGTCAATCGAGAGTATGAAAACATACATCGTCACTAGCCCGGAAAACATATTTGCGCGAGTGGATAAGTCCATTTTGGGGTTGGAAAATTTTACAGAATTTTTTTCGATTTTTCAATTATTTTCCCATCAAGGACATTTTTTGCAATAAAAATTTATGAATTTAAGAGCCCATAAAAAATAATGGCTTGAGTATAGAGCGTGGTCTTTAAATTTACAGAACATAAGAAAGTTGCTGAAAAAATATATGCAAATTGCCACCATTTTCTCACGCAAGCCATTTGTCATATGCTTAGAAAAAATGATTCTAAAACGATATAACAAAAGGCTTGAGTATCGGACATGGAGCATATTATTTATCTAAAAAAGAGCTGACAAAAAATTTACAAATTATATTTATGCAGGGTTATTATTATTTATTGGTCGGTGATAATTCGTATACTATTTTTAGTTTCTCTAATATTTTAACTTTAATAACATTGAATTAATGGCATTAATATAATATATTACATCAATCAAGAATGTCATGGGATAAATCTTTTGACAAATCAAAATGATTTAGAAAATGTTGATGTACCTATAATTTTTGATAAGTTGATAGGTATACATCGTGTTTCAAAAAGGTATGTCATAAATTCATCCACAGAAAGATTATCAAAAAATAAGTTGATTTGGCTATATTTACTTATATCAAAAACCGGCTCCCAACAAAGTTACAGGGTGTTAAACTAACATTCAGAAGAACGTTTTTTTTTGTAAAAAATTTGCTGTTGCGATTTTTTTTCGAAATTTTAGCCAGTGCTGTAGATTTGAAGGCCTAATATTCTAAGGAGAAAAAAGTAAAAGCGACCACTTTAAAAAAAGTTGGGGCTTGGGTACATTTGAACCACCCCGTATTTTTTTTTTGACATAAAGAAACTTGCTTTATCGATCCTAAAATCAAAAAGAACTATGAATTTTTAAAATTTTTTGATAGCGAAATGAACTTTGTATCTTTCTTAGTTAACGAGCTATTTACAATTTTTTAACTGAATTTTTAGAGCAATTCGTCCATACCAACAAAACTAAGGGTCAGGATTTATTGCACAAAAACGCATATAAAAATCAGTCTAGGGCTGTGCTTGAGCCGCCCCTGCAAAAACTACCTCTTTTATTTATATTTTTGTAAAAAAGGTATTTATAATATTGGATTGGCGTCATAAAAATGGTGTGCCACCCGTCATCATGGGTTCACCATGCCACTGATAACAATACACGTTAGTTGGGAAATGTATTTATTAAATATAATAGTAAATAAAAAAAAAATATTTTTTTAATTAAACGATTAACAAAAAAATAACAATTAAAAATAAACATTTGGTAATAATTATTATACATATTTTATAAACTATTTAATTTAGTAAATATTCAACATGTACTCCTCCTTCTTGAATATAAAAATATAATTAAAAGAGGTACTTTTTGCAGGGGTGGCTCAAGCACAGCCCTAGACACAACACTGATTTTTATATGCATTTTTTGTACAATAACTCCTGATCTACTCTTAGTTTTGTTGATATGTTAGGTATAGGACGGACGAATTGCTCTAGAAATTCAGTTAAATAAGAAAGATACAAAGTTAATTTTGCTATAAAAAAATTTTAAAAATTCATAGTTCTTTATGATTTTAAGATCGATAACGCAAGTTTCCTTATGTCAAAAAAAAATACGGGGGGGTTAAAAGGTATCAAACCCCCCAACTTTTTTTAAAGGGGTCGCTTTAATTTTTTTTCTTCTTAGAATATTGGGCCTTCAAATCTACAGCACTGGAAAACATTTCGGAAAAAAAATCGCAACAGCAAACATTTTACAAAAAAAAAAACGTTTTTCTGAATGTTAGTTTAACTGTAACTTTGTTGGGAGCCAGTTTTTGATATAGGTTAATATAGCCAAATCAACTTATTTTTTGGTAATTTATCTGAGGATAAATTTATGACATACCTTTTTGAAACACCCTGTATAATATTATGTTAAATTATTTCACTAACTTAAAAATACAAATTATCGGATTTAATAATTATTGTGCGTTATTAATTATTCTTATTTTTATAATTAAACTTTCTTTGGTCAAAATTGAAGTCACAGGTTGTTGTGTTCATTGCATTAGTTAAATAAATTATATATAATTATTATGATGATCATGTCTCAAGCCTTTTGTCATATAGTCTTATAATCACTTTTTCTAAACATATGACAAACGGCTAGCGTGAGAAAATGGAGGCATTTTCCATATAATTTTCCTGCAACTTTACGACGCAAGCCTTCGTTCCGTTCGCATCCGGTACTCATGTCAATTTTATTATTACGTCTAATACATTAATAAAATTCTATAGTTACAAAGACTTGCATGAAAAAATAACTGAAAAATAAAAAAAAATGCGGTAATTTTTCCGACTTCAAAATGCACTTATCCATTGGCGCTATTCAAGCCAATATGTTTTTTGGGATAGTAACGTGTATGTTTTCATGCTTTCAACGGGCTTGTGTGGGAAAATCGGTTAAAATATCAATTTTTCTTCACAAGATTACGCTCTTATTTCAACCCTCTAGCCACTTGCAATGCTCAAGCTTCTGGTTTTCCGAAGCCAAGGTCTAATAATTAATCATTCAGTGAACACGGCTTGCGTGGAAACATGAGCAGCAAACACCTTTTATATATGTTAAGGAAAATCGAATTTTCCATATGTTATCTCCAGGAGCCTCTTCGAGGCTTGCATGCGAAAATGGGGCACCTAAATCAGTCACTATCTGACGGTATATAATAATTTTTAATGGAAAAGATGAGAGTTTTGTTCTTAAACTGGTTGAAAAGGTGAGTTTATTCTATTTACTCAGGTTAACCATGTCTGATTATGTAATTGTGTAATTGTTGAGTAAATTCCGTTTTTTGTAATGTAGTTAAAAGCATGCGCGTAATATGTGCTATTGCAAATAATAACTCCTCAATTTTGGAAAAACGCTCGGACACACCGATTGGTATTTTTAGTTGCGCATTTTTTTAACAAAAACTTTTTATACAGGGTGTGTCATGTAACAGTTGACAATACCAACTTTTTTATTTTAAATGAAACACCCTGTATCTGCATCTGTAACGTGTGGAGGGTAGGTTACCCCCATGGCACTTAGGATTCATTAGGCCCATTGTGCATCCTCCTAAGATGATAGGCACCTCCTAGCTCGTGAGCCAGCCTACAGTTTTAATGTAGTTGACAACGTCGCCAAAAGGAGTATCCAGTCAATTCATCGCGCGACCTTTCAGAGCCGACAATTCATCGCCACGACTTTTCATCGCTACGACAGTTTATCGCTACGACAATTCATCGCCACAAAAATATCGTATTGTATCTATGATTTATACAGTATGTCTGAAAAACAAACAATTTTTTTTGTGCTATATTGAATTTTTCTTATAAGTACCAAATAAAATTATTTTTTCGAAAAAATTACAAAATATCTTACTCTAAATTACACAAAAATATGATTTACTTTTTTTCTGCTAATCAAGTAGTTTTTACTAAGAAAAATATAATAAATATCAATAATGTATTATTGATAAGCCAATTTAAAGTGTATAAGCGGCAGTCGCAGGTTCTCAACAGTCCTTTACCTACTATTTAAAAAGGATTATCTTCATTAGCCAATTCGGGTAAGTTACCACATTAGTTAATAATAATAGAGAATTATAATTATCCTTTATTAATCCTTTCAAGGAGAAATTCATAGTGCAATCAATATTTAATTCTAAAAAGGATTATCTTCAATAGCTTGTTTGTGTAAGTTAGTATTTTAGATGCCCTGTTTATAATATATGTATATAAGGTTTAAATAAGAAATACCAACGAACTCTAATCATTCTTATTTTGTCTTTGTACGAGTTTACGTCATTGTAAAATTTGAAAAGGCCGTTTCAATTTGTTGACAGCGAAAGAGGTCACAAAATGCTTTTATACAATGGCCATACACATTCTAGAGAAAAAATTTCTGGAGAAAAAGGTATTTGGAAATGTTCTCTATATCATAAATGGAGATGTACCGGTCGCATTCATACCATAGGCGATGAAATTGTGAAGAGTACCGAATATAATCATGTGTCAGATAGTGCTGATGCCGAAGTAAGAAGAGCTGTTAAAAAAATGAAAGTTTTAGCTGAACAAAGTGGTTCCACTACTCAACAAAGGTTTCCGAGGGTTTATCATCATCGGCTGCAGCCAGATTACCACAAGTGAGTGCAATGAAAAGAACTATTCAACGAAAAAAGGAAAAGACAGAAGGAATTCCTGCGATTCCAAATTCTCTGCTTCAATTAGTTATTCCACAGAAATATACACTGACAAGCAGTGGTCAGTTATTTTTAATGTACGACAGCGGCCCATTAGAAGATCGAATATTAGTGTTTACAACAGCAAGAAATCTTGAGTACATGTTGGTGTGTGAACACTGGTACGGAGATGGAACTTTTTTAACAGCCCCTAATATGTTTTCCCAAATATATACAATCCATGGCGTCAAATATTCAAATACCATTCCAACAGTATATGCAATTCTGCCGAATAAAAGAGAAGAAAGCTATAGACGTTTATATGCAGCATTAAAAAATTTGAAACCTGAACTTTGTCCTACATCTTTTTTAATGGATTTCGAAAAAGCAGCGATGAATGCGGTACGAAGTGAATTCCCTAATACTCAAATTTGTGGATGCTTTTTTCATTTTTCTCAGTGTATATGGAGACAAATCCAGAATACCGGATTTCAGAGGCGATATGTGGATGAAGAAGTGTTGTCATCAAATTTGCGACTATTGGCTACACTTGCTTATGTTCCTGAAGACGATGTAGAGAGTGCTTTTGATTTATTATTGGAAAGTGAATTCTATGCAGAAAACGAGGACTTAGCAGATTTAATAAACTATTTTGAAGACACGTGGATTGGTAGATTAGACAGAAGAGGAAGAAGACGGTTACCAAAATTTCCTATATCTTCTTGGAATTGTTACAATGCAGCCAGAGAGGGAATTGTTAGAACCAATAATGCAGTTGAAGGATGGCATAACAGTTTCAGTTCAATTGTTTCCATTGCACATCCCAACATTTGGAGGCTAATTAAGGCTTTACAAAAGGAGGAAAGCCTTAACAAATTGAAAATAGAGCAAATTGTGGCAGGTAATGAAATTACTCAAAAAAAAATTTACAAAGATTCTGCACGTCGTTTAAAACTACTTACAGAATCCTACGACGCTCGTAATACCATGGGGGAATATACCTCTTGGTCGCCGCGGTCAGTTTTACCCAAATTTAATCCTTTCGCTATTCGAAAGGTATAGGCCACTTGGTCTCCAAACCTGGATTAAGGGTTCCAAGTAAAATTATGGGGTTATTTAATTACTCTAATTATAATATCGGTTTGTGACCTGTCGAGAACTAAAATAAAAATATTTTTCATCAGTTAATTGTCTGAATTCTTACTGAAAAGATTAATTTTTTTATTTTAAAAGTGATTCTCATCTTATTCATTATTCCATAAAAGAAGTTTTGAGTTTGTGTTGCAATGGAGTCGATGTTAAGTGTAAAAGGAAAAAAGTTGTTAATTATAAAAAAATATACATTTGGAAAAGACAAGGAAACAAAGTTAGGTGTATCATATAAGTGTACTCGTCGTGGGTGTAAAGCGACTATTGGAGTGGACGATTCGGAAACTGTCTTATTGAAATCTAAGAGTGAACACAATCATCCACCATCGGACCATTTAGATGTAAAAAAACTTCAAAACGGATTGAAAAGAAAGGCAACAGAAGATATTTGCGTTAAACCCAGTAAGTTAATTAATAACGGAATCCGAGGGGAAGGAAATACTTTTAATGTATCCACTACGGATGTTGACCTCATCAGACGAAGCATATACAGGGCAAGAAGAAGTATATTGCCACCTTTGCCAAAGTGTATCAGTGATGTTCATAGTGTACTGAAAGCAATACAATGTGTTACAAATAAGGGTGAACAATTTTTATTATTTAACAATAAAGATTCACAAATTATTTTATTTTCATGTGATTCAAATTTAAAATACTTGTGTTCTCGTGATAGTATTTATTGCGACGGCACATTTAATTATTGCCCTAAATTTTTTTTACAATTTTTCACCATACATGCTGTTGATAACGGACACTACATACCATTGGCATTTTTTGTTTTACCAGATAAAAGAGCAAGTACCTATGCAACTGCATTTAAATTATTAAAAGATTACTGTTATAATAATTTAAATTTAGATTGGAAGCTGTGTAAAGTTATTTGCGATTTTGAGAAAGCCATACACACTGGTATTATACAGATTTGGCCTGATATCTTAATTATTGGATGTAGATTTCATTTAACCCAATCGTGGTTACGTAAGATACAAAATCTGGGTTTGATTTCCGAATATAAAAATGAAAATTCTGAAATCGGCAAATGGCTTCATTACACTTTCGGCATTTTATTTTTGGAAAGTACTGAAGTGGCAGAGTGTTTTTGTAAAGATTTAATTCCAATAATGCCATTTGACGAGAGATTAACTTCATATACTCTTTATTCCACGCCACGGACAGTTTTTATACTTTGTGGCAATGGGTAGTTTATTTGTATGTACCTAAAAAAAAAATATTTATATTATTAAAAAAAAAAAATGTATTTAAAAATAAAAAAAAAAAAAAAAAAAAAATTTATTATATTTAATTTTTTTGTACATTTTTCAAATAAACTTTTATTATTATTATTATTATTATTATTATATGATTAATACGTATACTAGCGATACGTCTGACTTCCCGCCTACAATGTGGGCATCGTGCACAAGTTCCACAGAACGCACAACAAATGCTTGTGAGTCTTTCCACAAACATTTTAATTCTGCTTTTTATTCGGCGCATCCCGATATATTCAAATTTGTTAATGTAATTCTCGATATTCAGTTAAATACTTATGTGAAATTAAACAGTACACATATACCTAACAAAATTAAAAACGCTAATTACAAAAAACGGCATGCGTATTTAACGAACGTAATAGAACAATATAAAAATAAGATCCTTTCACGAACTCAATTTATCAAAGTAGTTTCTTATCATTACAAAAACTAATTGCAATTTGGGTTTCTTAAATAATTTTTATTTGGTATTTTGTGTATTTTGTACCTACTTTTTTTTATTATGTATAATTTTATATTGTTTTCTATTAATTATAAGTGTTTTTTTAATTTGGTTTTATTCTTTTCCTGACCCACATTCTGTACCATATCATATCAGTTAAAAATTTCTATTCACGTGGAAAATAATAAAAATCAGTTAAACTATTTTTTTCTTAAAAATATTATTTTCAATAAATCGAAATAGATACCTTTAATGATTGATAACTACGGCGACCAAGAGGCCTACCTGATTTTAAAACTGGAGACCAAGTGGTCGATGAGATTACGGAACCCCGCTGACAAAACTAACCGCGGCGACCAAGTGGCCAACACCCTACCATGGAATATCTTCGAGGAATTGCGCATAATTTTCGAATGCAAGTCTAAATTATTTAATATTATTAAAATATATTAATTCAATTTAAAATGTAATAACTAGCAACTACAATTTTTTATAACATATTTTTTTTCAATATACCTACTTGTTTTTTATTACCTATACTAAAAAATATATAAAATAAAATTTTGATTATAATAAAAAAAATAAAATAAACCATAAAATGAATTCTAAAAAATGGCTGGCGACAAATTGTCGTGGCGGTGAATTGTCGTAGCGGTGAATCGTCTTACGATGAAATGTCGGCTCTGAATTTTCGCGCGATGAATTGACGTAGATCCGCCAAGAGGTGCTTCTCTTATAAATAAAACACCCTATATAGTATTCAATTTTTTGATTCTTCAGAAAATTCTATACATACTGTATGTTCGTTCTGTCATATACCTAACTGTTTCTGAAATATTAAATGTTTTCGAATTTATTGCAAAAATTAACATTAATAAAATAAAATAATTTGATTACAGAAATTCATTACAACACACTCAAAAACTAATAAGTAATACTGTTTATTTCTTGATAATGTAACAAAAAAACACATCTCAATGTAGGAGATGTCCAAAATGCTCGCCGCGAACCTCTTGGCAACATCCTAATTTGAAATAAAAATGTCTTCTAACGTTACTCAACATCTCAGGCATTACCAATCTAATTGCAAGCGCTATTCATCTTCTTAAGTAAGATAGGTCGAGAGGTTTAGTTTTGTATACAATACTTTTGACATATCTCCATAAGAAAATGTCTAATGATGTCAGATGAAGGAATTGTGCTGGCCATTCCATCGATCCTCGCCTCTCTATCCACCGATTTGGAAATACTAGATTGAAGTACTGCCGGACATTGATTTGGTAAAGGGGCGGTGCTCCATCTTGCTGAAACCATATCATATTCGTTGGAACTTGTGGGTTTGCTGATTCGGGATATAAGTTCGTTAAAGTTGGCACGACATTATTTTGGAGCAGTACTAAATAATTATCGCCATTCAAATTGCCATCAATGAAAAAGAGACCTATGATATGATCGCCAACAATTCCTGCCCAAACGTTAACCTTTTCAGGGTATTTCGTATGTTCTTCTCTTAACATGACCGTGAAGTGTAAAGGTACACTCATCAGAATTGGATCACCATATTATCTAACATTGCCATTATGTGTTCACAAAATTGCCTTTTCTTATCTAAATCGTCTTCCATGAGCTCCTGAGTTGCTATTATTTTATAGGGAATTATTTTATTTTTTTTTAATGTTCGAATAATCGATGAATGGCTAATATCGAACATTGGGGCTGCCTGTCGAATAGAAATATGGGGGTTTTCCTGAAACACAAGCATAATATCCAATTTGTTATCAGTAGTTATTACATTGGCAGCTGTTTTTTTTTTATCTGCCTTAGGTACATGTCCAAGCTCGCGAAACTGCTACTCTATTTTACTAATTGTTCCTTGGAATATATGCCGCAAATTTGGAAATTTTTCATGAAATGAGCGAGCCACTTCCATTTGTGTCCGTGTGTTATCTCCATAACCAATCATCTATAGAATTGTTGGTTTGTGCATTACTGTTTAATGAATCATTTTTCTTAAGGATGTCCTTTCACCACATCTCTCGCCTCAAATGTTAAAAAAAAAGTTATTAGATTATGACTAAAATTAATTTTTTTCTAATAGTTGAAGTCCTTATTTATCTAATACTGAACTTTTAACTATACCTTACCTTGCAAATTTTTGAGATTTTTTTTTTAAATGTGAGTATTTGTACAGTGCCTCACGAGAAAGTAAGTCCTCAACAACAATTCTCGAATTATACTATTATTTATTGATAAGATTGAGTAGAAAAAAACTAAAAATAAGGTTTTTGAAATATTTTGATGTTGTTTTATACAATAAAATATATATAGTAAACCGTGGAACTTATTGAGAAATTAATATTAAAAAATCACAAAAAATTTTCAAGTAACCTAGTTGAAAATTTTTTAATAATAATTTCTCAATAAATTCCACGGTAACCTATATATTTTATTGTAAAAAACAAAACCTAAATATTTCAAAAACCTTATTTTTACTTTTTTCTACTCCATCTAATCAATAAATAATAGTAAAATTAATTAAAATTCGAAAATTGTTGTTGAAGTCTTACTTTCTCATAAGACACCGTACAAACACACACATTTAAAATAAAAAATTCTCAAAAATTTGCACGGTAAGGTATAGTTAAAAGTTCACTATTAGATAAATAAGGACATATACTATTAGAAAAAAATTAATTTTAGTCATAATCTAATATTTTTTATTTAACATTGGTGGCGAAAGGACCTCCTTAAGGAAATGAAAATATAAATAATACTGACAACTACTGTCATGCAATCAGATAACAATTTGCTAAGGTCAGGCGTTTTAAACAGAAGTAAACAAAACTATTTCTTGATTTTTTTATTTCATATCAGTAAATAGAAACGCTGAAATGGTTTTTGCTTACTTTCTCATTATCAAGACCTAAATGAAAAATAAGTATTTAGTATGTTTTAACGAATTTCTGTTATTAAGCAATTTTATTTTGTTAATTTTATTTATTTATTTAATATGTCTGGAATTTTCTGAATAATCCAAAAATCAAAAATATACAGGGTGTTGCATTTAAAATAACAAAGTTGGTATTGGCGACTGTTACATTACACACCCTGTATAAAAAGTTGTTGTTAAAAAAAATGCGCAACTGAAAATACCAACAGATGTGTCCGAGCGTTTTTCCGAACACGCCCCATTTATTTTTTACCGAATTTATTCCATTTGGTATTTCACAATGTATGACAAGAAATATATCGGTTATTAAAAGTTTAGCAATGAATTCAGACCGTACAGCGTAGCCGAGAAATCAGAGACATATTTTCAAAATATCGGAGTACTCGTTTTTCTCAAGATTTTCATGAGAAATGATTCTCTCGATTTATTTCAATTCAAGAATTTAAATTCTCACTGGCTTTCAAAATACTGTTTCTACGTTGGTGTATGACATTTCTCATGTAAATCTTGAGCGAAATCATTTCTCTCGAGTTTGAAAATAACCTGAGTTTGTTTGAAAAAAAAATGTACGGGTTGTAAATCAACCTGTAATGGTTCCAAGCTGTATATCTATGCCGTACAGGGTAGGTGAGCAATCTTAGCGAAGCCCTAGTATACTTTAAAAAAGTGCACAGGTTGCGAAGCAACCCGCAATGGCTCCAGGTCTTATTGATGGCTCAGGCAGCAGATGTAAGATTGAGTTTTTCTTATTTTTGTATATTTTGTTTGCGAAGCAACCTGTAATACCAATTCATCTGTCCTAGATTAGATTAGGAGTTGGACGTTTTTTATCCTTGTCCATCGCGATCTTTTTAGATCTATTATGGGACTTCGTTTGTTTTAGAGTATGTGGTCTGGCTTGGTCTTTTTTATTAGAATTAATAACTTTGACAGTGTCTCCCGCATGTAGTTGCATACGTTTGGCTTTTCTTCGCCCAATGTTAGAAAACTCATGCCATCCAAGCCTTCACATTGGCACATGACGTGAAATGATGTTTCCTTTTCTTCTTTACAGAACCTGCACAAAGTTGCTTCTTCTGCTGGATTGATGACACTCATATGCCTTTTAAGGCAACAGTGTCCAGTAAGAAGACCTACTGTTACCCTAACAATTTGACGCTTTTGATCCAGTAGGTATTTCGTGAACTTCACCGATGGTTCCTTGATGAACTGTTTGACCTGTCTCAGTCTTGGATAGTTGTTTAACCATTCCTGAGACTCTTTTTGCATCCATTGTTTGAGGATGCCTTGAACAATGCCTTAGCAACTCTACAGAAGGGTTCGGGGCCTTATCTGAGCTTCCTCGGGCTAATTCGTTGGCCTTTTCGTGTCACTGATATCCCTGATGTCCTGGCACCCAGGCTAGGGTCACCTTGTTTTGACTACTTAAATCTGTCAGGTCTTCTAGATAGTATTTCACCAGTCGTGATTTGATTTCTGATGAGAGAATTGCCTTTAGAGCTGCTTGGCTATCAGAGTATATGGCAATAGTTTTGCCTGACACTTGCTGATTTAGTATTTCTCTTGTACAGTGTTTTATGGCCACTAGTTCAACCTGGAACACTGTTGCATATTTTCCTAAACTCAGCAAAATTGTTGTTTTCGACTTGGGTCAATAGATTTTTGCACCGGCTCCTTTCTTGGCTTTTGAACCATCTGTATACCAGACGAGTTTAGCCTGTACGGGAGGTCCCAGTTTTCAGAATTCTCGGGCTGGTATTTGAATTTGAAAATTTCTTTCAAATTTGTATGTGGTTATGGGTCTATCAGTAGGCATAGCTAGAATATTATCCCTTTTTACTTGCTGATATAGCCTTGTATGGTCGACGCTATGTAGTTGGCTCATTGGGTTTTGTCCCTGCATTAGCCTGTGAATAGCTGACTTGGTTTCTCCTTGTATGAAGTTGTGCAGTGGTGTGAGATTTAATAATACCTCCATTGCTGCAGTTGGCATAGTGCGCATGGCCCCAGTAGCACTTACGCTGAATGCCAGTGAGTTGCCCTATTGCACTTGCCTGCGCAGTTTTGGTTACCCACGACACTGTGCCATAAGCTATCATGGGTCTTATCACCCTTTTGTATAACCATATGGACATTTTGGGGTTTAGACCCCAGTTTGTCCCATATATTCTTCTACAGCTTACGAGCGCTATTGTAGCTTTGTATGAGAGTTTTTTGATATGTTGATTCCACGTCAGCCTTTGATCAAATATGACTCCGAGGTATTTGGCTTCTGTGACGAATAAGATAACTGTGTTGTTTAATACTAGTTTTTTTAAGAATAATACAACTGTTGTTTTTTGTGCGTTAATGGAGGATTGTTCCTTTTTGTACCAGTTTTTCACTATGTTTAGAGCTGTTTGAGATCGCTCCGAGACTGTGCCTGCAAATCGCCCCCTAACGATAATTGCTCGGTCGTCTGCATAACCTAGGTACTGGTAGCCTTCTTTGGACAATGTTTTGAGTAAGTCGTCTACAAGAACTGACCATAGAATTGCAGATAATATTTCTCCTTGTGGGCAGCCCCGTGTAACTTTAACCTTTCCTAGAGTGGATAAAATGAACAGGATCAGGAAGGGATCCATTGGCATATTGTAACTGGGACGTTTCTCTGTTCCAGAGCCTTGGTTATTGACCTGGTTGAGGCATTGTTGAAAGCTCCTTCGATATCTAAGAAAGAGGCTATTGCGGTTTCTTTGTCATGTATTAACTTTGAAAGCACCCTGTTTAGATCGTCCAGCGTTAGATCAGTTGACTTTCCTGGCTGGTATGCATATTTGTTGGTATGAAGCGGATTTATTTTTTAACCGACTTCAAAAAAGGAGGAGGTTATCAATTCGTCGCGATATTTTTTTTTTTTTTTTTTTATGTATGTTCATCGATTATTCTTTAACACGGTGTCCGATTTCAATGATTCTTTTTTTGTTAGAAAGGGGGTACTGCAGGGGTGGTCCCATATAAATTTAGTCAAAATATAATAATTGGGTCCATGAGAAAATCCTCAAACTCTTCATTTTTTATGTATGTTCAGCGATAATGCTTTACCGCCTTGTCCTATTTATATGATTCTTTTTTTGTTAGAAAGGGGCTACTTCAGGGGTGGTCCCATATAAATTTGGTCAAAATCTAAAAGTTGTGTCCATGAGAAAATCCTCAAACTCTTCATTTTTTATGTATGTTCAGCGATAATGCTTTACCGCCTTGTCCTATTTATATGATTCTTTTTTTGTTAGAAAGGGGCTACTTCAGGGGTGGTCCCATATAAATTTGGTCAAAATCTAAAAGTTGTGTCCATGAGAAAATCCTCAAACTCTTCATTTTTTATGTATGTTTAGCGATAATGCTTTACCACCTTGTCCGATTTATATGCTTCTTTTTTTGTTAGTAAGGGGGTACCTCAGGGGTGATCCCATATAAATTTGGTTAAGATGTGGTGATGGTATCTGCATGTTTTTGAAGTCGGTTTTTTTAAATTTTTAATTTACACTTGTAATATCTCGTCCCTGATATACCTATCTATCAATCTTTCTAGAGTTTTAAGTATGAACGAGGATAGTATTATGGGGCCATATGAATTTGGTGTTTGGTCTGTGACTCTACCTACTTTGGCCAGGTAGACTACTTTCGCCTTTTGCCATATTACTGGGATATATCTCCAGGCAATGCATGCCCTGAAGATTTTGCATCTGCCCTAATATTCCTTTGTATTTGTTCAGTACTAAGAAAAGATAAAAACCATCATATTGTGCATTTATTTATTTAGAACAGTTTATATATACTCTTGTACTCAAGCACTATTTATATTTCGTACTTATAGGTAACAATTCTATCTTCCACTTTGTCTCGCCTTTAACTGTAATTGCTGTTGAGATTACGAACATTCATTCCTATAGTGCATTCGCCATAAATTAAAATGTCTAGTAGCTTCGCCACGGCTCTAGTACGATTTTTCCAGAAGCACCTCGCACCTCCACCATTTCTTCAAATTCTTCATTGTTCTCATGCATTCCATGAATAATTCACTACGACTAACCATATGCGTATCGCCGGGAGGGGTAGGGGAAGTGTTAACTTCTTTCTGTGTTCCTTGATAATCGGATAAATGGGGCCTTAAAAGCCCAAACAAGGCAGAGAGGGACTTAAAGGATTAGAGCATGACCGGATTGGCCGGAAATGGCTCGCGTGCAAATATAAATGAACTGATTTTATTAAAATAAAAAAGGAAACAAATGCTAGTACTTATTTCTGATAATATTACTAAAAAAATATTCCACTGGAAAATGAACTTCATGGAAGTGCATTTGTTGAAATAGCTGATCAAACATTAATTTATTTATGTACTAGCCTAAACTGTGTTTTAGTTTACTTTCAGCCTTATTTACGTATAACTCAAAAATAATTAACAGTCTGGTATTTACCAAATTTCGCCGTTTAAACATTTATCATCGTTAATTTGCGTTTTATTTAGATGAGATTAAATACTAGTAAATAGTTTATCAATTAAAATAAGTAGGATTCATTTTAAATTAAAAACAGCACTGCCTGTCCTTTATTAAGCAATAAACAAGTTTATTTTTATTTTCACAAAACTATGTAAAATCCCCATAAGAAGTGCGGTGAATTCTAAAAGCTCAATTAGCATTCATTTTTAGGAACCATATTTAGGGTGATTCGCCTTCTTCTCTCTAATCTTCATATTATTATGAATATTTAATAAAGCTAAACCTGCAGAAATGCGAAATCACTAGGTATATGACTACTGTTTTACTGTACCTAACCACTTGTTTATAGATATCAATTCTTTCAATTAATTACGTCATTGATGACGTTGGCATCTGTTTTGTATAAATTTTATAAAAAATGTCATTTTAAATTTAAATATTGACCTACCCGATTATTTTTATTATCTACGATTTTCATTCATTAATACGCAATATCTACTAATTATCTTTTAAAATATAATTGTTTATTATTTTGTTAAAATTATTTATATATACGTAAATTATATATTTTTATAAAGGTTACATTTACGACAAATTTGCACAAAAATATGTAAATCTATTTATTTATACAAGGCAATCAACAATAGGTATGACAAAGTATTACAGTTTTTCATTGGTAAAGTACAATAATGTACTTATACCGTAATTTACCGTACTTTATAATTTTAATTTTATCGTTGAATATGAGTAACGCAAATTAATATGCATTTAGTTTATCTTACTAGCGCCCAACAAAGAAAATATTAAAGGTGATTTCCCCAGTGCATAACAAAAGCTTTTATGGTATTCCATAAGAAAGAATTTTGTGTGAAAAATTGTGGAAAGACGAAATTAAAGAGAAATTATTCTTTTTTTAATATTATCAATCCTGAAATTACATTATTTCTGAATAGGTAAATTGAAAACACATTAGAACCATCTAAAAGTAAAATTAAAAGAAAAGATACTTACATTTTCCAAGCTGTACATACTGTTGAAGCACAGCATAAAGATGAATCAGCAGGCGCTCTCAATAAGAAATCCTTTGATCTTAGTAAGTGAGAATATGGCGAATCGCTTGCTTACGATGCTGTCGGCACACATATTTTTACGCGGAGTGAGCCTGCTGGTTTATCTTTAGTATGTTGTGGTTAAAGTTCCCCTTCAAGTAGATATAATTCTAAATTTTAATAAACAAAGGAAACAAGTTAGTTTTAAATAATAAAAAGCTTTCACTTGAGGAATTTTATACGAATTAGCCATCCCCAGATACCCACATATGAAGGAAAAAGAATGTAAAAATTAATAAAAGCAATACAATTTTTTTTATTATTATTTGGTTATTAATTACACTTATTATACATTATAATGGTTTTTAACACTAGTTGCTAAAATAAAACGTAAAATATATGTTTAAAAATAATAAAAAAAAAAACAAAAAGATTCTTAGCTGTTACTTTTTTTATTAAATTTAATACTTATTTATGCAACAAGTGTGTAAAGTAACCCCTTTTTGACGAATGTGAATATTGTCGTACGAGCACGACAATCACATAAGTCAAAAAAGGGACTTTATACACGACTTGCATACAATCTTTTTTCTACTACCGGAAGTTTTATCAAAAAATTAAGAATTTATATACATTTTCTTCACGCACTAGTGCGTAAAATATATTTATTAACGCATTAGTGTGTAAAGAAAGTTTATTTTTTCGTTGTAATTATAACACATTGATTTGTAATAGAATATAATTAAACTAATTTAATATTTTCAACAAATTAAAATAGATTAACTAGATTAACTTAAGACTTAAATGTTATTATTTATTTATTAATAATAAAACGAATTAACTAAATTAATATGGAATTGAATATAAGTTATTTAATTATTAACAATATTATTGTGAAAAGTGCAGTTTGTGAACTTGTTAAAACTTAATCATTTAGCTTGATCCATCCTAGAGTTTACTGTGGTTTCAGAAACTGATGACGTAGCATACCTTAATTTTACGGTATGAGGAGGTAAATAAAATATTATGATAAAAGGATAATATGAATTTTAACTAAAATATTTGGTTATGTTTATTGATTTTTGACATTTGACAAAAACGTACGTCCTAGGAACGCCCAATTTGGTTCAGAATTGGGATTCTCATCTTTCAATTCGGCACGTGTTGAGACGACTATCTCCGTTCCACAGAATGCGATTCGTATGCACTATCTCTCTCTATTCAATTCATTACGTGTTGAACACGCACATAAGAATTCTTGTCCTGTAATGGTTGCAGACAGGCGTTGCTCAACTAACAACCAACTAGTCAGACCGCGGAAATTACATTCACACTCGGTGTGTTATTTCTGAACGTGCCCCAGAGGATGTAAGGGTTCCCAATTAGATTACCAAGATGAAAGGTGTCGATGACCTAAATGGCCTAGATTTTTTTCAAAGTAAAAAGGGAAAATAAAAAGGGAAATTTCAACCAATACATCTATACCCAAGTAGCACCATAAAAACACTTTTGGTTTATTTGAGTTTTAAAATAGTTTTAATGTGGTAAATAAAAAGATACTGGTTTCAAAGTTACCTTGTAGATATACTGCGGGAACTTAAAGGCTGTTTAGAATTTAATACTGCTTTTAAAGTATCTAATAAGATTTGCTAATAAGGGTTTATAAGTTGTTTGTCTTGTTGTAGTTTTAAAATGGTTTAGTTACAATTAACTTTAAAACTACTTAGTTTTATGAAGGACTTGCTGATTGTTTGGTTTTATTATGTTCTAGATTTTGACGTTATAGTTTTTAAGTAGTTTTAAGAAAATTCCTAATGTAACTTATAAAACCTACTATTGAATCTGCTTGATCTTAGGATAATTTGGTCCGTAAATATGGCGTTTTAAAACTGTTTCATTACTTTACCTTCTTACTGCAATTAGGAAGCTATATTAAAACAGAACACTCTTAACTAATTCAATTTGGTTATAATAAAGACTAACTGTACTCCTTGTTAGAAACAAAACGCATTCCCTCTTCTTACGTGGCCCAAATAAACCCCGCATTTTGTATTATGTTAAACAGTGGTGTACCTACAATAATTAGAAAAACTGAAAACAATATATTATTTTTCTAAAAATACACAAAACACAAATGACTGATACGACACGGAGATTTTAAGGTTAGGTTTACATTAAAATCGAGCCGCATTAGAACTAAACCGTTTAAATCACAAGCGAACCTTGCTTTTGTCTAAGGTATGTGCTCTTGGAACAGTAAAAACCTCGATCAAATAAAACCCTTTGATCTTCATTTCCTTGTACATTAACCTAACGGTTTTATTTAATTTCCGGCCATTTTACTTTCTCGATACGGTGGAAGCCAGATAGATAAAAATATTTAGGCTTACATAAAACCACTTAAACGTATAATTTCGATTTCTTTTTATACAGAAAAATCTAAAATAATGGATAAAATGATTTGTCCACGACCACTTAATAATAAATCAATATTCTACCTCCTAACTAAGAGTATATACAGTATGGTTCAAATGAAAGGAATAAATTCATTAAAATGGAAGTAGTTGGTTTTTAGAAAAAATGCTCGGTCAGGTCAATTTTGTTTACTTAAAGCGCAATTTTTTAAATAGAATTCAATTTTCCCCCACTTTCCATTTTTGGGCAGTGACGTCATTGGCAATTTTTTTAAATGGTAACCCCAATTTTGTTTTCTTGATTTTGATAGATCTTGCAATTTCCTACTCAGAAACATAATATTTTTAATATCTGACATAACAATTTTTTTTGAATAAAAGTCATTTAAAGATCAGATACATAAATTTTATTTTATTTTGAAACACAATAAATGAATAAAAGATTATTTGTTATTAAGTGCTTCATCTAAAAAAATAATAATAATAAAAAGAAGTTAATGACAATTTCATAAATTCTTTTTTATTATTATTATTATTAATAGTATTATTATTATTTTGTTAGATTAGGCACTTAATTACAAATAATTATCTTTTATTCATTTATTGTGTTCTCAAAATAAAATAAAATTTATGTGTCTGATCTTTAAATGACTTTTATTCAAAAAAAATTGTTATGTAAGATATTTCAAATATTATGTTTCCGAGTAGGAAATTGCAAGATCTAACAAAATCAAGAAAAACAAATTGGGGTTACTATTTAAAAAAATTGTCAATGACGTCACTGCCCAAAAATGGGAAGTGGGGGAAAATTGAATTTTATTTAAAAAATTGCGCTTTGAGTAAACAAAATTGACCTGTCCGAGCATTTTTTCGAAAAACCAACTACTTCCATTATAATGAGTTTATTCCTTTCATTTGAACCATACTGTATATGGTATCCATATATTATGATAGTTCACGCTTTTGTAATTCTGACACATTCCACTAGGTAACTAGAGATGGGCGATACTTTTCATAACGATATTTTTTAGAGTGTATTTCAGATTTCTTGATTATTCACATGAGTTATCACATGATTTTGAAAATATTTTAGTAACATGTAAAATTAAAATCATACTATTTTCATATGATAAAATCATATGATAAATCACATAATCTGAAGTGCACTTAATATTGATTTTAAATATTATATCGATACGGTGAATCTATACTTTGCACAGTATCGCCCATCTCTATAGGTGTCACGGATTATTTGACTTTGACGTACTCCTGTCCTAAAATTTATTAATTTTGAATTTGAAACATTCCTTTGTTAAACAACAACAGTTAGTTACCTATGTTTAATAAAAACTTTCCGATCTACAGTTTTATTTAATAAAGAAATCATAATGGTCGTGGACAAAGTATAGTATTACACTCGGGTGGATAATGGCTACAATAAATTGCTCGTTTAATAATATACTATTTTCTTTCAATTTTCATTTTTTTTGTTAAATTTTCGGATTATAAAACGCTCCTTATAAGGCTCCTAAGTTTTTTAAAACTTTTTCGTTAACATTTATCGATAAAGTCGGGTGCACAATACATATTTCTACCCTAACATTCCTATTACATTTTATTATTTTATAGTTTTATGATACGAATATAGGTTACATATAAATATTCTTTAGAGCGTCACCATAGTATCAAATATAAATTGTTTTTATTTGCTAAAAGAATGATGTATATAATTTTAAAAAACTATTTTCATATGTTAATAATAAGATAAATTGGGGTCTATTCTGTAACAATTCCTTTATATTTAACGGCCTTTAAAAATATTTTCTTCTTTACTTCTGTCATTATTTAAACGGATCTTTAAAATACATTAGAGGACTATCTTAAAGAAACCTGATTAAATAATGACAGAAGTAAATTAACGAATACGAACATATTTTTATAGGCCGCCAATATTTTTAGAGGCCGTTAAATATAAAGGAATTGTTACAGAATAGACCCCATTGGGATCTATTCTGTAACAATTCCTTTATATTTAACGACCTTTAAAAATATTGGCGGCCTTTAAAAGTATATTTGTATTCGTTAATTTACTTCTGTCATTATTTAAACAGATTTCTTTAAGATAGTCATCTAATGTATTTTAAAGATCCGTTTAAATAATGACAGAAGTAAAGAAGAAAATATTTTTAAAGGCCGTTAAATATAAAGGAATTGTTACAGAATAGACCCCATTATCTTTACAAGTATACATGTAACTAACATTTTTAAGTCCACTTCAAAACCGCGTGTGTTTAAAATGGTTTTAAAAGGGTCTTCACAGCAGCTTTAAAATCAATTGTTCAAAGTAATATATTTTTATAGTGGTTTTAATTTTTTATTGACCTCTTCAGAATGGGCCCTTTTATGCTGAAAGCGTATTTATTACAACCTTAAGACTGCTTTTAAAACTAATTGGTTTTAATTGCAGTTTTATTCTACAGTTTTAAAGCATCCTTGAAGTACTGAATAAAATCATTCGGTGCGATTTGGGTAGTCTATGTATCAATGCTACATTGAGTGCCCTACATATAATTTTTTGTTACTATGTACAATTGTCTTTTTTTATTTCAGTAGGCATTCCAACGACCTGTCAAAATGCTGCCCGTGGGTAATAACATGTTATGATATGGCAAGCCTGTGGGCCTGTTGTCTTTGAGAGAGTTAATGATGCATATATAGTTATATAGATTGCTTAATTCGAGTTACATTGCGAGTGGCCATATTGCCTCGCAAGTACTCATTAATCAGAATAGATTTAGCAAAAATGAGTTTTAAAACCAATTTTCAGCCTTTGAATATAGTAAAAAATATTAACTTCCATTTTTACTTTATGTCATAAACTTATGTTTATTTTGAAAAACATGGATGATCAATCTATATAACTATCTTTATCATTGACCCTGTCAAATCACCAGGCCCACAGGTTAATAACCTGTCATTATTCACTGCCAGACACAGACAGGGCTGCCACTTTGTTTGAAGTGTCTTTTAAGAGACGTTGAAGAAAATCAAAGTATGTGGGACATTGTCATTGTTGACATTAGACAATTTAGTAAAGGTACGTTTACATTTGACATTTATTGCATGATATTTATGTCTGACAGTTGTTTAGTCCAGTGTAAACACACAAAAATTTCTCTCGGACATATATTTTTGAGTGTTTACACTGGACTAAACAACTGTCAGACATAAATTTCATGCAATAAATGTCAGATGTAAACGTACCTTAACAGGGGTCGTCGGATGGAATTCAATTGGCTCAATTAATATGTTAACGTCAAAAAATTTTAATTGAAATTTTGATAAACAATCACGCCTATTCGAAATGAAAATATCATGGCCATATCTGACACGTATGTATAATTTGTTGCTAGGTAAATTACATAAAAAGTAATCGTATGTAGCTACAATTATTTACTAGTAAAAATAAGACGCCGTTAATTTTCTTGTTATAAATGAAACGAAAATAATTAATTACAATTTTCTAGACGTAATTAAAGTGTATGTTTTTAAATTCTATATCCGTAATATCTATCAAAAAGTGTCATTAAATGTATTGTCTTGTTATGAAAACTTAACAATTAGATAAACATGCAGTAGTAAATAATGGAATAATTATAGATAGGTATCTAGTGATACATGGTTATTCACGAAGATGGATTAAAACGAATAAAAAAAATCTCATGTTACTCCATTCTCCTGGACAGCTACAGATAGGGTTGCCACCTGTCCTTTTTTGAAAAGGATGGTTCTTTTTTCAAACAAATTGCCCTTGTACCTTTTTAAATCCTAAAACGTTATTTTTTGAAACTAAGTACCACTATCTTTCGAGATTAACTTATTTGCAGCAGCACTGTGGCGTCCCGCGCGCACCCAAAAACAGAAACCCAGTCCCAGTGATGTTTTAACGAACACAGTTCATCATTTTACATGTGTGCGTTTTTCTCTAGAGGTATGAGGGTTCCTCTTGTGCGCCCTCTGCTGGAGACGACCTTTCCCAAGATAATACACAGGAATGTTCCACAGGTGGTTAGTGGGTGGATACATAACATGCTCTCAATGCGAGCAGTACATACAAGTGTAGAAGATGTGAATATAAGAGTTGATTGTGAGGAGATGTCCACAGCGAAGGGTACCATCATCTCTTCTGTGGGACATTTTTCTAGACACCCTCATCAGCCGCCTCAATAATAACAGTTACTACACATTCTGCCAATAGGGAATTTTGAGAACATACTCTTTGAAAGAATGGCAGTAGCTCTCAAAATTGTAGAACCACTGTCTTTCAATCCCAAGGAGACAAAAATAATCATTATCACAATAAAAAGGACAAGAATGGAACTAAAACCTCCAGAGCCCCCAAACACAAAACTAAACTTAGCAACAGAAGTGAAGTACCTAGGTCTCACATTTGACAGCAACATAGAACTCATATACCTATAAAAGAGAGTAAAAATGGTTCTAAAACAAAACAAGGCTCAGGATGTGGAATATACTGCAGATCCTTAAACCTAAACATAAAACGGGCTGTGAGCAATAGTGTCAGTGTAGTTCAAACCAACCTCACGGGGATTCTCATAGCAGCAAAATAAATCACTAGAAACAATATCACTGGAAGGAACACGCTCATCCATATAGATAGCAGACAAGCACTACTCGAACAGATCACGAATTTACTCAGGTTCAGTACTGGAATGTCACAAAGCTCTGGTCGAAACATCCATCAACAATGTGGTCACCTTAAGGTAAACGTCTTGCTGATTTACTAGCCAAGAAGGCAGCCAGCCAAATACTTTTTGGACCTGATCCTTTTATTGAACTGACAACATCGGTAGTAATAAACCTTGTGAAATTCAAGGAAATAAGAGATGAAACAAGAAGCTGTAATTATGCAAGGGAACTTTTAAGTTATCCTGACAACACTACAGCAAACAAATACTTGACTATGACTAGAAAGTACGGAAGCATCTCCATATTATGGGGCTGTCATAATTCGCACTCGGCAGGGGGTGCAAACAAAAAGATAAGATCGTCGAACATACCCCCTACGATTGCCCGACGCTTTTATTTTTAGAAGATTTGTGTTCATCGAGAATTGGCACCGGCCGATATAAGAGAAGCACCTGATGATGACGTTGTCCACTACATTAAATCTGTAGGCTGCCTCACGAGCTAGGAGTTGCCTATCTACTTAGGAAGATGCACAATGGGCCTAGTGAAGCCTAAGTGCGGTGGGTTAACCCAACCTCTCTACACGTTACAGATTCAGATGCTAATTCAGTAACATCCTATAAGTACACGTTATTTTGACAAGGGGCATGGCGTTTTTCCTGTTTATTTTTCTACAAATGTAGCCTTGAAATGGTTGGGAAAAGCTTATGTGCTTTATTAAAGCCAGACTAATACGTCCAACGTCCCACATTCAACTTAGTTTCTTACAATTAGAGAATAAAAAAAATCGAGAAAATGCTTTAATTTCTAATATTCAATGTAATATTTAGATATTTATAACAATTTTTTTTCTTTTGAGATGTTTTCAAACATAATTACGAACTAAATCATAACATCCAACAAGTTTCGACGAGACAGCGTAACACCGGAACACCTTATTAGAGAGATCGGGCAAGCACCAATATGATCTTACGCTAATTACCAACCACGGTATTTTCGAAATAACGAATGTACCCAAACGTGATTTTATTGAGAGTTCGGGCAGACCAAATTTATTTTGGGTTTAACGTTACATATTCGAGTATTTTCGGTTTGACCACTGTTTTGACAGAATTGACTTGACACTTTTTGTTTTTGTTCCTATCATTTCATTTGTTTAGTTCGTGGCAATCGTAGTTTAGATTTATACATTTGAGTTGAATAATTCTTTTTAAAATATGGAATTAGCAGTATTGGCAGAGGCGGATGATGATACTAAATAATATTTTGGGAAATTATGAAGAACCGCTTGGTTTAAATAAACTTTAATAAAATAATAAAGTCCCATAGACGCCTAACAATGATCCAGCAATATTCTGCCTCTTCCCGATGTAAAAAAAATCACAAAATTTTAAAATTACTATGAATACCAACCAAAACAGAAACATGAAATCGGGAAACCGCCTCAAATGACAAAAGGCATACCACCATATTATGGATGATATTAAATTCGGATTCATTCGGCTTCCCTTATATTTTACAAATCCCTTCCGTAAACTTACGGAATTAGAGTTTTGCGATAACGGTAATAGAGTAATCCGATAAAAAATTTATCTGCGCATGCGTAGATGTCAAAAAATACCGTACACCCTATCGGTTGTCGAAATTTTGCCGTCGTATCAGAGAAATCATACTTTCTTTTTTCTTTATAAACTTTATTTACATTTTTAAAATGGTATATGTACAACACAAAAATAAAACAATACACAACTCCCGTTCGGGACTTGGGTCGGCGTGGCAGGGTCCTGCCTGGCCTATGGCGAAGATTTCACCCGTTTTACTTTTTGATGCTAAAAAATAAAGGTTATGCTAAACATAGCAGCCCTCACTCCTTGCCAGGAAGGCATTATTGAGGGGTTGTGGTGTAGTTTTCGTCAGTAAGTGTCATAGTTTAAAGATTTGTCGGGATTTAGTTTGGTCAGTGTCCCCTGAAAAGCTAGGAAAAAACAGGGTTGTACGTTGATCTTTCGATAGTCTTCGTTATTGTCACAATTCAGAGGACTACCGAGCTGTAAAACCTCCCGAAAGCGCCAATGTCGAGACAGGAATCGTCTCGGCTGTGGCGCTGTCAGTCGGCTTCACCGTTCAGTCGTCCGTCCGACTAGATCTCGCAAGTATCTACATCGGGTGAATTGTTGTTTAGTACGTTATGCACAGTGGAGGGTCCTGTTATTGTCGTCGATATATGCTCAAACACTTGTGAAGGCAACCGTGCTTTCTACGCACGCCGTCTTCCCGATGTATGTTGATGATGCTATCCCTCAACTCATCGGGGAGGCATCGCGCGTAGAAGTTTTCAGCTGTTGAAGTAATAAAGTCCTTCATGTATGGCATATTTGTCGTAGCGTGCATGTCTCGTATTCTAGTGTAGCGATCGCACCCCAGAACTAGCCTCAGACATCTGTTTTGAGCGTTTTGTAGCTTATTATGATGTATTTGTGCCATGGAGCAGAAAACTGGACAGCCATAAGTCAGTATCGGTCTAAAGACTGATTTGTATAATAAGATCTTGTTAGCCAGTGTAACTCCGCTGCGTCTATTCATGAGGGGGTAAAGAGTCCTCAGAATACCGCAGTTTTTCGTCACCCTGTCCACAATATGTTGGCGAAACGTTAATCCCCTATCCAGATAGAATCCTAAGTATTTTATATGAGGCTTTGCAATGATTGGTGCATTTTGCACACGAAGGGGCGTGTCTATGCCTTCGGTCCGCCTCTTTGTAATGAGGATACTTTCGGTTTTCAACGGATTTATTTTCATTTTATTACTATCTAGATAGGTGATTAACGGTCCATTTATATGACTGTCCAGCTTCCTGGTGGCTGTTTGTGCTGATGAATGGCTGGAAAATAAACAGATGTCATCGGCATACAACGCCGTTTGTACACCATTATCACCCATGGGTATGTCACAGGTCATAATTGTGTACAAATGCGGCGAAAGTACTGAGCCTTGGGGCACTCCCGCCTGCGCTAGGAATGGTCCTGTTATTGTGGAGTTTATCTTAATGCAAAATTGTCTGTCCGTTAAGTATGAGTGTATTATTTTTACAATATGTACGGGAAAATCATTCACAAGCATTTTGTGTATTAGCCCACGAGTCCACACAGTGTCAAAGGCCTTCTGACAGTCCAAGGTTACTAGAACCGTTTGAAGGTCGTTGTTGAACCCTTCTTTCGCATGATGTGCTATACGTAATATCTGTGATATAGTGCTGTGCCCCTCTCTGAAACCGTGCTGTTCCCGTGGGATAATTTGTAAACGTTGTTCTGTCTGCTTAAGTCGAATCAAAATTACAGTGTCCGTTATTTTAGCGATTGTATTCAGTAAGAAAATGGGGCGGTAACTATCGATCTTATTGGCCGGTTTGCCTGCTTTGAGAATTGGTAAGATATTTGCCATTTTCAGGCCACAGGGATAGTATTGTAACCTGAAAATGGCATTTATTAAATGGTGGAGCTGCACGACAGCTTTTCTACTTAAATTCTTAAGTAAAATGTTACTGATGTTGTCCGGTCCCGGGGCTTTTCTATTTTTGAGACTCTTAATTACTTCACACACCTCTTTTGGGGAGGTAAAAAAGGAATGTGGCACTACTTGTGGTTCCGACTGCTGCAGCGCATTTACTGCAAGTTCAATGCGCTGTTGTTCAGGAGTGTTTACGTTATCGTTGATGAAGTTAGACTGAAAGTATTCGCCGAAGGCTTGGCCTTTGTCCTTGTCGGTGTTAAGTATGTTCGGTCCTTGTTTCATTGTGGGAAGCAGTGGGTTCGGTTTTTTAAACCTTTTCACCACTTTCCACAATGAATTGTCTTGTGGTTTGAGCTCAGATAGGGTGGTTTTCCATTTTTTGTTTCTGTAATCTTTAATCATAGTATTGATTGTCTTGGCTATGCTATAGAGTAGCACCCTATCTTCTCTCTGTCGGTGTTGTTGCCATCTCTTTCTGATTGTGTTTTTACTATTAATCATGTCTGTTATTTCTATAGGCAATATGTCGTTGTGTTGTTTTTGTGTTTTAAGTGTAGTTGTAGCGTCTCTAGCTTTTTGTATGGCGTTAATAAAATTGTTTGTCTCTATTTCAATTAATTCTTTGGTGTTTATATTATTATTTATTTTTATTGTTTTGTCAATTTCTGTTCTATAGTCTGCCCAATTTGTTGTTTTATAGTCGTAGTATTGCCTATATTGTCGGGGGATTTTTTGTGTTGTCCAGATCTCTAAGTACACTGGATCGTGGTCTGAGCTAAGGGTGCTAATGGTTTTCATATTGCGAATGTCAGGGATGTTTTTCGATAGAGCTATATCCAGTGTACTTGGGGTATGTGTCGCGCATGAAGGGAAGAATGTCGGTTCGTCTGTATAATGTATTATGTGACCGGTGACTTCGGCGAAATCTCTCAGTAGCAGTCCACTGGGGTTAGGGGCTACACAATTAGCGTCCCATTCCGGATGTTTAGCATTAAGGTCCCCTGCAAGCAAAACTCTGTTTCCTTTCGACATCAGTGTGTGCAGATCTCTACCTAACAAATTTTTACTAGGGGTGTGATATGCACCTATAATGATTATGTTATTTACTTCTATTATGATGTTCTCTAGTTTGGGTGAAACGTGTGCCCTTCTCAATTGTTTAAAAATGATGTCTTTCTTTATTAAGATAGCTACCCCTCCCATACCTTGTCTTTGTTGTAAGGTATGTCTGTCTTGTCTAATTACTATAAAATCTCGTATTTTTACTTTGTTCGTAGGTTTTAGGAACGTCTCGGTCAATATTATGATGTCAAATTTATGCTTGAGAGAAATCATACGCGCTGATGTTGAACCACTTGGACATCTGTATACTGTACAAGATAGACAATTATTATTCTGGCATAAATCCTTGACACATCGTATCTTCGATGCATAACATTGTTATTCGATTGTGTTACAATGCGATGTTCAGTTGCATGTCCGTATACACCTTTAATATAGGGTCCCTGGCACAGGTCTCTCAGACTGAAATAACAACAATAAAATGTATTATGACGTAACCAAAAGTTTCAACCCATTCAATCAATTGACCTTATCCATGAATTGTCCTGTAAAGGTTGCAAATGAAATATTTCTATCAGGAAATGTTGACATCCTTTTATCGAGATAAATTACACTTTAAGTAATTTGTTTGGTGAACTTTTGAACTATCTTTATCAATTAATTTATTAATATATTCGAATGAAGGTTGACACGCTACTATTATTATTACTTTCGTTTCGATTTGTTATCAGAAAATAGTAATAAATATTTTTCTAGTAGATCTATTTCGCCTTGCACTTTGATTAAAAACAAATTTTACCTTTGTTTAAGGCTTGTTTTTCAGCAAATATAGGACAGTAATGGCCATTGATAAAGTGTTAGTGCTCAGATAAATTACTATACTTGTATAACGATGTTTAACACAAATTATATATTACACAAGTTTTATAAATACAGGTTTTGGTTTATTTTTACATTTAATTTAAGCAATAAAAATATTTTTAAAACTTATTTATGATTTTGAAATTTAAGATGTTGCATAAACGAGCAAAAATCGTGTCATAATATTTAAAAATAAGATTTATTTGTTTCATGTTATCAACAGCTCTGAATATTAGGAATGGCTAAAAATAGGTTGATATTAAATTGATTGCTTGTTGGAGGTAAAGCAGAATCTTAAAGTACTCTTGCATTGATATTCCAGAATGCACAGTAGGGGCGGATGTAATTTCGGCCGGAAAAAGGCCAGGTACCTAAAGGGGATATGTAATTTCGGCCGGAGGTTTAAGGGTTCGTTCTTATCGTATAGGTATTTTCGGCCGGAAGGAGCAGGTAAAATAAAATAAGATCTAGAATTGCTATAACATTCTTTATTAAACCAAAATCAAAGACACTATTACTTAAAAACTAGAGCTAAAAACATACATTACATTTTTACGAACTTTGATATGATACAGTTTTAACAAAATTAAATCTAGAAATTTTTCCAGACCGAAGCATATTTACCATATTTTCAATAAATTTTAATTTATTTCTGACTTGCTTGTCTTTTATTTTTGCTGTAATATTTAAACTTTTTATTTTTAAATATGAATCGATCTGGAATTCTTTTAACTTTTCTATAAAAATAAATATTGAAGGGTGGCAAGAATAAAATGAAGAATTCAATTTAGAATGGAACAATTCACAAGCGTTTGTGGTTTGTTTTATAGATGAATTTTCGTCTGCCCATATATTTGGTGGAAAATCGGAATCAGGTGCTATATAATATTGTAATAGATAGTCTGTGTATTTATCCAACAGTTCATTATTTGGTTTGCAAGACATTAACAGCCGGTTGCACCATTGCATTCTAGAATCAATTCTAATCCTAGGTCGATCCTAGGATCAGAATAAGTTTTAAATTGTTGTACCAACCGTAAATCAGAGTTTTAGGTCAAATCGGTGTCTCACATCTCAGGTCACCAATATTGTCATTCTAGGATGCAGAATTGGGAATTTTAACCTCACTTTTGAACTATAAGGTGACAGCATATTTTCCAACATAGTAAAATGGATGTATATTTAGATTTTTTGGTTGATATAGCAGATAATGTTGACATAAACATAAGAAATAATATACCACGTCATATATAGGTATGAACGTACAAATTATTTTGAAACTTATTCTGAAACAGAATTTTTCAAGCGTTTTCATCTTCAAAAAAGAACGGTTTTACAAATATTAGAAAGAATAGAACACGAACTAGAATACCCACATAATAGGTAATTATATAATTTACAACTAGATTTTGAATGTTACCTAAATCGTTATTTTTTTTTAGAAATAATTCTTTGACACCAGTAAATCAGTTACTTTTAACACTGCGTACTTTTGCTACTGGTATCCATTTGTTATTTTCGGCAGATTTTATAAAATGTGATAAGTCAACAGTTTCCAGAATAGTAGCAAAACTATCTCGTGTATTAGCAAATTTATCCGCAGAATACATGTATATGCCTCGAAATGAATTGGAAATTGCTGAAGAACAAAATAAGTTGTTTGACATCTCCGGTTTTCCTCGTGTTATTGGAGCAGTAGATGGTACCCATATACGAATATTATCTCAAGGTATAATTAATAAATTATACATTAACATGTTGTGCTTTTTATTTATTTTTACAGGTGACAATGATGCTGAAATTTTCAGGAACCGAAAGGTTATTTTTCAATAAATGTACAAGCAGTTGCTAGTGCAGATTTGCTTTTTACTTTCCTATCTGTATACAGATATAAGGAAAGTATAGGAATCATGATTTTTAAAGATATAGTAGCTAGATGGCCTGGCTCAACTCATGACGTTACCATATTTAATAATTCTAGACTTAAAGGTCGCTGTGAAATGGGTCATTTTGGAAATGGAATATTGTTAGGTAATATAATACTAATTATAAAATCATTATTTTTTTGTTTGTTTTTATAGGTGATAGTGGCTATCCATGCGGATCGTATTTATTCATACCATTCATAGAACCTAGAAATCCAGGCGAAAGAAATTATAAGCCATATAACGACTAGAGTAAAAGTAGAAAATTTATTTGGTGTATGGAAGAGGATGTTTCCAATTATGGCATATGGCTGTAGAATGAAATTGGAAAATATTTTACCAGTAATTACTGCAACAGCTATCCTACACAATATAGCTCGAATAAATGGGGAACCAGAACCTTCTCAAGAAAATGTTATGGATGAAGCTTTAAGGGATGGAAATATTCTTATAGCAATTGATGAAAACCTTCGAAACTTCGACCACAGAAGATATTTAGTAGAAACTTACTTTTCTCGTTTATAATACTCTGTTTAATAAAAGTATGGATATAAAATATATTTTTTTTTAAGTTGCCATGTTGAAGGCTATATATTTGAATTGTACCATTCAAAAATGTAGTAACAGTAATTCGTCCAAATTTCTAGATTTACCTCAAAAAATTACAGAATGTACAGATAAACAATGTATTTATTGTAAATGTAATGTAAATATTTCTATAACAGATTTTTCTATTAAATACAAAATGTACATAAGTAATATTTTTTATTTTTTTATCTTTTAATATACAAAATAAAATGCATGTAGAAGAAAATAAATTATATTTATTTATTAGAACAATTCAACATAAAACAAGATCACTGTTTACCTATTTATAACAAAAACTAAAGAAAAAATTATATAATTTAAATTTGCAATTTTTCCTCTTTCAATTTAAACATTTTTTTCTTGTGCTCATATTCTAGGTCAAATAATTTTTTTTTTTCATCTCTATTTCCTGTAATATTTGATCCCTTTGGGCATGTAAAACTTCAATCTTTGCCTTTTCAACAGAACCTATCTTCTCCAATTTTGGTCTCCTTTTTGCTGACCATCTAGGTTTCTTCTCATTTTTTTCTGATTTTTAATCTTCAGTCGGCAGAGCTAAATTTTCCGTATTGGCATTGGAAAGTACTTCAGAAGCTCCTATTCTATTCACACTTGAAATTTCATTGATGTTTACAATTTCTGGTTCTATTGGTTCTAAAAAGCACCAAATAAAATAATAGTTTATTAAAAAGCCACTTACATATTTGTATAAAGCGAAAAAAAGTTTTAACTCACTTATAACTATTGCATCGGAGTCATAGGGATTCTCTAAACCGGTTATAATTTTATTATTAACTATTGACAATACTAAATCATCATTATTAGTACTACTGCAACTACCATTCTTTAATGTACCTCCTCCGGTTTTATACATTTCTTGCCTTTCTAACGCGGCTTTTTTTCTTGTTTCCATTTTAATATGGGCCGATTGCTTCCTTAAAGAACTAGCGTCTCTGTAGACATTAACATTTTTGGAATTAAATAATTTTTCTATTGCTTTCCAAGTTTGATCTTTTTGTAGATTGCTTCCTGCGTTAGTCTCCTTATTTTCAATAATGTCTTTATATTTTTCTACCAGTTCTGTTAGTACTCTCCTCTCCTCCAATGCATAATTAACACGTTTATTTTTATCATACATTTTGATAAATGTAATGTACCTATACAATACAACAGAAAGGTATCTGTGTATTTTTTATGTATTTAACTCTTAAAACTTCGATTGTGACCGTATTTAATTATACAATTAAAAAGTCAAGCTGACACAAAGCCTGACAATCAAATTCAAACTAAAATAATCATTATAAAAGTAATAATAAATTATTCTTCTTTATCATGGACTGTCTTCAATGGCAATTTGGCTAATTTCGTATAAATTACAATGTTGTCACTATACTCTGTTTTTAAACTAGGAGGAGCGATTTGAGTTTAAGTTGGCAATTCTGTAGTTTTCTGATTGGTCAGATTGCAGTCAGTTTCACACATCACTTTTTAGCATTAACATCAGCTAATAATAATTAGGCATTCCAAACAAATGAATTGCCAGTGGGAAGGTTTGGTATATCTAAGGGTGGCGACATACGGTGTATTCTATCTACTTGACGTAAAATCATGAATAATGGATTACATTTAAATATTTTATGTCAAACACAATACAAATAATATTTAATAAACTCACCTATACATTTCTTCATAAATTGGCAGGCTTGGCGACTACTACTTCGAATAAAAATAGTGTCCGAGTTGCAAGACTTAAGCATTCCAACGACCTGTCAAACAATAGGTGCCAGTGGGAAATTCTTGTATATTTAAGGGGGTAGCGACATAGTCTTGCAACTTGGACGCTATTTTTATTCGAAGTAGTGTATAGGTGGGTTTTTTAAATATTATTTTTATTGTGTTTGACATAAAATATTTAAATGTAATCCATTATTCATGATTTTACGTAAAGTAGATAGAATACACCATATGTCGCCACGCTTAGATATACCAAACCTGCCCACTGGTAATTCATTTGTTTGGAATGCCTAATTGATATTGTTGACAGTTCTGACATTTTATATTTTGATCTCATTATTATTATTACTTAGTTTTTACTTTATTTCGTAAATAATAGTTCTTTTCAAAACTTCAGTAAGCAATTGTATTAAATTTCTACGATTATGGACAATTCTCTACCGAGTACTATTAAGGGCAGCAGTTCCTGAAAAGCCCTACAAGAAAGGGAAGACGACTTATTTTTGCTGATTCTGAAGAGGATTTTGTAGAAAATGCATTATTGGTTTTGAAGGCAAAAAGACGGGAGATTACCATGAACAAATGAATTTCGAAGTATTCCAGAAAAAAACTAACTAGTTTATTACTGATTTTTAAAACTAAAACTTGATAAATTTCTGACCAAACTGAATAAAAAGTAACTAAATATTCAAGTAAATTTTATTTATTAGATAATAAACCCATTTACAAAATTGTTAATTTACATTTAAAACACCATCTACTACAATAGAGATAATCTTAATTTAGCATAATGAGCTAACATTACTTCCACAATAAATATTTTAAAAATATCCACTTAACATTAATACATAGGTATAGGTATGTATGAATAGTTCACTTTAAATTAAAAAATGTGGGTAAAAATTAGGACTTGAGTTAAAAGAACCTACAATATCATTAAGTTAAAATTTAGTAATGGTATAATGTTGATATGCAGTGTTATGTAGTGTATTAACTATTAGTTAACAGCAAATTAGCTACAATATCCATATTATTCATAGGATAAATTCCAGGCATTGTGTGGTCCAATTGCCATTCACTGATTACCTTTTACTTAAGTTTATACCTATAACAAATAAATCATTAAAAATGTAAAACGATAATATTTTTATGTTTTATACTAACCGGCATTTTTATATTCTTTTAACAATTTTCATAAATATTTAATATCCATTTAAAACAATCACAATCCTCAAAAAGTCGATTTCAAAAGCAAGAAAAACATATTTCTGATAACGTCAATTAATCAACGACCATATTAAATTTCATTTGACAGTGACAATTCGTTTTAGATGTACTTTTCAGATCACAATAATAAGAAATTTACCACCGTTGTCTGGAACCAATAAAAAATCGACTCCTTTGACATTTATTTGTTCCTTAATCCCTGATTGGCTGTTCGCCGACTAAGGCCGATAATAACAACTATTACATACATTTTGAACACGACTTTATTTCGGAACAAGCTCTTAGTAACAAATCTAGTTACTTTTCCCTGTGTAAATGGGTCTTTTTAATTCGCTCCTCCTAGTTTAAAAACAGAGTATAGTTCATGAGTTAAAATGAGTTTTAGATAAAATGTCGCCTAGCAATAATGGTGCAACATAAATAGGTTTTAAGTCGTTTCTACATTTAGGTCAGACCTGCCTAAAATTAATTCTACAAATGATTGGTGCAACCGGCTGTAAATCAAATATAAAACAATCATATGGTTTTAAATAAGTAAGCCCAAAAGTGTGAATAAGCCATTTACTTTCTTCAGAGTTTTTGTCTTTATATATTTGACTTAACCCTAAAAACTGAATTTTCCTGTACCACGCTTGATGTAAGTGAAATCTACAACCATTTATTTTCGTTTTTGACAAAACATTTCTTAGTGCGATATGTATTGATATTGTTATGTGAGCCATTTCATTATTCAGTCATGCTCTAACCCTACAAGTCCCTCTCTGTCTTATTTGGCCTTTGAGGCTCAACTTGTCCGATTATTATACATAATTAAACCCCTTAAGACCAAACCTATGGGACGACTATGGTGGAGACACTTTCGCGAACATTCCAGAGTCAACGAGATACTATTTCTAGAACTTGATAACGTTTCTGGCACCTTCTGGCAATTTTGGTGGGGGAGCATTCTAGACCACCAATTTGTATATAAATTGGTGGAGGAGAGCCATCAGTTATCAGTTATTATCTAGATAGTGAAGATAAATAGTAATTAGTAGATAGACAGTGGTGAATATAAATAGTGATCAGATAAAGACATTCGAAGTATATATAAATTAGAATAGTTGTGTTATAAAATAAATAAGTGTTTAAATAAATTATATTAATAAATAAACTGTTGTTTTAAAGTAAACAAACATCACAATATTTCAAAATCTACAAATGCCTCCATCGGTTCAAAAATGAAATAATGATATTAAAAACTTCCAAAATTTTAGATTTAAGCAACAGAAAAAGTTTAATATATGTGTCAGCAGTCTTATTTGGTAACAGACAATATAAAAGAGGTATATATAGTGCCCATTTTCCAGGCCATGAATAGTAAATAATTGATAAAAATATTTCGTACAAAAATAAAATGTGCCATCCATATATATATAACATTCATTTTACACAACGTAGTAATATTTGTTTGGCAAGAAAAAATAATGATATTATCAACTGAACTGTTAATAAACAAAAAATGTTCACCTGTTGTCGTTTTAGGAGAATACATATCAACTACAGTATGTACTTCATGAATGTCTTTAGGGAGGGCTGGCAAGAGCTGAAGACGACTGTTATACACATTTCTTCTTATGAGATTTACATCCGCGGTAACCAATTCGTCCGGTAAATCTGTTGAAAGGACCCTTTTTATAATTTTCGAAGGTTTCTCCGATATGTCCTCCTGGGCTTTTCGCTTGCATGCATTTGTGACAATTTTTCTCTGCAAAGAACGTTGATCTGGTTCATGATTGTGAGTTAACTCACTCCTGGTCACAATATATTTGGCACCAACAGTATACAATTTAGCTAAACATTTTAAATTTTTCCTGATGCACCTCCAACGCACTTCCCCACTCTTTAATACGTCTTGTTTACAAAATGAAAATTTTAGCCATTAATAGTAACATATATTTGTGAAGCTTACTCATTTGTGATATTTCAAATGAAGGAATTTTTGTATAAAAAAAAATCTAATTAATAATAGGGTATTAAGGGGGGGGGGTTAAAATTTAAAAAAAAACCTAATACAAAGACAAAAAATGATATCATTTTGAAATTTTCTAGAAAAATCCAGCTCTATCAGGAAATGACGCATATTTTATTCTGAAAAAAAAAAACTGAATAAAATGGGGTATTAAAGTGGAATGAAATTTTAAAAAAATTTTAACTCAAAAACAAAAAATAATATCAGAACAAAGATGTCTGGATGTATAGCACAAAGATGTTTGGTTTCGAAGCCCGGCGTTCGGGGATGGTCTTGCTAATTGGTAGGGGGATTTTAGAGATTTGTCCCCGAATTTTCAAATTATTTCAGCTACTTACTTTTCAGATATACCGATTTTTCAATATTAAAAAAATTATAGTTTTTATACACAGGTTTGTCTTTTAAAGTACATTAAAAACTTAACTCACACAGATGAAAATATGGGCTCGGTATGCATTAATGCCTGTTCACCGATGCTGTATAGAGGTATTTAAAGATTTCATAACGAACCTGAAACGGCGCTTGGCCAGAATTAGCACATCAAACTGCCATTTACAAGGGGGTCGGATTCCATATAAATAGTTGGTAACAAGTTTAATTGACCTCGACAGTAGCGCGCTAAGCGCTTACGGTTGAACTACACATGTCAGTTTCAGTCGATTAACTAAAACACTACTAATTAAAGCGATTTAAAAATTGGCGGGCTTGATAATTTTGATATTTGAAGCAATTTGAAGAAACATTTTCCTATTTGACAACTTTTACTTACAACTACTAAACAAACAATAAGTTTAGTGAATTTTTGTTGTAGGTAAATGTTGAAAAATGGAAAATGTCACTTGTTTTAACTGAAAAATAAAATTAGTTGAAAAATAAAACACATTTTTACCAAGTTTAATTTATTTAGAATTACCATGTAATTACATGTATTTCATTATCTTCTAACTGCATATTTTGAACATAACAAGCACATCGGATCGATGGTGTAGCGGTCTAATGCGCTTATATTCATTTATGGGCAAGTTTATGAGTCCGAGACTGCTGGGCTTCGAATCCCAGACCAGACTATGTGGATTTTTAATTAAATTGCATGGTTCGGTTTAGGATTTGATGTGTGCCGTATTAATAGAAAATTCAATTTCTATTGATATGACATGCAGATTATAAAATCGCCATACATTATCGTCTCGATGATGGTGGGTGAGGTTTTCCGGGTTTTCCTCACCTGTAAGTCAAATGGCACCATCAATCATCCTTAAATAATAATAATAGCCGTCCCTTCCCCTACACAAGTCGTTCAGTCGACTTCAGGGGTTGAAATTCACTCGTAAGGGGGTGAATTATTATTATTATTACTATATCACACACTAAATTACTGAAAAATAAAAATATAATATATGATAACCAGCATAGCACATGACAATGTTTTTATTATTAAAAAAACCGGATATAGTTTTTATAAAAAGTCAAAATACTTAATTTATAAGTACAATTGTTTTAATGTTTTAAATATCCCTTATTAATCCAAGGACAAATCATTCTAATTCTAATATTCTTATACTTATTGTCCCTTTAAGGCCTTTTCCCATCTATTTGAATCTAGAATAGTTGTAATGCCTATTTCGGGTACAATAAACTTCCAGCTTCAATACAGGTGGGCTTTGAAACTCACCCCAATTAAGAAACGCATTTATGTACATTCCAAAAATCTCCATACCGAGGAATATCTAAAACAAAACAAAAATAAAGGTGCAGTGTGTATCTTAAAATTAAAAATTAACACGAATCATAACTTTTTTAAATTCTTACATTTTTCTTGCAATAAAAGGTATAAAAATTTCAATAAAAATAGAAAACATCTGATTTATGATCTTAATAGTTGAACTATGCAAAAATTAACAAGTTGACCTAAATAGCATATAAGTTTTTGAACATATTTGGGTATTATTTGATAAATATAATAATGAATATCACCCAAAAATTGAACAATAACTTTTTGAGCACAAATCATTTGCCTTTTTTCATCATGGTCTTTATGAGTAAATCTAGGATGAGGTTCTATCTCGGGTTCTACAATATTTGTTTGTAAATTGGCTTCACACATTTCGCTCACAACTTCTTTCATTTTTTTGACCACAAATATTTAAAATGTGGATCCATTTGTCTCTAGAGTAATAATAACAGGAAAAACATAAAATTTTTTGTTAGTTTTCTGAGAAAAATACTTACTTCTGCAATTAAATTTTAAATGAATTAGAAGTTAATGATTTTCTTAAGAACCTCCCTATAGTTAAATTAGTTAAATCTAACTTACACTTAATTAATACAATTTACTCACCTACATTTGAAAAAAATATCACCTGCATTTGAAAATAATAATGATAATGCTGACATATTTATAGCAACATAACCTAATTTATTTTCAAAGCCAGATTTACACCATCTAATAATATTTAAATTTAGCTTTAACTTTAAATTTATTAACGATTATCCCTGTATTTGATCACACATTATATTAAAGTGAAATTGAAAGGGGTAAATCAGTAAAATGATTGATTTCTTTGTCATTATTATTGAAAACATATATTTTTATGGGTGTAAAACGGGTTTGAATTTAGTGATAGCAGCGCGCTAAGCGCTTACGGTTCAACTACCAACAAGGAAACAAGTCCCGCCATTTATTCAAACCTTCTCTTTTTATTTTTCTATGGCCATTTAGGAATCTCGATATATATATTCTCGTCCACTGCAGTAATAATATAATATAATATTATAGCTCATTGCCGAGCTATACTATATATTATATTATCGCTTATCGTCCGTAGCCGGCTTAAATGTCGTAATGGTCTAGAGGTAGGGCATCTGTGTACAGAACAAAAATGTCTGGGGTAGTATTCTCGAGTCACGAATATAGATTCGCATGCTAGATTTATGATTTGTCTCACTTGGTTTTCGTTCAACAAAGTGAGACATTGTAAAACACGTATGCGAATGTCGGTATTCGTGATTCGAGAATACTACCCCTGGGTTCAAATCCAGACGACGACAGGTTTTTATTTTCACCTTTGTGGTTCGGGGATGGTCTTGATAATTCGTAGGGGAATTTTTGACATTTTTCCGAAATTATTTCAGGCACTTATTTTTCAGATATACTGATTTTTCGGATTTCGATTTGCGATTTCTCGATATTAAATTACAATTTTTAAATATTATCAACTTGAAATTTTAAGCAAAAATCAAGCGCTATAAGGGGATGAAGGCTATTGATTTAGAAAAAATCTGATTAAAAATGGGGGAGTTAAGGGGGGATAAATCAAAATTAAAAACGATATCAACTTAAAATTTTCAGGAAAAGTCAAGCTCTATAAAGAGACGAAGTCTATGATTAAAAATGGGGAATTGAAATTTAAAAAAAAAAATCATAAACCAAATACGAAAAATTCAACTTGAAATGTTTAGTAATAATTAAGGTCTATAAGGGGATGAATAAAGCGTATATATTTTGAAAAAAAATTTTAATACAATGGGGGTTAAGGGGTATTGAAATATAAAAAATCCTACCTCAATAACGCAAAATTAAATCAACATAATTTTTTTCATAAAAATCAAGCTCTATGAGAGAATGAAGTCTATAAATTCTAAAAAAACCAATTTGATTAAAAAAAAGGCGTTTCGGGGGTTGAGGGGGTTGAAATATTAAAAAAAAATCATAATTCAAGAAATAAAAACGATCTCAACTTGAAATTTTCTGGAAAAATCAAGCCTTTTAAGGAGACGAAGCCTATAATTAAAAATGGAGAGTTAAGGGGGGGTGGAAATTTAACCAAAAAATCATAAATAGAAAACGAAAAGCGATATCAACATGAAACTTTTAGTAAAATTAAGCTTTATCAGGGGATGTCGCCTATTAATTTTGAAAAATCTTAATAAAAATGGGGATTAAGGGGCCTTATTAAACTGTGAAGAGTATAATAGAATGCCAATCATTTATATATTCTTTATTATAATTTTGTATACATTCTTATTATTGTATTAGATATATCGTATGTCTCATTTTGTATTTTACGTACCTACAAACATTTATTTTATGCTACTAATATTTACCTGTCCACATCTAAAACTACTCTATGTCCACCAATCACAGTTCATATTTAGTACTTGACTAACTATTTTTTTTTTTTAATTTCTAATAAGTAACAAACCTGTCAAAATAATTATTTGGAGAGGAGAAATCCACAAAAATGTTTTTAAAGTAAATCTTTGAAAAAAATTCACTTATGTCGAGCATACTATGATTCTACTTCTTTTTAAGTATCAGTTTGGATTTAATTCAGTAGTTATCACGGACATGGCTCTTATCTCTGTCTTTGTCAGCCATGGCCTACTTTAAAAACATTTTTTGTGGATCACTGCTTGAAATGCCTATTTTTTGCAAGAGAAAATTTAAAGATTTTTAAAAATATTTGATTACAGATTATAATGGTTAAATTTGTATCAAAAATAATAATCAGTCCCATAGGAATTTCGATATGATTAACCGTTTCTCGGTATGTAATTAGTAGAAATTTTGAAACAAACTTTTAATAATATTTAATATTTAACGACCTAATAATTTTTAGATATGTCTTATAGTTTTCAGGCAAATGGTATAATTGTGCTGCAAGAAAATAATGAAATTTTTGACTAAAAGACCTCTTTTATCTGACAATTTTTACATTAGAACTGTTCTATATTACGTAATATTTGTTTATTTTTTATAAATATAGACTATTACATTATACATATAAATTGACCTTATATCTAGAAGGTTTGCTTCCTTAAATAATAGATTAGATGAATTCAAGGTAGGTTTTTATACACATTATTTTCGAGAATTTCTTTTACAAGTCATCGCTAGAAGGGGCGTAAGTTGAAAAATACTCAATTTGAATTAAGATCCCCACAAATCTATTAAAGTGGATATCTATGATGTAACAAAGGGGCGTATCTCTCCTTCTAATACTTAACATAGGATATTAAATACACTAATATGCATAAGCAATGTACTATACACCAAAATTTTAATTAATGAGTCTTCTGTAAAATAGCTAAATTGTATTTACGCCTCTTTGGTTTTCCAGCGACAAACTGGTCTTAGATATGTATAATATGTCAAAAATATTAAGAGTTAGATTTAAATTTAAATAGTTAACCTCATAAAATTATTGTGGCCCTATTAATATGTTTGTCCCATTTTCAGTTTTCATCTCTTATTATCCCTAAGTACTTTAATTTATTCGTTGTTAAAAAAAAAGTTATTAGATTATGACTAAAATTAATTTTTTTCTAATAGTTGAAGTCCTTATTTATCTAATACTGAACTTTTAACTATACCTTACCTTGCAAATTTTTGAGAATTTTTTTTTTTTTTTTTAATGTGAGTATTTGTACAGTGCCTCACGAGAAAGTAAGTCCTTAACAACAATTCTCGAATTATACTATTATTTATTGATTAGATGGAGTAAAAAAAACTAAAAATAAGGTTTTTGAAATATTTAGATTTTGTTTTATACAATAAAATATATATAGTAAACCGTGGAACTTATTGAGAAATTAATATTAAAAAATCACAAAAAATTTTCAAGTAACCTAGTTGAAAATTTTTTGTGATTTTTTAATGATAATTTCTCAATAAATTCCACGGTGACCTATATATTTTATTGTAAAAAACAAAACCTAAATATTTCAAAAACCTTATTTTTAGTTTTTTTCTACTCCATCTAATCAATAAATAATAGTAAAATTAATTATAATTCGAAAATTGTTGTTGAAGTTTTACTTTCTCATAAGACACTGTACAAACACACACATTTTTAAAAAAAAAATTCTCAAAAATTTGCACGGTAAGGTATAGTTAAAAGTTCACTATTAGATAAATAATAACATCTACTATTAGAAAAAAATTAATTTTAGTCATAATCTTAGATTATACAAACCTTAGATGGAACATAAGACACTGCGCATAATCCCATTTCAAAATGATTCACACCCACCAATCACAGTTGAGAACATCACATGTCAGACCGTTGTCCATCCAAATTTAATGTGTCAACGAGAATTAATTTGGTATTTTAGTGACTTAAATTTTGGAAATTAACGTTGAAAATGCCAAGATGTGTTGTAAAAAGCTTTATTTATAATAAACCTGCGAAATGTGACGGAGATAAAAGAAACTTATATTTATTTCGGTGAGATATTTAATTTTTAAAGATTCTGTCGACGTCCATATTCGTTGATTTGAAAATAAACAGAATCGGACTTGGTCATTGGTACATGTTATAAGTAGCAAATAAAGGTTATTACTATAAACTGTTTACTATTTCTTGTTTCATAGGGAATCTTTTTTTAGGAAGTGAAAAGAGAAACATATAATCAAATACAAAAATATCAATTTAATTGCCAATTTATTCGTTTCAAACTTCACAACTGGTTTCAATACTTTTCTCAAAACTATTTATTTAGTAATTCTCTATAACAGTGTTACTCAAAGTGTAAAGCCAAAGTTTCCGCGAAGAAAATAATCACAATAAAAAAAACAGTACTATCGCCACAAAATGGAGGGACCTGGCTTGAGGACCGTTTTTTGGGAAGTAATTTTTTTAAGTCACTAACAGGAAGGAGGATATGATTTTGCTTTAGGACTTTTTTTTATTTAATTTTTTATGGGTGAAATGGATTTGGGATAATTTTTGCAAGGAATCTTTGGAATAAATCAAAAATAAATGATGCTCTTGTGCATTTTCAGCAGATTAAATTATTCGTAGATGCATCAAATGTGGGAATAAGGGCCATGATATATATTGAGAAATCTATTCGCTCCGTGCGCGACAGCAGCGCCAATTCGTTTTGATACTAATGAACTATTTCTGCGTGTACTGACAAATACAATTTTTAATAGAATTCGTAATTAAAAATTATATATGTTGGTTTTAATAAAAGTATATGGATTTGTAAAACAAGTAAAACATTAGTTTATTATTATTATTATATATTTTTATCGCTTAAATTAAAGAAAATTATGTATAATTAATAAAAATCAATAATAAAATATAGGCAGGCAACAGTATTTACTGGAAAATGTATAAGAAGTTGCCTCAGTCTAATAAGTTGCCATTGAAGAATTAAAATAAAATAAAATTAAATTAAAATAAAAAAAATACCATTTAATAATAGCGTGAAGTTAAAAATGTATAAAAAAAAGGATCGTTATTTATATTTTTATTTTTGTTCGAAAGAAAACATAGAATGAATGATTAAAACTGGTTTCCCTTCAGTAAGTCACAAAATTGCATTCCAGCCACATATAATAATCAAAGGCAGAAATCTTGAAATCTAGTCCTTACTGAATGAACATTTAAGAATAAAGGGATATTAGAGAACATCGTAAAATGATAATTTATTGTTTGTTTAAAACCGTTCACGTTTCTGATGTCTACTATTTTCAGCATTACTGTTATTATTACAAAAATAAAGGTAATTTTTCTTAGGTATTGTATACCTATCCATTTATTTCTTTGATTTAATTTCCACTTTGCTACTGAAATTTTTTATATAAGTTTCACTATTTTTTTTTGCTTGTATTTGTACAATTTTCAAAACAGCAACTCCGGTTGCTTATTGTATTGTTTTTACCTACTTTTTTGAAAAAAAGTAAAATGTATACGTGTATTTGATATGCCAAAATTACAAAATATCGCCCTAAAATGCAGAAATTATCCGCAGCTAGCGGTAGTATCGCTTTTGCTTCCCTTTCCATGACTTCGCATGGAGCGAATAGCTTCTGCTTCGCGTACCTTATCAAAGTCCGAACAAAAATATTCCCAAATTGAAAGAGAGGTCCTTGCAATAATTTTTGGCTTAAATAAATTTAATGAATATTTATATGGACATTTGCATAAAGTAGAACATTATGCAACTGATTACGAAAAGTTGATTATGTCACCAGTTACGAAATGAAAACAAATAAGCTGCCTCTTTTTTGGTTTCTAAGTTGAAAAATCGAAAAATCGTGAAATCGAGAAATTGAGAAATCGAAAAATCGAGAAATCGAGTAATCGAAAAATCTAAAAATCTAAAAATAAAAAATGGAAAAATCCAAAAATCCAAAAAACGAAAAATCGAAAAAACCAAATATCGAAAAAGAGGCAATGAATAGTGACATTTCACATTTGAAAATATGACATTACGTTTAAAAACAAAAAAGAAAACAAAAAAAGAAAAGCTGTAAATTGCGTTTAATTTTTAAAATAACACCGTTATTGAAAACTGCCCAGAAATGTCTTTGGTAAAATTTTGACGTACTTCTTTAAGGAAAATGTTTTTTTTTCAAATTTCTCGCGGGTAATGTCAAAAATTAGATCGGCAACACTGCACATGTCCCTTATTTTTATTATTACTATTGAAAGAAAAAAACGTCGTAGGGCAATCAAATACAACAATTTTCTAAAATATTTGATTGGAAGTACCTTTATAAATAATCAAGTCAAAATTAGAAAAAATCTTGTATATAAACACGTTACGAAATGCCGTTTTGTGTAAGTCGTTCATGTTGCAAGAACTCGCTCCGCTTGTTTTACAAATATTTACTCGTTACACAAAATAAGGCATTTCGTAACTGGTTACATAAATAACTATTAATTGACTTTCTAATATTTTAATTCATTGAACAGTATTTTCCGTAAATAATTAAATCATAAATAATTACCAGGATATAAGTACCAAAACATTTTTTTCTCTTAGAACAGTAGGCCTATGTCAAATAAACTTAAAATATTATAACGAACGAAAAGGTAACCCATTTCTAATAAAATTTAGTTATTTATTTTATTTTGGTGTGATCGTAGAAAAAATCTTGTGTGTAATTCGAGCAAAAAGTACTTATAAACTTTTACTTAGGGTCGATTTCACCGTTTTGTTAAACGAAGTTTAAAATACTAAACGAAGATTAAAATGACGTTTTTATATTAACAAAAACGAAGTTTAAATTACTAAATGGAGTTTAAAATAACATTTTTACATTAACAATGTCATTTTAATCTTCGTTTAATAATTTAAACTTCGTTTGATACAACGGTGGAATCGGCCCTTAGCTAGTTATATATTGATAAAGTGTTATTGCCCTCATCATACATGAATCGTGCTAACAAATAAAGTCAAACAAACGTCTCATAATTTTTCATCTTTTAATTACCCACCAAAATTAGGTACTACAATACAAATATTTAAGTCCGGCCCAGAACATCTCCCTACTCCTTCCACCCAGTTTTTCGGTTTTGGCAAAATTCGCGCAGCGAGAAATGCTTCCTATGTTACCTCTACCCTTTCTAACCTCTTTGGTCATAATCTAATATTTTTTATTTAACATTGGTGGCGAAAGGACCTCCTTAAGGGCAGGCTTGACATTTGCTGTAAAATATTATCAATAAACCACATGGCCTTCAGGTCATACACCCCGAAAGACAGGCTAGACATCTGTTTTTCGATGGGTGAAATTTTGAGTATTTTAATAGAAATTATAAAAATCAATATTAAGAAATATACAAGGTTGTATTAAGTTATTTCAATAGAAATTATGATAAATTATATTAAAACATATACAGGGTTGTATTAAGTCATATCGATATAAATTATAAAAATCAATATTTTGGAAATATACAGGGTTGTGCTATCTTGGATAAATTGTACAAACCAAGATGGTAAAATTTAATAGTAAGTTAACCAACTTGCGAATACGCTGTTCGTTAGCTCAAGGGGGGACACCTATACGCTAAGCAACCCGTTCTACAAGGTTTGAAACAAAGTTTATGTGAAATCAACATAGTAAGGTAATCAACTGGCGAATTGGCGCTGTTTGTTACTTCCATTGGTCATCACCTCTATAATCATCGTAATATTTACCTAAGAGGGTGCAACCCGTATATATCTACAAAAGAATCAAATCGACATCAACTCAATAGTTAACCAACTGGCGAATTGGCGCTGTTCGTTAACTTCATTGGTCATCAACCTAAATAAGAATATCAACATCAACTCAATAGTTAATCAACTGGCGAATTGGCGCTGTTCGTTAACTCCGTTGGTCATCAACCTAAATTAGAATATAAACAACACCACTATAGTTAATCAACTGGCAAATTGACGCTGTTCGTTAACTCCGTTGGTCATCAACCTAAATAAAATATATATTGATAGCAAATAAATATGGTCTGCGTTTGAACGGGACTCAAGTGAGATCTCAGTAAATAGTAACAATTGTAAAATACTTTGCTAATTATTGCATCACATTTAAAGTATGAAAAATAAAAAAAGTTTAAATATAAATTTGTATATTTTATTTATCAATTTGCACCAAACTTTGCATCGAATTCTGGTTTACCTTAATTAACATTATCACAACGTGGGTACATAAAATATCAATAATTAACTAGACGATCACTTCTACTACTAGAGGAAAAAGGCAAAATACAGTAAGTAAAGAATTTAATGTAAAATAAACTTGTGAGGTAAATAATAACAATTTCGCAGAGTAAAACACAAGAACGAATCAAAAAGAAAAGGGGGCCTGGGGGGTGGCCGTCACAGTACCTAATACAAAGAAACAAAGAAAATATATAAATACAAATATTTTGCCAAATGGCAGAGTTCAAAAGCTCTGTTAAAAATTAGAGTTTTGCTTTTCCACTCAACCAGTATGATGGACATACCTATACATCTTCCGATGTATAGATGTGCCTTGCATGCTCACTTAATAATTATTAAATCTAGCGCACAATATGGCTTTACGAATATGAGAGAAAAAATATTGAAAACCCAAAACCGTAAACAACTTAACATCTTAACTTAAAAAATAAAATCAGACAGATGAGTATGAACCAGTATATCAATAATAACATTACAATAATACTAATAAAATAAAAAAAAATATGAAATTAAAATGTATCTAAAAACTATAACTATCGACCTAAATGGTTTATTAGTAATTTTCTATCTAACATTACATTTTTTTAATTTATACTTGAATAAGATATGATCTGCGAATAATTTCAAGTCATCGGGTAACCAGTTTTACAGCTTAACAATGTTGTACAAAAAGCAGCCTTCAAACAAAACTGATTTATGTTTTGGCATAGTTAGACAACCTCTATTCCTTAAATTTAAATTATGGACGTCTGTTCTGAATCGAATTTACTATATAAATATGCTGGTGTTTCAGTAGTTATAATTTTGTGAAAAAGTAAGCATTCATGTTACACTCGCCGTTCTGTTAAATTTAACCACTTCAATTCCATTAAATATTTTGAAGTTGATATGCCTTTTCTTAAACTATAAATAAGCCGAATACAAAGATTTTGTACTCGCTGTAATCTTAATTGATCCCTTTTCAAAAAACCAGTCCCAAATACTACATCCCCATAACTTAAGTGGGATAACACGAGTGCTTCACAAAGCATGATTTTTGTTTTTTAGTTAATACAACCCTGCTATCATATATTATTAGTTTTAGATTTGCAAAAGCTATTCAAAGCATCATTGTGACATGAGATGTAAAACGTAGATCGGAGTCAACCATCAAGCTTAGGTTTTTGACAGAGTTTACGATATTTAGCTCGTCTCTTCCTATATTTAGTTTTAATTTTCCGATACATCTATTTTTAAAAGCGCTTTTTCCAAAAAGTATGGCTACTGATTTAGTGCTATTAATTGAAAGACAAAAAAATGTATTTGACATATTAATAAGAGACTCAATATCTTGATGGATCTGTTGGCAAGCAATATCGATGTTTTCCTCAGAAAATGTATGATATACCGTAAAACGGGTATATATGGAATTGCAGAGGTTATATGGAACGCAGGTGCATCTTTTTAAATTAGGCGCCATATCATAAGACAATAGTTCGCAAGACCAATGCCAGTAGTAAGTATATATTCAACGAAGTGTTAGCAACGTACTTTAGTGTTGACTGTATTATTAAGTAAGTCGTGATAAAACTTTTATTTTATATCATCTTTATGAACTATTACCTACCTGTAGTTGTCTCCTTTATAGCTCAGAACCTGTAAAAGATTTTATATTTTTGTAATGAACAAAATGGTGTCTCATAACCTCAAAAACATCAAATGATGTTAACTTAGTGCAAAATAAATACAGGTTTAAAATTTTTACGGTTTGAGTAAAAAATTGTATTTTGCAGGGTTATATGGAACATGCCTAGAAAACATAAACACGTGCCAGGTACGGCTTATAGGCGAAATTACTTGATGGATAATGTAGAAAGGGCATTGGAAGCGGTTATTGCCGATGGAATGTCATTTAAACAAGCGGCAGAGGCGTACCAAGTTCCGAAAACTACTATTTACCGAAAGTATAGAGGACAAAACGGTGATACTCTGGGGCGACCACCTGCATTAAATGTGGTTGAAGAAAACCAAATAGTAAATGGTATGATAACGGCCGTTGAATTTGGTTACCCTTTTACTATATCCGAGTTAAAAAGATTCGTTAAGCACTACTTAGATAGGAAGGGTGTACGAAGTGTTTTAAAAAATAATTTGCCCGGGATAGAATGGTGTAATCTGTTTTTGGGTCGTCAACGAGCTTCGACAAAGAAATTCTGACAATATCAAAAGAGTCAGGGCAGAACTAGGCCCAGAAGTAATTTGCAGTTATTTTGACCATTTGGAAACAACGCTGGAAAATGTGGAAGCTGACAACATAATTAACTATGATGAAACAAATTTGACGGACGACCCTGGAAAAATTCGAGTGATAGTCAGAAGAGGGGTTAAACACGCTCACCGAACTATTGATTTTTCCAAATCATCAACTTGCGTTATGTTTGCAGCTACAGGTTCAGGATTATTTTTACCTCCGTATATTGTATATAACGCAAAAAATTTATACCCTGAGTGGCTTCAAGGAGGTCCAGATGGATGCTATTACAATCGTAGTGAAACAGGCTGGTTTGATGCTCCTATATTTGAAGACTGGTTCGAAAAAGTTGCTCTGGTGTATTTTCGTAGGTTGAATGGAAAGAAAATTATTATTGGCGATAATCTCGGAAGTCACCTGTCTTTGAAAGTTTTACAGCTTTGTAAAACTCACAATATTCATTTTGTATTCTTACCCCCCAACAGTACACATCTTCTTCAACCCCTTGACGTTGCTGTATTTCGATCAATAAAGGCAGCATGGAGAAAAATTTTAAATGAATGGAAACTGCAAAATCGGGGCTGTTTACCAAAAACTGAATTTCCCAGATGGCTAAGAAAAACAATTGAATCGATCAATAATGGTGCCAATGTTTTATCTGGTTTTAGAGCTTGTGGGATAATTCCTGTTAACCGAGAAATTGTTACAAAAAAACTTATTCCAAGAGGAGTTGAAACAGTGGCTACAGGAGCCTTGAATGACAGCTTTTCCGATATAATGGGGAATTTAGTTAGAGAAAATAGGACTGAAAAAAAGAAACGAAGCAAAAAAATTGACATCCCTGCAGGTAAAGGAATTTGCCCTGAAGATTTACCCGAAGAAACCGTTCCGGAAGTTGCAAGTAAGAAACGCAAACGCCCTTCAAAAACAGTTTCATCATCAGGTTGCACTTCAGAAGCAAATATTGAAAATGAGGAAGAATTCGATCAAGAACTGGTCAATGCCGACCCTATTCCTTCTTGTAGTCGTCCTCAGCAAGATGTTAAAATTGCAGATACAACTATTGTAGATACAGCTGCGAGAGTTATATCGCTTCCACAACTTACTGTAGATGATTTTGTGACTGTAAAATTTATTTATAATCAAAATTCAAAAAATGAGACCGTTAAAACATTTGTTGCTCAGATAAAAAAAATTACAAAATCAAAAATTACAGTAAGTTGTATGAGATCCTATCGAGCAGCCTCTGATATTTTTATTTTTCCGAACGTCCCTGATATTTGTGAGACAAAATAAGAGCAAATTGAACTTAAATTGCTGCCTCCTATTATTAAAAGGGGGCTCCACACCTTTGCGTGCCTTACATAGGCCCAATTTATTACCTACTATTTATACTAGAATTTGTTTTTTTTATGTTTTATATTTTGAAATGTTTTATGTTAAGTTTGCCAGTAAAACTGAGTAACTAGTTCCTTAAAAAATGTGTTATTTTGTAATATTTTGTTAATAAAATGTTAATATGGAACGGTTCTTCTATGCATTAATGAGAGATGTAAAAGACATAATTTTAAATCCGCGCTTTTTTACAATATTTGTGAGTTCCATATAACTCTTCTATGAGAGTATAAATGGATCAATCTACTAAAAATCTAATTTTAATATTAAAAATAATTTTCGTTCCATATATCCACCAACCTTGGGTTATATATGTGATTTTTTTTTTTTCAACATTTTATGTAGAGAATGTTAAGGACTTTGTAAACCCCTCCTACCTAAAATAAGTACAAAAATAATATACAGTACACGTACTAAAATACAAAGCAATAACCGAAAATATCATTCCATATATACCCGTTTTACGGTAATTTTGTATCGTCAGCACAAAAATGAGACTAGCAGAAATTTAGTTTTTTATAAAAATCTAATGTATAAATTATAAATAAAATAGGACCTAAAATAGATCCTTGCGGCACTCCATTTTTACTTGCGAAAACACAGAAGAATACGAATTATAAATTACAGCTTGTTGACGATTACTCAAATAATTACGAAATAAATTGACACTATTATTATCACAACCTATATAATGCAAGATTGTAAGAGCAATTGGTAATTTATTCGATCAAAAGCTTTCGAATAATCTAACAAAATTAACGCGACTATTTTATTTTTATCCAAAGCATTATAAATATCATCAGTAATTTTTAACAAAGCTGTGTTACAACTGTGGTAGTATTTCGAAATTAAATAAGACGTGATTTGGTTAGTTATAGAGATTATAATACAAGCAAAATTAATTTCGCTTCAAGATTCAAAATGGTCAGAAGTCTTATTTTAGCTATAGTAAGTAATACATGAAAAATGTACCTTATTTTAGTAACTGATATTCCTAATTTTTTGAACACTTTTGAAAAGTGTAAGACGTGCCATAAGTTTCATGAAAAAACCATAAAGATAAAGATATATTATGTGAAAAAAATAATTCTGTACACCATACTTTTGACTCTTGTAACAGCTCACTCTGTAGAGCTGCAAACTTGGGATCTATAAGAAAGTTGCCGTTAACGACCTGAAAAATAACATAACAAATTTAAACAAATTCTGTCAGTACCCAAAATCAATGTAAAAAGTGCGGGGTCCTTTAATGTTCGCAATTAGGAAACACCAAGATACTGAGTAACAAAAAATGATTGACAGTATCAAATGCCTTGGCCGGATCTAGAAATACCGAGAACTCTTGTATTGGTATCTAAAAGCTTATAGATTTCAGTAGTTAAAAATCTTACAATGTCAATATTTCCTGTTTAATTAAATTGTTTGAAAGTAATTTTGTTTATTTATAAAAGATATATACATATATATATATATATATATATGTATATGTATATATATATATATATGTATATATATATATATATATATATATATATATATATATATATATAAACTAATTATGTAGAGCTGTTTCAAATATTTTAGTTAAACAAGTAAGTTCGGTCTATAGTTCGGTGTATTTTTAATTATTATTGAGTTTGCTTTTCTAGTGAAGAATTAATAAATAATGATAATCAAGATATTCGTCTATATTTACAAAGAAGCCATAAATTTTAATAGAATTATCTAAAACGTAATGTGACACGTTAGCGCAGCAGAATGGAGTGAAGAATTCCCGTGTGAGTAAGGTACAGTAGTTAAATCTGGCTGAAGGTAATTTAAATTATAATTATTTTAATATTTTTACTTTCCTATCTGTATACAGATATAAGGAAAGTATAGGAATCATGATTTTTTTCGACCTCGAGTTTTCGACGGATTTTTACATTTTGGGGTCCCCTGAATCCGTTTTGACTATTTTCGGGATGATGTCTGTGTGTGTGTGTGTGTGTGTGTGTGTGTGTGTGTGTGTGTGTGTGTGTGTGTGTGTGTGTGTGTGTGTGTGTGTGTGTGTGTGTGTGTGTGTGTGTGTGTGTGTGTGTGTGTGTGTGTGTGTGTGTGTGTGTGTGTGTGTGTGTGTGTGTGTGTGTGTGTGTGTGTGTGTGTGTGTGTGTGTGTGTGTGTGTGTGTGTGTGTGTGTGTGTGTGTGTGTGTGTGTGTGTGTGTGTGTGTGTGTGTGTGTGTGTGTGTGTGTGTGTGTGTGTGTGTGTGTGTGTGTGTGTGTGTGTGTGTGTGTGTGTGTGTGTGTGTGTGTGTGTGTGTGTGTGTGTGTGTGTGTGTGTGTGTGTGTGTGTGTGTGTGTGTGTGTGTGTGTGTGTGTGTGTGTGTGTGTGTGTGTGTGTGTGTGTGTGTGTGTGTGTGTGTGTGTGTGTGTGTGTGTGTGTGTGTGTGTGTGTGTGTGTGTGTGTGTGTGTGTGTGTGTGTGTGTGTGTGTGTGTGTGTGTGTGTGTGTGTGTGTGTGTGTGTGTGTGTGTGTGTGTGTGTGTGTGTGTGTGTGTGTGTGTGTGTGTGTGTGTGTGTGTGTGTGTGTGTGTGTGTGTGTGTGTGTGTGTGTGTGTGTGTGTGTGTGTGTGTGTGTGTGTGTGTGTGTGTGTGTGTGTGTGTGTGTGTGTGTGTGTGTGTGTGTGTGTGTGTGTGTGTGTGTGTGTGTGTGTGTGTGTGTGTGTGTGTGTGTGTGTGTGTGTGTGTGTGTGTGTGTGTGTGTGTGTGTGTGTGTGTGTGTGTGTGTGTGTGTGTGTGTGTGTGTGTGTGTGTGTGTGTGTGTGTGTGTGTGTGTGTGTGTGTGTGTGTGTGTGTGTGTGTGTGTGTGTGTGTGTGTGTGTGTGTGTGTCTGTAGGTCGCATAACTCATGAACCGATACACAGAAAAACACCAAATTTTAAACTTAAGCTTTATTCCAGCGTCTAATGAACTGATTAGATTTTGGGCAGAGTCGGAACATCTGGGGGGTACTTTATGGGTGGTCATTTACGTTTGGAGAAGAAAATTCTTCAAATAAAAGTTACTTATAATATAATTATCTATAATTTTTGTTTTATACAAAATTTTCCTAAAATGGTCCGTATTCGAGAAATTTGACAAAATGTAAAAAAAATATTTTTTTTATAAAAATTGTTCAAACAAAAGTTGTTTGCAATATCTCTATAATTTTTATTCTATACATAGTTTCTCTAAAATGGACCGTATTCGAGATATTTGAGAAAATGTGTAAATTTCGAATTTTGAAGAAAACTCAAAAACGGATAAATAAAAAAACATTAAATTTTAAACTTAAGGTTTATTTCGGCCTGACGTGAAATGATTAGATTTTGGACAAAGTCGGAACATCTGGGGGGGTACTTTATGGGAGGCTGTTTTTATATTTTATTGAATATATCTGTTATTTATGTTTGGAGGAGAAAATTGTTCAAATAAAAGTTACTTCTAATATTATTATCTATAATTTTTGTTTTATGTCAAAATTTCCTGAAATGGTCCGTATTCGAGAAATTTGACAAAATGTGCAAAATTCTGATTTTTATGAAAATTGTTGAACTAAAAGTTGTTTGCGATATCGATCTCTATAATTTTTGTTTATACATCATTTTTCTAAAATGTAATGTAATGTAATGTAATGGAAAAGTGCTAAATTTAAATTTTTCAGTATTTTCGTTTTCAATGAATATCTATAGAAAACTGTTTCGAGGTAGATGTATGTGGACAATGTATATATTTAGTTTATCATCTAAACATTTATATAGATGCTGCAATAGGTTGTATAAAATAACCGGAAAAAGCCTATAAAAACTAGATAGGAAAGTCATGTGTTGGACACATCAGATTTTTTAAGCTATTGCATACCTTTTATCGCGGGCTTTGAGCGCGGCGACCGAATCAAGAAATTCCGTAACGACCGTAACGAAAAAAAACCTAACACTCCGACCGGCACAGCAATGCGGCGTTAAACAATATTAATTTCTCATTTATTCAATAAAATAAAATCGAAAAATCGAAAAATCGAAAAATCGAAAAATCGAAAAATCGAAAAATCGAAAAATCGAAAAATCGAAAAATCGAAAAATCGAAAAATCGAAAAATCGAAAAATCGAAAAATCGAAAAATCGAAAAATCGAAAAATCGAAAAATCGAAAAATCGAAAAATCGAAAAATCGAAAAATCGAAAAATCGAAAAATCGAAAAATCGAAAAATCGAAAAATCGAAAAATCGAAAAATCGAAAAATCGAAAAATTGAATAATCGAAAAATCGAAAAATAGAAAAATCAAAAAATCGAAAAATCGAAAAATCGAAAAATCGAAAAATCGAAAAATCGAAAAATCGAAAAATCGAAAAATCGAAAAATCGAAAAATTGAAAAATCCAAAAATCGAAAAATCGAAAAATCGAAAAATCGAAAAATCGAAAAATCGAAAAATCGAAAAATCGAAAAATCGAAAAATCGAAAAATCGAAAAATCGAAAAATCGAAAAATCGAAAAATCGAAAAATCGAAAAATCAAAAAATCGAAAAATCGAAAAATCGAAAAATCGAAAAATCGAAAAATCGAAAAATCGAAAAATCGAAAAATCGAAAAATCGAAAAATCGAAAAATCGAAAAATAGAAAAATCGAAAAATCGAAAAATCGAAAAATCTAAAAATCGAAAAATCGAAAATTCGAAAAATCGAAAAATCAAAAAATTGAAAATTCCGTAACGAAAATAAACCTAACACCCCCGACTCCGCCCGGCACAGCGGTGCGGCGTTGAAAGCCGTGCATCGTCTAACGTCGTTTCAGTTCGGCAGACTTCGGCACGGTGTTTGTGTGCGTGCGACTAGACGTATGCGTGTAGACTAGCTGCTAACTGATTCTGTCTCTTTCAGACACAATTTCGAAAAAATTTAATTTGAAAATGAATAATGATCCACAAGAATTCACAACAAAATATGGGACCACCATTGACGCGGTATTTTCCAGATATTTAGAGGATATCAAGTTTTAAACTTATGTTTCTTATTTCAGTTACCATAAACCTATAGTTTCAATGATAAAAATTCCTGAATAACCTACATGTATTGTAAGATAATAAAAATATTTTAAACAATATTAACTTCTCATTTATTCAATAAAATAAAAAAATTGTTTTCTTATCGGTCACCATGCTCAAAAAGTGTAACTTGAATTAATATCAAAGAAAAAACTTGAATTAATATCAAAGAAAAAAAATACTGCATAAATAAAATAAATAAATAATTATAATTGCATAAGTTGATAAAAAAATGTTATGCAATAGCTTTACCGCGGCAGTCCCCGAGTGCCACAAGTATTTTTAAGTTTATTTTATTGTATAAATTAGTTAACGTCAAAGAGACAGTTGTTTGTATTAATTATGTTTAAAATAGTTTTTTTTATTTTTTAGATTTTTAGTTGCTAGTACGATATGAGCATCCAATCCACTCTTGTTTCACAAACTAACGAGTGATCCACAATAAATGTTTCTAAAGTAGATTATGACTGACAATGCCAGAGATACAAGTAACTTCGAACACGTCTGGATTAAATTCAATCTGTCATTTAAAATATGTATAACTCGATATACGTGATTTTTTCCATGGCTTGTTTTAGAATGATTTTTTGTGGATCACTCCGTAAGATTTTCCAACAGATTTTTCAAGTACATTAAACTACAGTTCATGTCAGTTTTCTTTTCCATATTTTCTCTATTATAATACAGTTTTCTTGTAAAGGGGAGGAAAAGACCTATCGATTGATTTGGTCGTTTAGTCTCCACTCTTATTCTGACGTCATAACAAGGAAGGTCCTATCTGCAAAATTAGCAGTTTTTTCATTCTCTTTGCATTTTCCTACATTTTGTCTTTCTTGATACCAAAACGGAATGTCCTATTTGCGTTTTAAGGTACTAAAACGTAAACGAGTTTCACAAAAGAGGTTTAGAAGATAACAAATATATATTGTAATGAAGTCAATTTTCATTATTATTATTAATTAATTCCGGGTATTAATTTCGATTTTCAATTAATTTCAACTTCGTGGATATGCCCTGTATATCATCAGTTTTATCGCTGTTCAAACCATCGTCGAGGTACTGTGCCTGCGCGCGTTTTAATGGTGGGATTTTCTGATGTGGTAGGGCATGCGACGACTAAAACGTGGTCCGAGATTGAATTGAAATTTTTAGTTCCTAATATACCGATTTATCGAACAGACTTGCTTTGACACCGTTAAATCTAATAGTCGATTAAACGCTAAATACCTACGATACCGAAAATTTATTTCACGCCGCGAGGTAAAGTTTGTTGATAGTTTTTTTTGATAATTTCTTTCGTGCCCGAGACTTTAAGCCGTGCTATTTGAAACCGATTTAATTTTATTTATTCCGTGTTGAGTTAGGATTTCATTTGTTTTGATTTAAAAATACTTTAATTTATTCTTGTTAGAATACATCGTTCTTAATAAATTTCATTTTAGTTTATTTAAAGTTTTGAGCGTTAAACAATTTATTTTTTTTATTTCAATGGTAGATATAGTCGTATAGTTAATTTTTCCTACTACTGGAAATTTCCGTTAATAAATAATACATTTCATTTTAGTTTATTTAAAGTTTTGACCGTTAAACAATTTATTTTACATTCGATTGTAAATATAGTCGTATAGTTAATTTTTCCTACTACTGGAAATTTCCGTAAATAATAAATTTCATTTTAGTTTATTTAAAGTTTTGAGTGTTAAACAATTTATTTTTTTATTCAATCGTAGATATAGTCGTATAGTTAATTTTTCCTACTACTGGAAATTTCCGTTAATAAATAATACATTTCGTTTTAGTTTATTTAAAGTTTTGACCGTTAAACAATTTATTTTACATTCGATTGTAAACATAGTCGTATAGTTAATTTTTCCTACTACTGGAAATTTACGTGAATAAATTATACATTTCATTTTAGTTTATTTGAAGGCTTAACCGTTAATTAGTTTATTTTTCATTTAATCGTAAATATAGTCTTATAGTCAATTTTTCCTACTGCAAGTAATTTTCATGAACAAATAATACAGTTTATTAAAAACATTATCCAATAAATAATTGATTGGAACTGTTTGGGAATTGCCTAATGTTTTGATTGGTTATATTTGTAGAATTGCGACGAGGCATTTTCTTTTGTTTTATTCTCCGAACTGCAAATTTTAAGAAAATTTAAATAGCATCATTCCCAGTTTGAAGCGGCTCGTGATTACGATCGCTTCATCCAGAGATAAGGTGTTATCCCGGCTATTAGTTCATTCTATATCTAAAAATTCATTTGCGTTAGGTCTCCGTTATTTCAACAGAACTAAAATAGTATCATTCCCCTGTCTGAAGCGGCTCGTGATTACGATCGTCTCATTCAGAGATAATGTGCTATCCCGGTTATTAGTTTATTTTCCGTCTGAAACCCTCATTTGCGTTAGTCTCCATTATTGTAAGTGAACTCAAATAGTATCATTCCCCTGTCTGAAGCGGCTCGTGATTACGATCGCCTCATTCAGAGATAGTGTGCTATCCCGGTTATTAAATTTGTTTTATGTAAAACTCCGTTATTCAATTGACATTAAATAGTATCATTCCCCAGTTTGAAGCGGCTCGTGATTACGATCGGTTCACTCAGGGATAATGTACTATCCCGGTTGTTAGTTGGTTTTACTTTCCAACCACTAGTGAGTAAACCTCTTATAGGGTCCCGGTTTCAGCTCTGGAATTAGTATTATCCCGAACCTGTCTCCTCGCATTCTCTGCAACCAATATTATATTTTGTTTTACTGAAGCATTCAATTACATTTGATTGTAAATACCAATTAGAAAATTTAACAGTTAATTTTTGCTACGACCGAAATAATACTGCCGAATGAAATAGCAAATTGCATTTATAACTCAACAACAGAATAAACAATTCAATAATAAACTTTTACTGCGACCGTGACAATTATAAGTATTGATTTCATTTTTTTTTCTTTACGTCTGATTGAGACTACTCGAAAGTCATTTCCGTCCGTTTTGTTTGTTTATTTTGTTCAGGGTTTGTACATATTACCGTGAGGGTGGGCGTTGAAATATTTAATTTATTTTTTTTTATTGTAAATAGTTAACTTCAATATATGTGTCAATGTTAACCTGCCGTATTACTGGTTGTTAATTCCTAAATTTATTTCCCCCTTATATTTCAGCTAGTGATTAATTCTGTACCAGCCCAAGCAACGATTAAAGCCCGTTACTTGTGGCCTACTATTACCTGTGTCTAAGTAACCTTTGACCCCTGGAATTTTTCATCTCCATCTGTAGCTACCCGAGTACTTTCGACGCCGTTTCGAGAGTTTGTGGAGTAAACCATTACCAAAAATCTGGCGCTCGAGAACCGCCCGTAACCAGCGTCATTCGTAAGGAACCGTTTTCTCTGTGGCGAGAAAACCCCTTACAAATTTGGCGCCCGAGCAGGGACCTGGTTACCTAGTTACTTCCCGATAGGTAATCCCTTGCTATTTCCGCCCTGCCGCATCAAATTCTTTTTCTGTCTTGCCTTATTTTTTTCTTAACCCCGTCTCTTTCAAATCCCTGTACGTATAGTACGATCTAGTCCGCTCCCCTGTAAATTAGAACCTTTTTTTTTCTCTAGTTTCTATAGACCAGTAATAAACCAGATAACATTGACTAGCCGTAAAAGTATAGTAAATTAGAACTTGATAAGCCGTTCACTATTAAGTACTACCGTTTCAACGCCGCCTAGATACCTTTTTTTTTTGTAAATATTTTTCTTGCTTAAACCCCCTTCCGTAATAACAAAAACCCGTCCGCGTTCGTTTCTTCTTTGAGTTTATGTCCGAAACAACTGCCGACGACATCAGGAAAACAGACACGGAACACGACTTATCTACGGAATTAACAGTACCGACTGCCGTTACACACGAAACAGACACATCAGAACCAACAGAGGTTCAACCTACGACCACTACCCAAGTATCCTGGGTATATCTATTAAAGAATCCAGAGCTTACCAGAGAATTGGAAAATAATAAACTCGCTGTCAGTGGCACTGTACAGGAAAAGCGGAAACGTTTGGTTTCGTTTCTGCGACGCATAGATACAAATTTGGCAAGTGAACCGCTTGGTGAAATAGCACAAACGACAATGACACCCCCACCCGCCGTTACCCTTGAGCCAATAAAAGTCCACGATTGGAAAGTCTCTTTTGGAAACCGAGATGATCCAGTAGCTTTCCTAGAAAGACTAGACGAAATATGTGCTGCAAAAGGAATTGATAAAGATCGACTGCTCCCATGTTTACCTGAACTACTATCCGGAGACCCAGCGTTATGGTTCAGAAGTAATCGTACCTCCTGGAATACATGGGAAGATTTTGAGACTAGTTTCCGAACTTTCTTTTTCCCAATTAATTTTCAAATCGACTTAGAGGTCGAAATAAGCCGAAGGTTGCAGCGTCGAAATGAAAGCGTAACCAGCTACGTCATTGACTTGCAAACCTTGATGAGGAGACATGGCAAGCTAGATAAGGAACAACAATTAACCTGGCTATACCGAAATCTGCTCCCCGAATATCGTCAGCAAATCCGAAAGACGGATTACTCCGATGTCATTACTTTTAGTCAAGTGGTCCGAGAATTCGAGCTTCTAAGGAAGGAATTACAGGGCATACCGTCAGCTAGTTCCGCTCCGAGGAATACCGCTCCCCGTTATCCTTTACAATCCGAGCCTATCCGAAACTCCGTTCACGAGTCTACCCGATTTAAACCATCCGAGTCACCCCGCTATTTCCCGTCCGATCCGTCACGTTTCTACCAAGCTAAGCCACCCGCAACCGACAATAGACCCGTTTCCTCACCTGTCCCCACCGTCCGTAATCAGCCGCAAAGATTTGAACCACAACCATCCACCTCACGTGGAGAAGTGTTGTGCTGGAGATGTGGACAGAAAGGACATTTGAGAACCCATTGCCAGAATCCAGCAAGGATATTCTGTTCCCGGTGCCAAAAGGAAGGCGTATTGTCAAAAGACTGTCCATGTAGCCAGTCGGGAAATGGGACAGGAGCTGTAAGGAAGGGAGGCCCCAACAGCTTCAGCCGACAATAGCCTCTCAAGAATCCGTTATCACACCCGCACACGATCCCCGACCACACCTATCTCTGGAAGTAATAGGTGAAAATTTTTTGGCACTCATCGACACTGGAGCTTCGAAATCCTATGTTGGAAACCGACTAGCGAAACATCTTTCCCAAAGAGGGCATAAATCCAAAGCAGTATCTTCTTCTGCTAGATTAGCTAATGGAAACCTGATTCGCGTCCAGGATGTTTACCACGTACCGATGCAACTTGGCCGCCAGAAAATTTCCGAGGAACTGGTCCACTTTCCGAACTTGAGTGCTGATATAGTGCTGGGGATGGACATCCTAGCCAAGCACAAGTTTCGTCTGGAACTGGGAACTGGACAAATTTCAATAGGTGAGATGCCGATGCCACCTATTGAGGAAGCCGTAGTCTGTTACCCCATTGGGGTAATCGAACCAATACAACCCGCTACATTAGAATCCGCCGACCCAAAGTTCATGACCGAAAACCACTCCAGAATAGTACAAGTCCTAGTTCACGCCGAATGTGAACCCGACGTTTTCTATCCGCCAACTTGTAGTCAAACCGAGGTTCCAAAGACACTGGACAAAGAGTCCATAATAATAAAAGAGGACAGCATACAAATTTGGCAGCCAAAGAATTCTACTCCATGTAATAATCCGATCCGGGTCGCAACCCCAACGACAAGTAGAAAGTCAGTCGATTTTCAGTCAGGATTGCCCCAGGAAATTACAGACGAAACCGAAGGTACCAAATTTACTGAAACCTACCATGAACCCAGAAAGGAAGTCCAGATCCGTGGAATAGACTGTCCGATACAGACTATCACGCCCCTTACTGATCGGTCACTGACTCCAGAACAATCCGATATGTTGGATGAATTCCTGCAAGCAGAACTACCTGCCTTTCACGATATTCGTGGACCGACTGATCTCGTAGAACATGAGATACGGCTAATTAAAAAAGAACCGATCAAACAAAGATACCGACCACAAAATCCGAAAATGCAAGAGGTCATTAACGAAGAAGTAGACAAAATGTTGTACGAAGGAGTAATAGAGCCCTCAAAAAGTCCTTGGAGTTCACCAGTGGTGATTGTTAGGAAAAAAGATGGTAAGCACCGATTTTGCATTGATTTCCGGAAGGTGAATGAAGTCACCATGAAAGATGCATACCCACTGCCGTACATGAATGCCATTTTGGATAAACTGAGGTCTGCTAAGTTTATTACCAGCTTAGACTTGAAAAGTGGATATTGGCAAGTTCCACTTTCCGCCAGCAGCAAGCCGATAACTGCTTTTACCGTACCAGGCCGAGGATTATTCCAGTTCCGAGTTATGCCATTCGGCCTTCATTCCGCTCCGGCCACTTTTCAACGACTGATCGATCAAATAATTGGGCCAGATATGGATCCGCATGCTTTTGCATACCTAGATGACATTATTATTCTAGGAGAGACTTTCGAATCTCATCTAGCAAACTTGAAAGAAGTTTTCCGACGCCTGAAAGAGGCAAAACTTCAAATAAATTTTGAAAAATGTCATTTTTGCTTACCGAGCATGAAATATCTAGGACACATAGTCACTGGAGATGGAATAGGCACCGACCCCGAAAAGATAGCATCAATTGTGCAGTTCGAGGCACCGAAAACGATCCGTGAATTGAGAAGATTTTTGGGAGTTGCATCCTGGTACCGCAGGTTCGTCCCGTCCTTCTCACAGGTGGTAGCTCCACTCACAAAGTTACTGCGAAAGGCGTACAAGTGGCGCTGGGAAACAGAACAAGAAACCGCATTCCGAAAATTAAAGACTATTTTGACTGAGGCACCGATACTCAGTTGTCCCGATTTTACCGTACCGTTCACGTTACAAACTGATGCTTCTGATCATGGTTTAGGAGTAGCGCTGACACAGAAAAAGGATGGCATCGACTATGTCATCGCATATGCCAGTAGAACTCTGAGTCCGGCCGAGAGGAACTACTCAGTTACAGAAAAGGAATGCCTCGCTATAGTCTGGGGTATTGAAAAGATGCGAGCTTACCTAGAAGGATACCACTTCACCGTACTCACCGACCACCAATCACCGAAATGGTTGCATTCAATTGTGAGTCCGTCCGGCCGTCTTGCAAGATGGAGCATTTTCTTGCAACAGTACGATTTTAAGATCAAATACCGAAAAGGAACGCTAAACCGAATAGCTGATGCATTGTCCAGAAATCCGTTGCCAGAAATTCAGACTATGTCAGACACACCAGATGTGTGCGCCGTGGATGAAGATACCAAATGCAAATGGTATTCATCTAAGAAAGCCGAGGTTGAAAGGAACCCGGCCGATTATCCAGATTTTTGCATCAAAGAAAACCGCCTATATCGTCATTTTTGGGACATAAATGATTACAAAGAACCAGAGTTGTCCGATCCGTGGAAGTTATGCATACCAAAACCGCAAAGAGACCGCGTTCTGAAAGAAAACCATAATGCGCCGACCGCAGGCCATGCCGGAATCGCCAAAACTATTACCCGCATAGCTAGAGAATATTATTGGCCTGGAATGTTCCGAGACATTACCAAATATGTCCGAAGTTGTTTGCAATGTCAAAAATACAAACCGTCACAACAACAGACACCTGGAAAAATGAACCCGTCACCGAATCGACAACCATGGGAGGTTGTTAGCACAGACCTTGTTGGACCACTACCCCGGAGTAAAAGGGGTAATGCATACATCGTCATGTTTATGGATAGATTTACCAAATGGGTACAATGCAAAGCCATCCGCACTGCCACCGCAAAGAACGTGAGCACCGTATTTTACGACGACATCGTCACCACTTTTGGGTGTCCAAAAGAAGTCATAACCGATAATGGTACACAGTACACCAGTAAACTCTTTGAATCCGTTCTAAAAGAGTTAGGAATCCGTCACCGATGTACACCTGCTTACACGCCGCAAGCAAACCCCGTAGAGCGAGCAAACCGAACCATAAAGACAATGATAGCACAGTTTTGCGAGGACAATCATCAAGACTGGGATCTCCATTTATCCGATTTAAAATTTGCAATCAACACCTCCCGTCACGAATCAATTGGTTTTTCTCCTGCATTCTTAAACTTTGGAAGGGAGTTAGTCATCCCCAAATCCCTACGACAAGAAGTTGAGACCAGTAACCAATCCGCCGAAACCGAAACGCTTGATGAGGAAAGTCCCGAAAATTTTGTCAAGAGACTAGGAAAACTCAAAGAGTGTTTTGACCTAGCCCGTCTCAATCTGTCCCGAGCTTTTACCTCGCAGGCTCATTACTACAATCTGCGTCGACGAGAATGGAGGTGCACTATTGGTGATCTAGTGATGAAGCGAGAACATACGTTGTCATCAGCCGTAGATCATGTGGCTGCAAAATTAGCTCCGAAATACTCCGGTCCGTACACCGTTATCAAGGTCGTATCCCCCGTCGTCTACAACCTCAAAGATGCTGCAGGAAAGAGAATCAATCACGTGCACATAAAAGACCTGAAACCGGCCGTCGAGTCAGCTTAGACACCAACCTCGCCCGCCGTCGCCGCCCCTGTACCGTCTGGAAGGTACCGATCAATTGGAGTACAGGTAGACCTACACCCCCGATGCCGTACTGTCGGCATTCAATGTTTCCGACAATGGTAGTTCCGAGTCCGACGATATGGTATGGTATGGAGATGGTATGGTTTTGACTCCGGAACAGAAGAAAGAAGATTATATTTTGACTTTGTAAATTTTATTAGTTTTGTAATGAATAGGTAGGCGGATAAAGGAAAAATAAAGGCAAACTATGTTCACCTTTATTTTTCTTTCCGAAGTGAGGGGGGGATGTAATAAAGTCAATTTTCATTATTATTATTAATTAATTCCGGGTATTAATTTCGATTTTCAATTAATTTCAACTTCGTGGATATGCCCTGTATATCATCAGTTTTATCGCTGTTCAAACCATCGTCGAGGTACTGTGCCTGCGCGCGTTTTAATGGTGGGATTTTCTGATGTGGTAGGGCATGCGACGACTAAAACGTGGTCCGAGATTGAATTGAAATTTTTAGTTCCTAATATACCGATTTATCGAACAGACTTGCTTTGACACCGTTAAATCTAATAGTCGATTAAACGCTAAATACCTACGATACCGAAAATTTATTTCACGCCGCGAGGTAAAGTTTGTTGATAGTTTTTTTTGATAATTTCTTTCGTGCCCGAGACTTTAAGCCGTGCTATTTGAAACCGATTTAATTTTATTTATTCCGTGTTGAGTTAGGATTTCATTTGTTTTGATTTAAAAATACTTTAATTTATTCTTGTTAGAATACATCGTTCTTAATAAATTTCATTTTAGTTTATTTAAAGTTTTGAGCGTTAAACAATTTATTTTTTTATTTCAATGGTAGATATAGTCGTATAGTTAATTTTTCCTACTACTGGAAATTTCCGTTAATAAATAATACATTTCATTTTAGTTTATTTAAAGTTTTGACCGTTAAACAATTTATTTTACATTCGATTGTAAATATAGTCGTATAGTTAATTTTTCCTACTACTGGAAATTTCCGTAAATAATAAATTTCATTTTAGTTTATTTAAAGTTTTGAGTGTTAAACAATTTATTTTTTTATTCAATCGTAGATATAGTCGTATAGTTAATTTTTCCTACTACTGGAAATTTCCGTTAATAAATAATACATTTCATTTTAGTTTATTTAAAGTTTTGACCGTTAAACAATTTATTTTACATTCGATTGTAAACATAGTCGTATAGTTAATTTTTCCTACTACTGGAAATTTACGTGAATAAATTATACATTTCATTTTAGTTTATTTGAAGGCTTAACCGTTAATTAGTTTATTTTTCATTTAATCGTAAATATAGTCTTATAGTCAATTTTTCCTACTGCAAGTAATTTTCATGAACAAATAATACAGTTTATTAAAAACATTATCCAATAAATAATTGATTGGAACTGTTTGGGAATTGCCTAATGTTTTGATTGGTTATATTTGTAGAATTGCGACGAGGCATTTTCTTTTGTTTTATTCTCCGAACTGCAAATTTTAAGAAAATTTAAATAGCATCATTCCCAGTTTGAAGCGGCTCGTGATTACGATCGCTTCATCCAGAGATAAGGTGTTATCCCGGCTATTAGTTCATTCTATATCTAAAAATTCATTTGCGTTAGGTCTCCGTTATTTCAACAGAACTAAAATAGTATCATTCCCCTGTCTGAAGCGGCTCGTGATTACGATCGTCTCATTCAGAGATAATGTGCTATCCCGGTTATTAGTTTATTTTCCGTCTGAAACCCTCATTTGCGTTAGTCTCCATTATTGTAAGTGAACTCAAATAGTATCATTCCCCTGTCTGAAGCGGCTCGTGATTACGATCGCCTCATTCAGAGATAGTGTGCTATCCCGGTTATTAAATTTGTTTTATGTAAAACTCCGTTATTCAATTGACATTAAATAGTATCATTCCCCAGTTTGAAGCGGCTCGTGATTACGATCGGTTCACTCAGGGATAATGTACTATCCCGGTTGTTAGTTGGTTTTACTTTCCAACCACTAGTGAGTAAACCTCTTATAGGGTCCCGGTTTCAGCTCTGGAATTAGTATTATCCCGAACCTGTCTCCTCGCATTCTCTGCAACCAATATTATATTTTGTTTTACTGAAGCATTCAATTACATTTGATTGTAAATACCAATTAGAAAATTTAACAGTTAATTTTTGCTACGACCGAAATAATACTGCCGAATGAAATAGCAAATTGCATTTATAACTCAACAACAGAATAAACAATTCAATAATAAACTTTTACTGCGACCGTGACAATTATAAGTATTGATTTCATTTTTTTTTCTTTACGTCTGATTGAGACTACTCGAAAGTCATTTCCGTCCGTTTTGTTTGTTTATTTTGTTCAGGGTTTGTACATATTACCGTGAGGGTGGGCGTTGAAATATTTAATTTATTTTTTTTTATTGTAAATAGTTAACTTCAATATATGTGTCAATGTTAACCTGCCGTATTACTGGTTGTTAATTCCTAAATTTATTTCCCCCTTATATTTCAGCTAGTGATTAATTCTGTACCAGCCCAAGCAACGATTAAAGCCCGTTACTTGTGGCCTACTATTACCTGTGTCTAAGTAACCTTTGACCCCTGGAATTTTTCATCTCCATCTGTAGCTACCCGAGTACTTTCGACGCCGTTTCGAGAGTTTGTGGAGTAAACCATTACCAAAAATCTGGCGCTCGAGAACCGCCCGTAACCAGCGTCATTCGTAAGGAACCGTTTTCTCTGTGGCGAGAAAACCCCTTACAATATGTCTGCGAAAAATAGTTAAAACTCGAAAATTTCCAAAACAACAAATATTCAGATAAGACCTTTCTTGCTAGGACGGCAGTATTGGTTACTGTTGTGTTTTTAATTCTAACTTCTTTATGAATTTTTCGGCAATCTCATTATTTTCTTTTTTCATATTTTTCGTTATATGTTCGAAATTTAGTACCTCTATGGATAACTATAAAGATTTAAAGTGTCTAGCACTCTTTCACGCCTCTTATCTCTGTTATTATTCATTTAGAACTAATTAAGTTATCTTGTAGTCGATCTACATGTAATTAACATAAGTATTCAAAAATGCAAATCGTAATTTAATTACTATGGCACAAGTTATCGGTTTATCCAATAATGTAATAGTTGTTAATAACTGCAAATTAATGAGTTACTTCCGTTTTTTTTTTGAAATGACGAAAGATTGATTTAATATTATTAAATAACAAACACTTTTGATACTCGCATTATGCATAACCTTAACCCTGTAAGATTTTCTAAACAATATGAATAAATTTGTAATAGTAGATACACGGTGTACCGACCATAATTTGACCCTTGACCCCCATTGGCGGGAAATGTTTTCTTTGACTCGAACATTAATAAACCATCTAAAAATACATCGGTTCTTTCAATGTGGGTTATTATTAAACGGTTCTTTTTTCTGATGGATTTTTTAATCCACAAGAAGAGACCCCTTCCATAAAGACTTGTTTTTTAGTTTTGATAGAGGTATTTTTCCAAATTTTTGTTACTGTATGTCCAGCATTAACCCATGTTTCATCTTAATGAAATACCTGTTGAAGTTGATTCCTTGCGTCCACTATTTTCATTGAATAATCATGTCTTCCCGAAATAATTTCGTCTTTCTCTGTTAAAACGCTGTTTCTGTCATGTTTTCTGTAACGAAAATTTAATTCATGTAATATTTTTTGCAGATGAAAATATGATATATTTGGAAGAGTCCCATTCTCTATTTCTGGAAAGGATATACAGTGTCGGCCACTGAATGTTTTACAATACGCTTTGCACAAGTACATGTGAGAACTACAGAGAGTTAGCATTAGAAAGAGTACAAAACGAATAATATCATCGACAGCGTTGTAACGTTGGCCGAGCCGTATCCACTGGCACCGCTTAATTTTGTTTAGATTCGTTTTAATTTCGGTTTAATTAATAAATATATAAAAAATGTGTTTTTTTGTTTTTTACACCTCACCACAGTTTTCAAAAATGCATTAAAAGCTAAGTAGGGGTTCTACCCAAAACCGAAAAACATGGCAAAGACAAAAAAGTTTGGAGACCTCTGCTCTAGAAGTAGAAGGATTTAAAAAGGTAATTTTATTGTATATTTAGGTAGTCCTATTTTGAGGCGACAAGCTATTTTTAACCTACTTCAAAAAAGGAGGAGGTTATCAATTCGTCGCGATATTTTTTTTTATGTATGTATGTTCAGCGATAATTCTTTAACACGGTGTCCGATTTCAATAATTCTTTTTTTTTTGTCAGGGGTGGTCTCATATAAATTTGGTCAAAATCTAAAAATTGGGTCCATGAGAAAATCCTCAAACTCTTCATTTTTTATGTGTGTTTAGCGATAATGATTTACTACCTTGTCCGATTTATATGATTCTTTTTTTGTTAGAAATGGGGTACCTCAGGGCTGATCCCATATAAATTTGGTTAAGATGTTGTGATGGCATCTGCACGTTTTTGAGGTCGGTTTTTTAAAATTTTTAATTTACACTTGTATAAGAATTTGTCAGATAATGACTTCTTGCACTAAGCCGACGATATCTAGGTTAATGTTACAATCTTCAACATAAGTTGAAGAATAATATGCTCTTTTGGGTGATTTTTTGAAAGTGTTGATTCTATGTTAACCTATGGTCAAAGATGACTCCCAAGTAGTTGGCCTTATGAGCAAATTGAATCGTCAGTCCTTTCAGTACTTGCGACTTTAGTCCTGTCAGTAGTTTTCGTTTTGTAAAGTTGACAATTGTGGTTTTGTGAGGGTTTACTGTTAGTTCTTCCTCTCTGCACCACTCCTCAACAATGTTTAGAGCAGTTTGCGTGCGCTCTAATATTAAACCTGAGATTGCGGTCATCGGCATACCCTAGGCAGTAAAAGTCTGCAAATATTAGCCTTTTGATGAGTTCGTCCACTAGAACTGACCAGAGGAGGGTGATAGAACTTATCCCTGGGGACAGCTTTGCCTAGAGATGATGTTATTGCCCTTTCTTCTAGGGTGGTTTTTGTCCACTGACACTAACTTTTATTGCTAGTGCATAAATTATAGATGTGGTATCCATCAACAATGTGGTTACCTTAAGATGGATTAAAGGTCACTTTACATCGATAGGTAAACCGTCTTTCTAATAACTGGCAAAAAAGGCACCTAACCAAATACTTTTTGAACCTCGCTCTTTTATTTGCCTGACAAAATCGGTAGTGACAGACCTTATTAAAAACCACTTCCTTGTGAAATTCAAGGAAAGGTGGAAAAAAGCAGAAATTGTAAAATTGCCAAGGAGATTTTAAGTTATTTTATTTTTTTTTTTTTTTATTTTATTTATTTTTTCATTTATTTTTATTTATTAAATTATCCTGATAATCCGCAGCAAATACTTGACTATGACTAGACAGAATCTGCACCTGGTCACAGACATTCTGACTGGTCATTGTCAATTATGGAAGCATCTCTATAATATGGGGCTGTCAGAATCCACACTCTGCAAGGGGTGCGAACAAGAAGATGAGACCATCGAGCATATCTTCTACGATTGCCCAACGATCGATCTCATTTATTAGATTTGTGTTCGACAAGTATCGGCTAACACCGGACGATATAAGAGAAGCACCTCTTGGCGACGTTGTTAACTACATTACGTCTGTAGGAGAGGCCTATCATTTTAGGAAGATGCACAAAGGGTCTAGTGAGTCCTAAGAGCCGTGGGGTAACCCACCCTTCACTCGTTACATATACAGATACTAGTGCTACTGTTGTAGATTCATAAAGCGACATTCACTCTTACAACTTCTATACTAGAAGTAGTGTACAAGATAAAGTTTGTGTTTTAGATTCTGGTGCAAAAGGGCACGTGTTATTTAAAAGTTATTCACACATTTTGCAAATAACATCTATCTATTATTAGATAAAATCAGGTACTATTCTTGAAGCTAACAAAGTATGCATCGTTCAAGCTGTTGTAAGTTGCGGAAATAAATACAATATAATTCACAAAATATTGAAGATATGCTTATAGTTTCTGGTCTTCAATTTAATCTTCTCTATGTGAGCAAACTTGATGTTTCTGAATACAAAGTTGTTTTTAAAAAAGGAACTGCTACAATTTTTAAAGAGAAAATAGTTGTTAAACAGTGAATAAAGTTTGTCCTTTTCATTGAGTTCTGAAGTTTCAAATAACGTCTTTATCAGGCACCCGAAAGCGACTTGTCGTCGTCGTGCGCCGCACGACCTTGACTATTTGGATGGCGCGCGTCCCTGTTTACAAGTTTACTGTGCTATTATGTATTTCCAAATAGCTTTCAATAGAAAGTACTTAGTATAAATTATTATTAATATTAATAAATAACAAGATATGTTGTACAATAATTACATTCAGAAATAGAATAAATAGCACAGTTTTTGTTTAAGCTCAGAGGTCATTAATTCATTAAAATGTTAAATAATATATCCGCTTATCTCTCAAAAACGATATAATTGTAGAGCATTCCAACCATTCCTCCATAATGATATCAATATATTTAAAACAAATTCTTTCTTTTTTTAAATACTTTTTAGGCTCAACATTTAGAATTCGTCAGTTCATTAATACCAGTAACAACATATTTTAACGACAATTCGCTATCACCGGTTTATAAATTAAATTTTTTAATACCGCTTACAGACACAATATCAATATAATTTAGAGTAGACAAGGTCGTAGATTACTTTTGAATGAAAATCGCAAGACGATAACTGTTTGTAGATTACTGTGTTTAGATTATCAACTTTGATTGTATAAAGAAATTATGTTAATTATTTAATTTTTTCTGTTAACGTCAAACAAGTTTACATTTTGTTACCAAATTGATGACGTTAAAGTATAACTTTTTAGACGACAAGGCGTTGCTATTGAAATTAGAACTAAAACTAGAAGCTGTTTAACCAGTTGGGTTAAAACTAAATTTTTCTTACAAGAATACAGTTCTAAAACTTGCTTTTTACCAAAATCTCACTTTTTTTATAGGGCAAATATTTTGCGACAGAGCCGATTGAATCATTTACAAAACTACTTACAATTCCTTTATTTTCGTGAGTAACTATTGCGTTTATGTAGATTAGGAACACTATTGGGCCCAATACAATTCCTTGAGGTACTTCGTACTTAACTGTTTTTTCTGAACTAGTCACATTATTTATTGAAACAAATTGTTTCCTATCCACTAAATAACTCTGAACCAAAAATGTTCTAATACATTCAACAATTCTGTGTGATCCACTGTATCAAACCCCTTAACAATATCTAAAAATTATACCTAAATAGTGCAATACTTCGTCGAAATTTTGATATAGTCTTGACTCGATAGAAATCCAAACTTTTTTTTTGTTAGAGTATTTTTACTAGTCATTATTGACTAGCTTATAATTTTAATCTAAAAATCTTATAAACTAAAAACTTATCTAAGAAGTCCCCATTGGGCTGTCTAAATTGTTTCTATACGAAAGCATCACAAGTTGGCGTGACGATTTATATTACTATTTAATCGATTTAAATCAATAATTTATTAATAAACAATATGGAACGTGGCAAATGAGTACTTAAATACCTAATTAATACCAGTTACTAGATCAAATTCATTATACAATTACATCAGCAAGACTGTAATTGCTTTGTAATGATAGAAATCACTACCTAATTTATTATTTAATAATAATGACAACTAATTTTGTTTACAAAAACCGAATTGCAAGCATTCACGTTGTTATCCACGTAGTTGCCAAATTATTATGGAAGAGTATGGGAGGATCTTGTTACATGAATTGTTTAAGTTTATAATTTTTAAAAATTACATTAAGGGAGTATATTTGCATTCCTATTATCTGTTTAATGTCTTTTTCTGGTTGCCATTATTATTGTAGCTGAAGGTGATTTATAGGATAGTACACCATTTATTTACAGTGCGCCAACGGTGTAAAACAGGAATCATATTGGTACAGTAGTTAATTCTAAAACGTGTGCTCGCACCTCAGATAAACAAGCTCGCACAAATCATCCCCACTCAATTTAGCAGCTGTTTGGCTCTTTATAATGCGACAGTCAATAGGACACCTCTGTCTGCCTAATATGAAACACAATGTGAATACTTGCAATAAATAAAGGCTTAATTATGAATGAATGGACGCGACGTCCTATCCTTTCATACTGATAGAACCATTTTTACCTTCTTTGGAACAAAATCATAGCCCACTATAGGGTCAAATGTAAATAATAAATCCCATCGTATTAATCCCATTTCCATCATTTTCCTCTGTAATTTCTTCTGATCTATTTATCATTTTAAAAAATTGTCCACACTCTTTCTTGGAATGACCAGGTGTCTTACAAAAATAGCATTAAGATCTTACTTTATTTTTTGTCAAATTTAAGTTTTCTACCTAATTTTAGTGTAGTTTCTTATGAAGATGGTTGCAATTTTTCAATGAGTTTTGACTGGGCTAAATTGAGTGTAAGGTCAATTTCTGATCCGAGTTTCTAGAGCGCTGATGAGTGTATCGTAACTTTTAGGTAGGCTGCTGAATAACATAGATCAAGGATGATCTTTCATGATAAGTTCCGCGCTTTTTTAGATGTTTAAGCTTTCCTTAGGTGAATGAATTGTTTGACCTCAATCAGTAAACAAATAGCGACTATGGCTTGGTTATCTTTAGTTTTCTACTCTTTGTTAAAATCTTCAGGGGTTTATTTTTCTACTACGTTCCACAATCCTTTCATAATTAATAGAAGTTCTACCTTATATGTCCAAACTAAGTAGTTTTCTTCATTTAATGGAGAACTTGGTCCTATCCGTCACTTCGTTTGATTGATTCCTTATGCCTGCCTTATTTATTTTCTACCAAACTGTTACTGGGCTGGTCCCATAACCTATTGAAAGTAAACCACTCGATAAATTTTTAGTCCTTTCAATACCTTTATTTAAAAACTACTAAACTTTAAAATTATTAGAATGAAGACAAAACAAATATACCAGGAAAAAACAATAAGTTAATGAATGTTTTTAACAAATAACCGTATACTCTTTTTGCTTTATTTAGCAATAAAAAGGTTTTATTATTTTAACAAATTTATTTAAATTCCTCATAAAAACCCATGTTTTATAGATGACTTGGAATTTTAAAAGCGCAATATCGATTCACTTTTCTCTAGTCTTCACAAGATAAACACACTTAAGTAATAATTAACCCGTAATTGGCGTCCCTGATGTTTCTAATCATGGAAAATATTACGTTAAATAATTTTTCCTCATATTTTGACATTTTTTTTAAATTTCCTACAACAACAAATTTTATATTCGTCGAAAATTATATACCTACGCAAGTACATACCTAGTACCTAAATGTAAAACAACAAACTAATTAAATCACTTATTTTTAAGTTAAATCATAAAAAATAGAAATGTACCCGGAGAAAATACAAATTATAGGTAATAATACAAAACAATTAATCCGAAAAAAAATTAATTCGATGTTGCGATCCTTGTTAAGTTGGTATTTCACAGAAACGCTTTATAATTATTATCGCATTTCTCAAAAATATTGTATCAATTTATTTACGATCTGTAATAGTCAGACTATTACTTTATGCTTGCGTCAGAGCTTCGAATCTTTAACGTGAATCCCTATACGCAATTAAATGCAACCTTTAATTAAGCAATTGATTAATTGACTGAACAATAAAAGACACATGCATCATTACTACGTATTAATTCTCGGTCAAATAAATCATTATGTTTATGTCAATAGATTATTACTATAATAATATTTTTAAAGAGTTGGTACCCAAATACAATGCTTAAAACAATAAAGATCAAAATTAATAACGTGTATCGTCTTTTCTAACTCATAAATATCTGCAATACGATACGGATACTTTGAATTAGATCTATATTCTTGTAGAATATCTGACAGAATTCAAAGAGTAAACGTAGGAAATATGCACTTACTCAGCCTATGCACTATAGTTAAAACAAGTGTTCCACAGGGGCCTATCTTATTTCTAATATAATAATGATAATAGTCTTTATTGCCCAACAGATTTATAAACTCCCTTTATAGAGCAAATAAATAAAATTACAATAAAAAATAATACCTACAATACGATAATTATCTACGAGAAATCTGACAAACAAACAAACAAACAAACAAACAAACAAACAAACAAACAAACAAACAAACAAACAAACAAACAAACAAACAAACAAACAAACAAACAAACAAACAAACAAACAAACAAACAAACAAACAAACAAACAAACAAACAAACAAACAAACAAACAAACAAACAAACAAACAAACAAACAAACAAACAAACAAACAAACAAACAAACAAACAAACAAACAAACAAACAAACAAACAAACAAACAAACAAACAAACAAACAAACAAACAAACAAACAAACAAACAAACAAACAAACAAACAAACAAACAAACAAACAAACAAACAAACAAACAAACAAACAAACAAACAAACAAACAAACAAACAAACAAACAAACAAACAAACAAACAAACAAACAAACAAACAAACAAACAAACAAACAAACAAACAAACAAACAAACAAACAAACAAACAAACAAACAAACAAACAAACAAACAAACAAACAAACAAACAAACAAACAAACAAACAAACAAACAAACAAACAAACAAACAAACAAACAAACAAACAAACAAACAAACAAACAAACAAACAAACAAACAAACAAACAAACAAACAAACAAACAAACAAACAAACAAACAAACAAACAAACAAACAAACAAACAAACAAACAAACAAACAAACAAACAAACAAACAAACAAACAAACAAACAAACAAACAAACAAACAAACAAACAAACAAACAAACAAACAAACAAACAAACAAACAAACAAACAAACAAACAAACAAACAAACAAACAAACAAACAAACAAACAAACAAACAAACAAACAAACAAACAAACAAACAAACAAACAAACAAACAAACAAACAAACAAACAAACAAACAAACAAACAAACAAACAAACAAACAAACAAACAAACAAACAAACAAACAAACAAACAAACAAACAAACAAACAAACAAACAAACAAACAAACAAACAAACAAACAAACAAACAAACAAACAAACAAACAAACAAACAAACAAACAAACAAACAAACAAACAAACAAACAAACAAACAAACAAACAAACAAACAAACAAACAAACAAACAAACAAACAAACAAACAAACAAACAAACAAACAAACAAACAAACAAACAAACAAACAAACAAACAAACAAACAAACAAACAAACAAACAAACAAACAAACAAACAAACAAACAAACAAACAAACAAACAAACAAACAAATAAACAAACAAACAAACAAGGCGGGGTTGGTTGTAGTTTAGCCATTGCTTTGTAGCTTAGATTGCTTGCTTGTTTGCGTGTCCGCTTGTAGGTAACTCTTTCTGCATGCCAATGGAGAAATGCAATCATCGAGTGACTGCCTCCTCGTGGCACGGCTGGATACGTTAATATTGCTGCTCTATGAACAGCACTATTAACTAACTAAATGGAACTCCATCAATACCCCAAGCCAAGGTGTAAGACAACGTGCTGAAGGCTGAATGACCGCTGGGAAAGCGGTTTCGAACGTTCCTCTGAGGGCACCTGGCGAAACCCTCTTGTATCCAGCCTTGCCGGCGCATGCGGGGTTCTGCGTCGGTCGACTTTTATTTCCCTAGCTGTTCGTGGGATTTTACATGGGCAAGAAAACTAAATCAAGCAAACCCCGGCGGGACTACATCGCCACTAAATCTGATCAAACGGAGCCTGCCATCCGAAGCGATCAACCTCCCTCAACCTCTCAAGTGAGACAACCTCACAAGAGAGAAGTGGGAGAACAAAAGAAAGAGGTGAAGGGAGAAGAGAAGAGGATCACCATCGCTCCATCTTCTCCATCCCCCTCTCACCACTCATCGGCGAGGGAAGCTCCCCTCAAGAAAGAATCCAAACGGAAGCTACCTTCCCTACCTCCACTAGGATAACCTGGTGGAAGGGACGACCCACTGAGGCATGGACTCAGTGGGGCAGGGGTTCGGTGGTATCTTCGCTACCTCGTTCAGGGCATGACACCGGAGGAAACGAAGAAGAAAGCTGTGGAGCACAAATCCCAGGGAGAGGGAAGTAAAACCAATCCTAAGGATCTAAAAAGAAAGCGGGATGGGAATAACACCACACCACCGCAAAGGAAAGAAAAATAAAGTGGCCGAAACTTCCGCTTCTGGCAGTTATGCAACTGTCGTGAAGACAAAGCGGGTCGCGATTCTACCTAAGGGGTTCCCTGAGACCATCCTCAGTGCGAACGAACAAACCATAGTAGAAGAGATGTTCGCTGGATGGGAGCATAAGCTCCAATTCGGAGGCATCCACTTCCGGCCAGGAATGGTCGTGATCGACTGTAAAACCCCACAGTCAACATAATGGCTCAGGGCAGACTACATCCCGAAAGCACATACAGCCACGCTCTTTCTCCCAAGAAGTCAAGGGCAGCCTGTAGAGAAGCTTCTACAGTTAATAGAAATCGTCAGCCAAAAAGACGAGGGCAAAGGCCAGATCCTTAGGTAAGGAATAGATGACCTATCCTGCCAACGGATCAAGGATAATGGATGCACTATCCACTATCGATTCGGGAAAATCCCCGTACATGGCCTTCAAAAGGAAGAAGAATTAAAGGAACTGGGAGAAACAACAGAACCAACTCCTAGTACTTCCAAAGATGAGACTGATGTGGAGAGCATAGAGAGCCTTAACCTCTCAAATCTCTGCGTAGACTCATCTGAGGATGTAGAAATTGATGAAGAAGCAGAAGAGGGAGATATGGAACACACCCTCACCGATGGGGACAACACCCCCCATTAAAGGAGAGTAAAATGGCGGGCATCGACATCGCCCAAGTGAATGTCCATCACGCCAAGGGAGCCTCGGCTGTGATCTCTAGGACATTCAATAAAGATCAATTAGGGATCCAGAAACCGTGGGTCTATGGAAACCAGGTAAGAGGACTTGCATGTAAGGATGCAAGGGTAATTTATCACACTAGTGATGAAGTACCCAGAACATGCATAATGATAAGAAGTAATATTAAATATTCTGGTCTTTCAGAATTGATGACGCGTGATCTCGTTGCAATTCTAGCATACCTGGAATTAGGGATGAGGCGGTAAGACATAGTAATAGCTTCTAGTTACTTCGCCGGAGATGGGCATGTACCACCCCCGAAAGTATCGAGGCTAGTGGAGTATTGCCAGAGAAAACATCTGCCATTACTTCTTGGATGCAACGCCAACGGGCACAGCACTGTATGGGGAAGCAACGACACCAATCAAAGAGGTGAGCAACTTTTAGAATATATTTTTAATAAGAACCTTATTGTGCAAAATATTGGGAATACTCCAACATTTGTAACAAGGACAAGAAGTGAGGTATTAGACATCACATTAGGCACACCGAGCATTAAAGATCTAGTTAAAAACTGGAGGGTATCGAGTGAACCATCTCTATCTGATCACAAGATAATTGTGTTTACGTTAGAGAGCGACATTTCTGAGGCGATCCTCAGGAGGAATCTTAGAAAAACAGACTGGGACAAATACAACACCATTCTAAAACAAAATTTAACACGTATCCAGAAAAAAAGGGGCCGGGGCACACACTTGCTCTGGAAAGCGATCTCGAAGAACTAAATGGGGCAATACTTGAGGCATATGAATCAAGCTGCCCCATTCAAAGAAATAGAACTAGAAGGGATGCTCCTTGGTGGAACCGTCATCTGTCAAACTTACGATATGAAGTGCGGAAGCTCTATAATACGGCCAAGCACAGCGGAGATTGGCAGAGCTACACCAAGGCGCTTACTACCTACAACAAAGAAATCAGGAAAGCTAAACGTAACAGCTTTAGAAAATTCTGCGAGGATATTAACTCTATACCTGCGGCAGCGAGACTGCACAGGGTCCTGGCAAAAGGGAGAGTTGATACAGTTATGGCATTAAAGAAACCAAATGGAAGCTTCACGGAGAGTGAGAAGGAAAGAGCTCGCCTCTTACTCGAAACTCACATTCCTGGAAGCACACCTTTTCTAATAAAGGACACAACTAAAGTAAGCAGACCCCCCAAAGAGAGGCCGCTGTAGTGGCCAAGCACATATGCAGCAGAAATCGGTTAAGGTGGGCCGTAAACACTTTTGAACCGTTTAAGTCTCCAGGTGTGGATGAAATATTTCCTACCCTGCTTCAGCAGGCATCGGAGGAATTACTACCACACATAATCCGGCTATCCCGGGGCAGTCTGGAGCTGGGATATATACCAGAAGCTTTCAAAAGTAGGGAAAAAGGATACCACACATCCTAAATCTTTCCGTCCAATCAGCCTCACATCATTTGTATTAAAAAAATGGAGAAGGCTGTTGATAATTATATCAGAACAGAAGTCCTGGAAAGGGTGCCACTCCACCACAGCCAACACGCGTACTGAGCAGGAATATCTACAGAAACTGCCCTGGTACAGTTGACTGATGTAATCCAGGATGAACTAACAAACAAAGAAACGGTCGTGTGTGCCTTCCTAGACATAGAAGGAGTTTTTGACAACACGCCACACGAATCTGTAAAAAGAAGCACTTGCATACAGAGGAGTAGATAACATCACATCCAGATGGATGGCTCAGCTGTTATCTACGAGAACTGCAGAGACACAGATAGGGCAGGACACCATCTCCATCTGCGCAACCAGAGGATGTCCACAAGGAGGAGTTCTATCCCCACTAATGTGGAGCCTAATCGTAGACGAACTTCTATGCAGATTGACTGACCTCGGCTTACCCTGTCAAGGTTATGCCGATGACATAGTCATATTTGCTAGTGGCAAGTTTAGTAATATCTTGTGTGATATAGTCCAACGAGGACTAGAACATATCAGAAGATGGTGCCGTGAAGTGAGACTTAGTATAAACCCTACAAAAACAACACTAGTAGCCTTTTCAAGGAAAAGAAAATTTAATTTCAAAACCGTTAAATTAGACGGGATAGATATAGAATGGAAAAATGAAGTCAAATATCTAGGCCTAACCCTGGACAACAAACTTCTCTGGAACACACATGAGAAGGAAGTAGCAAATAAGGCCACAAAAGCCCTAATGGTATGCAGAAACATTGCAGGTAAACGATGGGGATGTAACCCAAACATACTGCGATGGATGTATACTGCAATAGTGAGACCAATCATGACTTACGGGGCTATAGCCTGGAGTAACAGAACTAGTTTGGTTACTACGAGAGCTAATATCTCAAAAGTACAAATATTAGCCTGTGTTTGCATTACTGGTGCAATGAGAACCTGTCCTACGGCCGCAATGGAGGTGATCTTAAACCTCACCCCTCTACATTTGATGATAGAGAATGTGGCAAAAAGGACACGATATAGAATGATCAGAAACGGAGTAATCAGACGAAATTCTACTTGCTTCAGGACTAAAGATACCTGGGACATGCCCCAGGATGAAATGCAAAAGAAGTACAGTTTTGTGAAAAACTTTAAAACCACAGAACTGGTCTGCAAGAAAGAATGGAGCCAAGAATCCATCGCGCTTGCAACCGAAAGACGTGCTATTCAGTGGTATACGGACGATTCCAAAACCATAGAAGGAACTGGAATAGGATTATATGGGCCGAGAACTAAGCACTCCGAAAGCTTGGGAAAATACCCAAGCATCTCCAGGCGGAAATTCACGCCATCGAGAAGTGTATCCAGTTTAACATCGAGAGAAACTATCATAGACAAGAGATTATCATCATGTCCGATAGTCAAGCAGCCATCAAAATGCTGAGTTCTTACGTAATCAGCTCAAAAATGCCTAGAACAATTGAATGAGCTAGGCGAGAAAAATAGAGTTACTCTCACTTGGGTGCCGGGACATAACGGGGTACAGGGTAACGAGATTGCAGATAGTCTTGCAAGGAAAGGGGCTCAAACACCCTTTGTAGGACCTGGGCCGTTCTGCGGTATCAGCAGTAACATAATATTAGGAGAGATTAAAAAAGAATTGGGTAGTAGAAGAACCGATAATTGGAACAATCTCTTGGGGGTGAGACAGGCCAAGATATTTCTGGCTGAATATAACCAGAAAGGATCGGAAGCCTGCATCTGCCTGAGCAAGAACAGGCTACGTATTGTAACAGGGATCCTTACCGGGCATTGCCGACTAAAAGGACACCTAAGTAAACTGAGAGTAGTAGAGGACAGTGAGTGCAGATTCTGTGAGGAGGAGGATGGAACCTCCATTTACATCCTAACTGAATGTGTAGCACTCCAGAATCCAAGGGCACTATTTCTAGGAGGATATCAAATAGAAGAGGGAGATTTACCTAACTTGAAGCCACTTCAAATCCTACACTTCCTTGAGAAAATAGGATTTGAAGGGTCGCTATAGGTATTGAGACATTTCCTTAGTGCAGTGGCGACAGAAGGGGGCACAATAGATCTTTTAGGTCGCAGTGTATTAACACCCCATTCTCAACATAACATAACATAATAAACATACATATAAACAAAGTTAACATATTAGGGATGAAGATAGTGCCAAATATAAGTGGGTTGGATTGAGTATGAAGGTGTTAAGAAAACAAGGGTTTTTCATGTCTCACAAAGTCAATTTATTTGGCGACCGGTTACAAAGTAGTTACTTCATCATCAGGCACGCGGCACACCCCATACAATCTCATCTTGCTGCCATTTTTCGCAACCCTATATGTATATTTTAACAGTATCTCAAAAATCAACAATTTCTATACTGATGATATAGCATTAATATTTTTTTTGTGTTTTTTATATCTGCTATCTATTTTACAAAACAATAAGGAATACATTTGGCTGTTCTTAGAGCCAATGGCAATTACCTATAAAAAGTACAGTAATAGTGTGTTGACATAAAAAAAGCTTAATATTTTTGTTCTTATATTATTTTAAGTGTTCTATTTTGTACAGGAATAATAACATTGTTATCTCTTTTATAGTAGATACTTGAAGATCCCGGTTTATGACGTTGTTGGAGATATACCAAGGATCATAAAAGAGTTGTCTTAGGACTTTTGTTTGAAAGTTCTATATATATTTTACAAATTTGAATCACTGGTAGTCCTTAAATTTTGATTTCGTACGTCCAAATCGGTTTCAACGTACATTTTTGTAACCGCCCACCCCATGCCCCTTTCATTTTTGGTTGATCGTCTAGTTAATTAATTGGTAATTTATATACCTACTTTGATAATATTAATTAAAATGAACCAGAATTCGATGCACAGTTTGATGCAAATTGGTAAATAAAACCATACAGAATCTATATTTAAAACATTTTATTTTTCATACTTTAAAATTTAACGTAATAATTTGCAAAGTATATTACAATAGGTATTATTTACTGAGATCTCACTTGATTCCCGCTCAAACGCGGAAAACGTTCATTTGCTTTTAAAATATATTTTATGCAGCTTTATTCTATCCTAGATAAAGGGTAAAATGGGGTAATGGCGGTCACTTAAGCAAAAATGTCATTAAAAAAAAGTAAAAACAATATGTTTATTCAAAAAGTAAAAACATATAACATAACCTTTATTCTTTGGATTAAACCACAGGAAAAATATCTAATCTAATATTTTTAACTAATATTAATTTTAAAAAAAGATACCTATTTGACCGATATTATCCTTGCTCTCGGACAAAACCGGTCATGTCTCCGGGCATTACCGGTCAACATGAACGCAATGGTCACAAATATAAGCTGTCGGCGAGTCCTTTCTAGAACATTGGGAGTGTGCCCATAACCCACAAATAGTACACCTGTACCATAACTCATTGTCTGCACCATAGTCATCACATATGACACCTAAATTCAAATTAACATCATTATTTTCAGTGTCACTGTAAACATCATTCATGTCAATATCTGACTCGGATGATGATGATAATCTTGATTTCATCCTCCTTAATTTTGCTCTTCTCAATTATTTTTTGGCTCGTACTTGTTGACTTATCATTTTTATTTCCATTTTCAGGCGAATGCACGATTTTTCTTTTGAGTTCTGTTAATTTCCTTCGCTTATTTTTTTCCTTCTCCAAATTTTCAGGCGAGTGCATTATTTTTCTTTTGGCTTCGGTTAATTTCCTTCGCCCATCTTTCTTATTTTTTTCCTTCTCCAATTTTGCTTTTCTCTTCTCTTCCTTCTCTTCTAGCAGCAGTTTAAGGGGGGTAGATGTTAAAATCGTGGAGTGTTGTTTTGGCCTTCCTTTTGACTTTTGTACTTTATTAACTTTTTTGGGCTTTGGAAGTAGTTCATCAAACTTACGTTAAGAGAAGACAGGGGTCTTTTAGAAGTTGATGGAACCGCAGCCAGCTCATCGTTAGAAAGTTGAGTTTCTTCAGAAGTCAATGGAATCGCTGCTTCTTCAATGATGTGTGAAGCTTTATCTACTGTAGTAGAAGGAATTAGATCCACCTTCTTTTCAGAATTGGAAGATTACATTTCAAAATTATCGATGACTGCTACTTCTACGGGATCATTTAAAACATTGGCTGCCAAGAAATCCTCATCTTTAACACAGAGGGATAGATTGGAAAGATTCCTGTTGATCTGAAACCTGATTCTCCTTTACCAACTCATGCAACATTAGAAAATGCTTTGTGAAACAATGAAGCAACTTCATATGGTGTTATTTTCTCCCCTGCGTGGGATTTCATGTAAAGATTGCACTCATTTCTATATTGAGCTTTAAGGGGGCCACAAAATGAAACGTCTAATGGTTGTGTTCTATGTGACGTATGAGGTGGTATAGACAGCATAATGATATGATTATCTCTGCAATAGTTGTAGGCTGCGAGAGATATGTGACTGCTGTGATTATCTAAAAGTAACAAGACTTTTTCGTTTTCGGATGGCTTTGAATAATTCACAAAATGTTTAAGCCATTCTAAAAATAATTGCTCCGTAATCCAACCATTTTTGCTGCATGCATAAGTAGCACCAGGAGGGCCATTTCTTTCCAAAAGGGGCGAATGTCTCTGTCGAGGAAAAATGAACATTGGCGGCGTAAAATTGCCTGTTGCACAAACTACAGTTATATTGCGACCCTTTTCCCAGCTTGTTACGGAGCGAACTCTTTTTTGACCTTTGGCGGCCAGAACTTTTACTGGGTCCTGCACTGTGGAAATTCCAGTCTCGTCTACATTGTGAATATTTCTGGCTGAAAACTGATATTTCTCCATAACTTGTTGCAAAAGTTCGAAAAACCTGTCAACTTCTAATTTGTTAAAGGCAGTTATTCTATTCAAACTGGTAGCCTCTCTGCCTTCCGAATAGAAATATGATTTCGTTTTAGAAAACCCTGAAGCCACTCGTCACCTGCAGATTTAGATGTAGTACATAAATTATGTTTAATGCCGTTTTTTTTCTGCAAATTCAAAGGCCATACGCCTTACTTCCTTATTAGTACATCCAAAAAATATAGACGCTAAGTACTTTATTTAGTTTGCCATTTCACATTCTTGTTCCCTTGTAAAAACAGGGTTTCTTCCCAAACTAGGTATATCAAAATTTTCTTTTTTATCCTTTCTTGAAAATGGAATTCCACATCGTTTTGCAGCCATTCGCATTGAAAATCCTCCTTCATACAACTGCTTGGCTGCATTTAATGATTCAACTGACCATTTTGCCTTATCAGTTTTTCTAATCCGTGTCTTCGGCATCTGCAATAAATATAAATATATCAAAATACACGTTTTTGTAGTGACCGGCGTTGTCCCAATATGCATGCGTGCGGTTTTTATTTTATAAGTCATCACTTTCTATGTTTATCATTTATTTGAATACATACAGTCTTTATACAATGTTTTATCTCACTGTTAAAGTATATAGGTATTAAAAAACAAAAAGTTGCAGTACTTACAGCTTATTTTCGACGGTTACAAAACTAGAAGAGACACTACTTAAATAACAAAGACCTCGTATCTCTACAAACACTTGCTCTAGACTGAATTAATTAGTCGTAGACGCTTCAACTAGAACCTACGTGTTGTTTTTACGGACACTGTTGCCACTCCTCGTTTTTTTACCAGGAATACAGGATGACCGGAATTGCCTACTGACCGGCATTGTCCCGTTTTACCCTACACAGGATCGTATTTTCTTAGGTGTTTATTTAAAAGAATATAGAGGTGATGACCAACGGAGTTAACGAACAGTACCAATTCTCCAGTTGGTTAACTAACTGTGTAGATGTTCACATGTACTTTATGGTTTAAACCTAGTAGAATGGGTGGCTAGTATAAGTGCCTTCCTTGAGCTAACGAACAGTGTCAATTCACCAGTAGGTTAAGTTACCATTAAATTTTACCATCTACGTTTGCTTAGATTTGTGTGCATAATTTACCCAAGATAGTACGTTCCTGTTTCTATTTCTAAAGTATTGATGATATTTATAATTTATGTTGAACAAACCCAAATTCTCCCATCGAAAAACATATGTCTTTCGGGCTGAATGACCGAAAGTCATGTGATTTATTGGGTTACATCGATAATATTTTAAAACAACATGCAACCCCGGTTGTATTTTAAAGACAGTTTCATTAACCTTTTCGACTTACCATTAAAAATACAGACATTTGGTTCGTTTAAACTAGACAATATTTACTAATTTTATGTAGCGTGTGACATCGTCGGTTTTAGGTACGTTTTAGCGTTAAGCGTCGCCGTGCGTCAAAACATCTAGCGTTGTGACGGATATAATATAGGATATTCTTAGGAGGTGCTGCGCGACGAAAGGTGTCGTCACGGGTATTGTTAGATAGGTTTACGACCGACAAGCGCCGTGAAGTAGGGCGGTAGGACGTTGATCATCGGGACGTGAACACATTTGGGACATAGATAATCGGGACGGAGAATGCCTGGACGGAGAGCGCCGAAACGTAGGAAGGTAGGGAAGTAGGACGGCAGTACATTAAGCATTGATATGCGGCAACGTTCGGGACTTAGGTCGTAGGGACGTAGAACGGTAGGAAGGAGGGTGGTTGAGCGTTGGGTCGTGAAATAGGAGGTAGGGTAGGATAGGCGTCGGATAGGAAAAATGTATATTTAGGAAAGGTACTGAATACTGAACTTGAAATATAAATAAATTTGAGAAGCAACTGAATTAGATTGGATTTAAAATAATAATGATGCTCGAGGAATAGGTATTTATACCCATCTTAATGATTTTGTGACGTCCATTTGTCGTAACTCCGGTGCGAACGAATTTGGGATGATAAAAAAAGGGTGGTCAATTTATTGCGCGCCTTGAGAAATTCTTGAAATTTTTTGTTATAATCATGTCGAAATCAGTGTTACTATTCGAAATTGACTTAAGATAAGCGCGTTAACTGTTTTAATAATTATTACTTCGTGAAAAGAAATATATTTTATGCAGGTTTTTTTGAATTGTATTCTCATGGGATAAATTTTTTAATAATAATATTAGAGACCCTGTGAACAGAAATATTGCTTTTATTTATTAGACATCATAGATAAAACTTAATTACCTAAAAGATTTTTCGTTAAAATAAAGGATTTTGAATTTAATAAGTATGCAACTTTTCTTTAATAAAATGAAATTAATAAATTAAGAAGGTACCTGTTAGATAGGTCACCCTATCTGTTCCAACAATGATTAGAAACCAGTCACTGACACGATAATTCTGCGCAGTAGATTATTGGGACCGCCAAATTTTCAACTTCTCAGAATCCTTGTGTCAGTGACAGGTTTCTGATTGTTGTTAGAACAGACGATGATTTTTTTATTGGCCAAGCTGAGATCTAAGTCGCCATTTATGAACCAAAACATCTTATTGCAAATAAATCTCAGCTGTAATCTTCTCAAAACGCTAATGGTTGGGCGGGCACATTAGGATCTGTTCGTTGATGGAAATTTAAATTTATGCGGAAATGTTAGAAGAATGGGCATGTTTAGTGAAATTCAAAAATTTTTTTTCTAAAAGCTAGCACAAAATCTAATCTAAAAATATTATTTTGAAATTTTTCTCTTTTCAAATTTTCCTATAAGAATTTTTTAAAATTAAAAAAAAAATCAAGCTAATTTGAAACGCGCGCCACAATTATTTTTAGGCATCGTCATAATGAAGCCTAAAATCTGATTGTCCAATTTATAACCTTCCAGACAATAATCGATATGTTTTTACCTTGTTGCCGTTTCCTATAAAGAATTGTTGACATTCCGGATAACGGACAATTTAAAGGTTAAGATCGTATAATTTAACACAAAAACGTATATATTAAAACTAAAAGAATAATTGTTTAAATTCAGTTTTTATGAAGCAACTTACAACACTTACTATTTCAATAAACTTTTCTTCTTCATCGAAATGTTATTTAAATCATATTCGCCATATCGCAAAATATTTTCTCTGATTCTGGCAAAGTGGTTTCATCTCTGCCTCTATAATGTCAAAAATCCTAACCTCGTTTTCGATTGCGAGATTATTTTGATTTTAAAATGATTTAATTTTTTAAAAATGGCTAAAGTACAAACAGGATTAAAAGAAGAATCTTTATACAATTTACCCAAGGTGGATTCTAACATGGTTAATGATTTTTTATATAAATAATATAAAGTTTATTGACTCTGAAATTCGCAACGTAAGTGCCTACCCTGTCTAAGCTCCAAATCTTTCTAGAATTGTTGTATTCAAAGAGATTTGTATTTAAGGAAGAAACATTTTTTTATTATACAAACTAACTGTTTACTATTGTTAAGTTTTTCTATTCTATTGTAGGTCTTCCAAGGAAGTGCACTATCATATGTTCGGTTACCATTTGTAACATTAAAGCTAGAATTACACCAGAACACAAAAAGTTTATAGCGTTATTCAGTAATAAATGAACAAAAAGAAAAGGTCATATCTTTTAAATTCACAGAATATTCTGCTTTCGAAGGTAATTTAAGTGTATAGTGTTGTGGCTTCTGAACACCATCGAAGCGAATAACCTTCCATCATATCAACATTTGTTATTAGAAAAGGCCACTGTTGTCAAAAGTTTGAAGTTTTAATGATTAGAGGATGTCGATTCTTCTTCGAATTAAAAACATTAAATGTGTGCTTTTTATAAATAATAAGAGTGAATAGATTTATATCGAATGCAAAGTACCAGAAAATTATACTTCCATATTCAACTGCAAATGTTGCTTTCTAATAAACAATTGGTTTCTGTGTGGAATATCCAAATTTTTAAATAAATAAGGACGTTCAAATAATAGAAGTATATTTTTCATGAACAATGATATGAAGCCGGCAAATATTTTTTTAGAATTTTTATATATTTATGATGAATTCAAATAAAAATAAGTTTCGTCATTTTCTTCACATTTATTTATCAATTACCTATTATATTACCGTTAACAGAGTCTTTTAAAAAGATTTATTTATGGTAAGACATTGACAGTTTACTGTATTATAAGCAAAACTCCAGTAACTACGCAAACTATAGAATGGAGATATTTGCAATAAAAGACATTATTAGTGCCAGCATTTTCATCGGTGGTACCAATATAGCTGCATTTGTTGAATCAAAGACAATTTTTGGATAATGCTTTGAACTAGCTAAAAATAGGATTAATTTGTTCTTTGTGTTGGCTCGTGTTTTAAAAGGTTTTTGCTACAAAAGTGTTAGTTATGGTGTAGAATCAAGTTGACTTTTTAGGACATAGAATAAATATTACATTTTGCTTACTTTTTAAGAAGAAAAAAAGCTTTAGTATCAAATTAGTCAAATAATCTGAAATATTTGTAATTTGTCAGTTACGGCAGTATACTTTTGTGGAGTTGCATTGATTTCGCAAAACTACCAAAATTTAAAAAAAAACACTTAAATGATTTGCATATTTTAAAGGAATTGTTTTTTAAATACATCTATTAGCTTTTGTTAAATACATAATATGTAATAAAAACATATATGAACATAATATATAAAACACAAGTTTAATAAATTAAGTTTTTGTACATATTGTAGGTAACTTATTTATACATTCCTGTTTAAAAAGAATACAATTAACAACAGGCAAACTTTATTATAATCATTTAAGTAATTAATAACATGTATACAGGGTGTCTGTAAAAGGTCTTTACAAAAACATACCACATATTCCTTAGACCAAAATAAGTCGATTTAAGTAAAATTACCTTAGTACAAAGTTGCTTCGTTTGGGCTCCAGAGGGCCTTGAAGTTACAATTTTTAAATCGTTTTTCCCATATAAATTTAAAACGGCATATGCGATTTTTCTGAAATTTGTTATATTGGTAGAGTTTTATGTGGCAAAAAAATTGGTATTAAAATGTTGTCCGATAATAATACATAGGCGTAGAACTTGATTTTTTAATTAATTGCACCTTTAAAAATTCTACGCCAATGGAAGAAAAGGAGTTTGAGTATGAAATTTAGATTTCGCAACTCATTTACTTTAAAAAAGGCACTGTTGATAAGACTCGATTACTTTCATGGTTTTCGCTAAATTTCTGTTTTAATAATTTACAGTGTATACAGGGTGGCTCACGCTCAACGGGACGAAGCTTTATGGGAAAACGACCAAAGATATAAAAAATTCGTTTGGGAGGAATACGTAGGTTACTACGACTACAATTTAAAATTTATTAGATGTATACAGGATGTCCCACATAAGAAAAAAAAAATTAGTTCATTAAAAATTATTCAAACAAGAGTAAACAATTAATTTCTGGGAGACTTTTTTCCTTAAAAATTCAAATAAATCGAAAACTAATAATAATAGTAATAGGTAACCTTTAGTTAACTGACATTATTTTTGATGTAGTTTTTAATTCTAAAATAAAAAACAGGGTGTTCCATTAAAAATAATATAACTTTGTATGTTTTCTCTTATGTGGGACATCCTGTATACATCTAACAAATTTTAAATTGTAGCCGTCTGTAATCTACGTATTTCTCCCAAACGAATTTTTTATATCTTTGGTCGTTTTCCCATAAAGCTCCGTCCCGTTGAGCGTGAGCCACCCTGTAGGTTTCACAAAAATATTTATTTACAACATAATCAAAATAGACATCTTACAAAAATTGTTCAAAATGTTCACCATTTTCACGCATACAAAGATTTATACGTCGAAGAAAATTCAAATGTATCCTTTCCATAACTTCTTCATCACCTCTAAGATTGTTTATTGCATCTTGAATACGTTGCCAGAGTTGTTCCTCATTTTCTACAGGTTCTTTGTAAACTGTGGATTTCAGATGTCCCCATAAAGAGTAATCCATCGGTGTTAGGTCTGGGAAACGTGGTGGCCAGTTTACAGGTGCGTCATTACCTCTGCCTATAAATTTGTGTGGATATTGTTCATTCAAGTGGTTTCTAACGTTTAAAGAAAAATGTGGTGGAGCTCCATCTTGCATAAACCACATATCTCTCCGAAGTTGGAGAGGTAAATCTTCTAACAATTCTGGCAACGTATTTTGTAGAAAATCCAAATAATTTTCTCCAGTTAATCTTCGTGGAAGTATGACAGGACCAACAATGAAATTACCAATTATTCCAGCCCACACATTAATTTTGAATTCGTGCTGAAAATGATTGACCTTTATTGCATGCGGATTTTCAACGTCATAAACATGTTCATTATGGGTATTAGTTATATATCTTCTTGTAAAACCCGCTATATCGGTAAAGAGAACCTTCTTGACAAATTTTGGATCTCTTTCTCTTTGCATATTAACAAATCGACAAAAACCCAAACGAATTTGAGGATCATGGACTAATAATTCTTGTACTGGCTTCTTATGGTATGGATATAGCAATTGTTCTCTAAGCACTTTATGAACGACATCTTTACCTACTCCTAGTTCTCTTCCAATTCGTCTGGTGCTTAATTCAGGATCTTCTTCAACACGTTCTAAAATGTCTTCTTCAACTTCATGAATCCTTACAAAACGTTCTCTTCCATTATCAACAGTGTTGGGAGCAAAGGAACCGGTCTCCCGAATATGTCTCTCAACAGCAGCAAAAGTTGGGTGGCTAGGTACACGACGATTTGGAAACCTTTCAGAGTACACCCTGGCACTCTCTCGAGCATTTCCTTCACAAAATCCTAATGTCAGTAACATATCGGTATATTCTGCATTGGTATATTGTACAGCCATACTAATAAACCACGCTTTTGTTTTTTTAATTATTGAGTCAGATAGAACACTTTCAATCGTTAACAAGAGATTAGGTGTTAAAACTTGATAATATTTTTATTTAGATGAAACTATGGAAACCAACAATAAATGTTTTTGTATACGTATTGCAGGCAAATAATTAATATTTCTCAAAAAATCGTACATGGCAAGAATCGAGTATTTTTGTTAAAAGTCTCGATTATAGGTGTTAAAGAAGATGTGAAAAAAGTACATTTTTATGTTTTTCATCGTATAAAATTTTGTCCAATAATACCGAATACATAGGCGTAGAACTTGATTTTTTAAATAATTACACCTTTAAAATTTCTACGACAATGGCAGAAAAGGGGTTTGAGTATGAAATTTGGATTGGGTACTCATTTACTACAAAAAAGTACCTTTGATAACACTCGATTTACTCTCATGGTTTCGACAAAGTTTGTATTTTAATAATTATTGTTTATGTTCTAAATTACTAAAATGCAAATTTCGTCAAAACCATGAGAGTAATCGAGTCTTATCAAGAGTACCTTTTTTAAAGTAACTGAGTTGCGCAATCTAAATTTCATACTCAAACTCCTTTTCTTTCATTGGCGTAGAATTTTTAAAGGGGCAATTATTTAAAAAATCAAGTTCTACGCCTATGTATTATTATCGGACAAAATTTTAATACCATTTTTTTGCCACATAAAACTCTACCAATATACCAAATTTCAGTAAAATCGCACATGCCGTTTTATATTTATATGGAAAAAACGATTTAAAAATTGTAACTTCAAGGCCCTCTGGAGCCCAAACGAAGCAACTTTGTACTAAGGTAATTTTAATTAAATCGACTTATTTTGGTTATGTTACACAAAATTAAACAAATGTTTATTTTATCACACTTTTTAAAAGCAATTTTAATGTTTTGTTTCCAACCCAATTAGACTTAATAGAAAAACTCTAACAAATGATTATACAAGAATGTAGGACTATTTCACCAGAGACTCTTTCAAAACGCCCTCGAACAGTTTGAATATCGGCTGTACTTGTGCTTAGAAAATATAATGGAAACCATTTTGAACAATTCATAAAGTAATAAGGTAAGTTTAGCTTATGTTAAGAATTTCAGTATTTCAGTACTATCATAATTTTTAGAAAATGGCTGTTATGGTGGAACCTCATTAAAACCTGCATTATTTTTGTTTAAAAAATGTAATACATTCCATTCAAACATTCGTGAGATTAAGTACTTCAATTTTGAGGAAAGAAATTAAAAATAGAGTGTAACGTATGCAGAATTGCCAAAATAAGTAGGAGTTGCTATTTAAAATTTTTGTGGTAGGTGCCTTGGGGTTGAATGTAAAACATTAACAAATACCTAAACACTTGTCCTCCTTGATATGTAAATTGACGTGTTTTTCCAAATTTTCGTAGTATCATCAGTTAAAGAAATATTAAATGCTGTTCCTTTTAAAATTGTCTCCCTGCTTTTTATTCCAGTCTATATATCTATTTCAGACGCTGCTCTAGTTCTAAAATATATGGACGATAATGAAATCAGAAAATATTTTATTATATTGGTAGATTGCCATCTTAACTGTCATAATATATTATGTTCTACACTTAAAAACTCCAAAATTTAAGCAGTTTGTGATCGTCATATGAAAAGTTTTTTATTGCAAAATAAATTATTTCACCATAATTTGCTACCAACCCAAATTACCCTACCTATCATCCAGAATTGAAATTATCATAGTCAATCAAAAATTAAATACCTTCTTTTTGAGCTATCACACAATACGTACCTATAGATATACCTTCTTTTTAAGCTATCACACAATACGTACCTATAGATATATCTAATATAGTGACCTGGGCATGATGGCCTCCTCCCCCCGCCTCTATCTTTATGTATTTTCCTCTTTCTTTGCATCAAAGACTTTGTCATTTCTTAAAAATGATCATTTGTTATTTATTTATTAGTATTTCCCACCATAATTTATTTATAAAGGTCATTAAACCAACATAGAAGCATATTATTATTGTCTATCTATAAATTTCATATCTTCATGTTATTATGTTTGCAGTACAATGTTGTTTAAATCTTAACAACGTTAATAAACTCAAATAATCCTAATTGATAGTATTTACTAACTATAAAGGCATTTAAATATCGTATTATCTATATAATATAAATTATACTACTATCATGAAAATATTAGTTTTAATATTATTTAAACTTTCATTACAGGTTTGCAAATGTGAAAATAAAAATATATATATATATATATATATATATATATATACTCGACCAGCGTATCATGTGACATCCAGCAAAAATTTTGCCTTTGTGACATCCACCCTTTACGAAGACTTTAGGAAACAAATAAAAATATGACTTCTTTTAATTTAAAAAATATTATCACTGAGCGAAAAATATCACAACCATACACATTTTAAAAAAATAAAACGTCCTATCGTTGTGAGATCCAAAGTATACACGGTATATATTTTTATTAACAACACTTTGTGACATCCAGAAAAACCTTGCATCTTGTGACATCCAGTTGTTACGTCACAGTATACCATTTCTACAAGAAAATTGCTATTATTGTAACATCCAGCAAGTATATAAACACATTTTTGAATTGGGCACCTTATTACATCCTAAAAACTTAACACGTTTAACGCCAAAGCACACTCTCAAATTCTATGATTTTTATTGTTTTTTTATTCCAATGTGATTTCTTTAGTGGTTTTGATAAAATAATTTATTTAATTTTTAAATAATTACTGAGGCCCTTCCTATGGGGCCTCAGTATTGCATTCGTGCAGACAAAAACATTTTCTTACCCCCATTTTTAAATGAGTCCGAAAATGCAAAAAAAATTTTCGTCTGGTCGTCTGTGTGTATGTATGCCGGCACAATAACTCTAGAACGAAAGTTCTAATTGACTTGCGGTTTTGATCTTCTTGAATAATTCCTTCTAACTTCGAACCCTATTGATTTTCAGAATTTTCGGTTCATTCTAACTACTTTAATATCAATTTTCTTAAAATGCGCTTATGCATTTCTTATGTGACAATTTTAGGAATTCCAATTATTTCAATTATTGTCAACATCCCTAACATTCTTTATATTCCATAAATTGTAAACATTCTCTAACGACCTGTCAAACAACAGCTGTTGATAGTAAAAGTGAAATTTCTAAGGCGGGTTGCGACCTTCATATTTGCAACTATATCCATTTTGGAGGCTATTTTTATTCAAAATTAGTCGCCAAGCCTGCCAATTAGGAAAAATATATAAGCAGTTTCTTAAAAATTACTTTTTTTATGGTGGTGCTAACTTAAGCGTACTACTATTTCGCCCCTAGCCACAAAAACACATTCATCAAATTTATTGGCAACCCCAATAATTAACCGGTCATTTTATTTGGCAAAAATCAGAATAATGCTTGGCTATGCCTGTCAGGTATCCAGATGTCAACTGTGATGTGGGAATGGCTCTTGAATGTAAAATTATTTAAAAATGTATGCTTTTGATATTTATTGCAAATAATTTGTATAGTATCTCAATTAAGGCTTTCCATAAATAAATGTGCAGCAAGACAGATATTATAATGTTCTTATACAAAGCACTTTTTTATTATATAAAAGAGAGGTAGGATATAATGCTGGTCTACATATTCAACCAGCGAATTGTAAATAATAATTAGTAAACTTCTTGAGGTTACTTTTGAATACATTTATTGTTGTTTTTTTTTTAATTTCTGTAGGCAGTCAATTAAATTTTTTAAACCTTTAATAAAAATTATATTTTGGGAACTTTTAGTGATGGCTTGCCGTACATGAAAGTCAGATTGGCTTTTTGTATTATCGTTGTGATATTACGAATTATATTGAATTTTTTCTAATAGATCTGATGCGATGGTACTATGTCATTATTATTTTATAAATAAATATCGGTCATGTACTGAACATAATTTTAAACGGAAAGCCAATTTATTTCTTTTAACATAGTTGCAATACCTTTTGTCCTTTATTAGAATATAAATAGGCAAAATAAGGAGCCCAAATGTTTTACATAAGCAGGCTTAAGACGTAAAAGGGCCAATTATTATTGGAAAAATTGCTCGAACAAGTTTTTAAACCCTAATCAAAAGGCGATATAGAATGGTTTAAAAAATCAAGGCTTGTGAAAATCATCTCATGGATAAACCTAAGTAATGCCAATGTTTCACAAAACAAAAAATTCAACGTCCTAATACTACTATAGGCTTTCGGTCTTTCGTTCCAAGTTAAATCATTTCTCGTTTTTGTTACGCTACGAGTTTACCCATGTGGGCCTCAGTCTCGATAAGGTGGGAACCACCATTTTAGCGTATCTCGAATTTTCTTTTCAGTGTTTGATTGTGTATATTTTTAGATACACTGGCCCAAAATAGTATATTATTAAACGAGCAATTTATGGTAGCCATTATTCACGCAGGGTGATGTTTGCGTCCCGAGCCGTAGGCGAGTCTAATACTATACTTTGTACCATTATGGTTTCTTTATTAAATAAAGGTTAAGTGTAGAATGGAAAGTTTTTATTAAATATAGGTAACTAAGTGTTGTTTTTTCAACTTTTCAATTTTCCGATTTTCCAATTTTTCAAATTTATGATTTTTCGATTTTTCGATTTTCCGATTTTTCAATTTTTCGGTTTTTTGAATTTTCTATTTTTTGACTTTTCAATTTTCCGATTTTCCAATTTTCCGAATTTCTGATTTTTTGATCTAGAAAATATCGTTATGAAAAGTATCGCCCATCTTTAGTTATCTACCAGAAATTGCCAGAATTAGAAAAGAGTGAATTATCATAATTCACTCTAGTGATATTTGGGTACCATATGCTTTTAGTTAAAGGTAGTTTAGAGGTAGAATATTGATTTATTATTAAGTGGTCGTGGACAAATTAGTTTCCGATTGAAGTAAATTTTTAATCTTTTTTTTGGTATGTGGATATCCCTTATAGAGATTGAGTACAGGTTCTCCCTTTTCCAATAGTTTGGATCTTTAGTGGAATTTAGGCTTAACCTTTACCCACTAAAAGCACCCCTGATCAGGTAATATCTTTTACTTGTCTGTTGGGACTATATTAATTTTTTTGAGTATCAATCGCCCTCGTATGGTTGATTCTTCGGTCTCAAGTGCATTAACACGACAAGTTGGCGAACCTAGTGCAATGAACCTAACCTTACCTGAGAAGCACACAAAAGATAGATACAGCGGTGTTTATTACACAGGCTATTTTACTACAAACATTTTTAACTTCAAATTATTTTTGAGTTACACAAGAAAGTACATTTCTGCAATTAGTTAAGTTCGTTTTCATATTTAAAGAGACCAGAAAAAACTAAAATTAGTTATGTGCTTTATGTTTTTGTGCAGATGATTTTACTGCTAAAATATAACGTCTAAATTATAAAGTTTTTAATTATTTTGGAGATAAAAAATGAAACTAACTTTGGTAGATTTTCACACTTTCACAAAAAAAAAACAATAAGGGTAAAATTAATCCTAATAATAAATCGGGGGTATATAAATTAAATTGTGGTAGTTGTCCAAAATTGTATATTGGTCAAACAGGCCGTACTTTCAAAAAACGCTATTCCGAACATTATAATAGCTATACAAAAAACAAAAATAATTCTACTTACTCAAATCATATTTTAGCTGAAAATCATTCTTTTACAGACAACTTTGAAATTTTACATATAGAAAATAAGAGCCTTAAATTAAACCATTTAGAAACACTTGAAATAAATAGATTTAAAAATTCAGATAACTTACTAAATGATCAATTAGATATTAATAATTCACCCTTATTAAATCTCTTTCCTAGTTTTCTGTGAGATAATCCCGGTAATGTGCTATCTTATTGTTATCTGATTGATATTATAATTACCTAAGTACCCTTATTTACTTTAAATAGTTATTTTGTAATGTTATTGATGTTTTTCTTAAGTACTTTGTTTTGTTAAATTATTTCGTATATATATTGGATACCGATTTGTAAATTAGTCACATTTAAAAAAGAAGTTGTACTTCGAAACATATGTCATGTTAGTGTTTTTAAAAATTGTTATATTTTTAAAATAAAAGTGAAAATCTACCAAATTTGGTTTGACTCTTTCAAGATAAAAAGTAATGATTATGATATTTGGTTCTAAATACGGACGTGTGAATACATTTTATTGTAGTGTACATGCATACAAGTACCAACATAATATGTAACTTCTAAAAATGGGCTCAGTTTAAAAATAATACAAAAAACATAAATCATCTACTCAAAAATTGAAAACATGGTTAAATTTTTTTGTGATTTTTTCAAATATGGATACAAATTTAAAGTGTGTTCTTGTAAGGATAGACAAATTTATAATTTTTTTGAAAAGATGGAACTGCATTTTGTTTCTTATTAATACCTTAATTATGGTAAGTTGCAGAGAATACATGTGCCAAATTTTAATAACATATAAGGGTGGTTGGTAAGTTATAAAACAAGAAAGAAATGGGTAAATTTAATAAAACTACCTATATCTCCGTTATAAATTGCAAAAGAACCATTAACTAAGGTTATTTTGAAGAAGTATTAAAAACTATGTATTAAAAAAAGAGTGAAGTAAAACTTCGTAGATTAATTCACTCTAAAATAAAAAAAGACAAATAAAATCCGCGTACATCAATATTTATCGCTACTTGAACATACTATTAAGGTTATAACTCTAAACAGCAAGGCACCGACGATGCACAAAAGACGATCGTTTGCAGTCGAAATTGGAGTTCAAGTGGAGGACCAGGCTGTTAAGGTGTCAGGAAATCTAAATTTGTCGTTTTTATAAGTTAGCTCATCATATTTTTTATGTTAGGTCGAACCGTAAGAAGTGCTAATTATTTATTTTAATCTATGTTATAATTTATTTAATTTTTTTTATTAACTTTGATTTAAATTGATTTACATTGAATTAATTGATTTACATTGATTTACATTGATTTAAATTGATTCAAATTGATTTAAATTGATTTAAATTGATTTAAATTGATTTAAATTGATTTAAATTGATTCAAATTGATTCAAATTGATTTAAATTGATTTAAATTGATTTAAATTGATTTAAATTGATTTAAATTGATTTAAATTGATTTAAATTGATTTAAATTGATTTAAATTAATTTAAATTGATTTAAATTGATTTAAATTGATTTAAATTGATTTAAATTGATTTAAATTGATTCAAATTGATTCAAATTGATTCAAATTGATTCAAATTGATTCAAATTGATTCAAATTGATTCAAATTGATTTAAATTGATTTAAATTGATTTAAATTGATTTAAATTGATTTAAATTGATTTAAATTGATTTAAATTGATTTAAATTGATTTAAATTGATTTAAATTGATTTAAATTGATTTAAATTGATTTAAATTGATTTAAATTGATTTAAATTGATTTAAATTGATTTAAATTGATTTAAATTGATTTAAATTGATTTAAATTGATTTAAATTGATTTAAATTGATTTAAATTGATTTAAATTGATTTAAATTGATTTAAATTGATTTAAAATGATTTAAATTGATTTAAATTGATTTAAATTGATTTAAATTGATTTAAATTGATTTAAATTGATTTAAATTGATTTAAATTGATTTAAATTGATTTAAATTGATTTAACTTGATTTAAATAACTTTAAATAAATTTATTTAACACCTTGAGTACAAACGTGAAAAAAAAAGTCATGTTAAAGGATGGGAAATTTTTTGACCCTCATATTACTTTGGATGAAGTCTATTTTTTTATATTTTATATTTTAATTATTTTTTTTAAGTATTTGTCAAATATTTCATATTTTTTCTGGATATACATTGATGCCTCCCCACAGAATTTGTCTCTTACTTTCAAGGCCAGTGAAACTTTTCTAATACTATAGATGGCTAAAAGTGAGTTCTTATGTTTGTAGCATTATAGTGAGACGTATTATAAAACCACGCCATCCTTGCTAATTTTCTGACTGTTGCAAGTGTGGCACCATATTGATGTCTCTGCGTCTCAAAAAGGACAAGCAGTGAGGCATCCGTTAAATGCCACACCGTACTCAACATGTTAAATTTATTTTAATTTATTTTAATTTATTTTAATTTATTTTAATTTATTTTAATTTATTTTAATTTATTTTAATTTATTTTAATTTATTTTAATTTATTTTAATTTATTTTAATTTATTTTAATTTATTTTAATTTATTTTAATTTATTTTAATTTATTTTAATTTATTTTAATTTATTTTAATTTATTTTAATTTATTTTAATTTATTTTAATTTATTTTAATTTATTTTAATTTATTTTAATTTATTTTAATTTATTTTAATTTATTTTAATTTATTTTAATTTATTTTAATTTATTTTAATTTATTTTAATTTATTTTAATTTATTTTAATTTATTTTAATTTATTTTAATTTATTTTAATTTATTTTAATTTATTTTAATTTATTTTAATTTATTTTAATTTATTTTAATTTATTTTAATTTATTTTAATTTATTTTAATTTATTTTAATTTATTTTAATTTATTTTAATTTATTTTAATTTATTTTAATTTATTTTAATTTATTTTAATTTATTTTAATTTATTTTAATTTATTTTAATTTATTTTAATTTATTTTAATTTATTTTAGTTTATTTCATTTTAATTTACTTTAATTTTAAATTATTTTAATTTATTTAAATTTTTTTAATTAATTTATTTTAATTTATTTTAATTTATTTTATTTTTTTTAATTATTTTATTTTAATTTAATTTATTTTAATATAAATTACAATCATCGTCCACTCACCCATTGTTGATACACCTTGTAATAATATAGCTGCATATATATTTATTAGTCACAGAGAGTAAACGCATTTAAAAAACTTATTGGCTCTATGCGAAACCCAACAAAAATTTTTGGCAGTTAATGTGTTAACATAAAATAGATCTTAAAATGAGAATCCAAATATATCTAAAATAAATTTTTTGGATGTCACATAACCTAGTGTGTAAAGTTCTAATATACTCTATGGTGGATGTCATATAGTCGGGTGAGTAAGTTTTAATATACTGAATGTTGGATGTCAGAGAGTCGAGTGAGTAAATTCTAATATACTTAATGGAGGATGCCAGACAGTCGAGGGACTGAAAAATTTAATATACAAAATATACAAAACCAACTGACGCGAGCGCCACCTTCGCATCTATACACTGGAACTAAATATATACATAAAATTGAAAATTAAGCATTATGACATCCAGCTGAAATTTTTTTGGCTCCCTTTTAAACCTCCTTTATGATGTTTGAACCCCAAAAACGTTGTGACATCCGAATTTGGATGTCACATCGCAGACGGATGTTAGAAAGATAGCAACATTTTTGCGACATGATGTCACAAAGTCGGCAGGACGAATCTATATATATATATATATATATATATATATATATATATATATATATAGATTCGTCCTGCCGACGTTGTGACATCATGTCGCAAAAATGTTACTATCTTTATAACATCCGTCTGCGATGTGACATCCAAATTCGGATGTCACAACGTTTTTGGGGTTCAAACATCATAAAGGAGGTTTAAAAGGGCGCCAAAAAAATTTCAGCTGGATGTCATAATGCTTAATTTTCAATTTTATGTATATATTTAGTTCCAGTGTATAGATGCGAAGGTGGCGCTCGCGTCAGTTGGTTTTGTATATTTTGTATATTAAATATTTCAGTCCCTCGACTGTATAACATCCACCATTAAGTATATTAGAATTCACTCACTCGACTGTCTGACATCCAGCATTCAGTATATTAAAACTTACTCACCCGACTATCTGACATCCACCATAGAGTATATTAGAACTTTACAAACTAGGTTATGTGACATCCAAAAAATTTATTTTAGATATATTTAGATTTTCATTTTAAGATCTATTTTATGTTAACACATAAGCTGCCAAAATTTTTTCTTGGGCTTCGCATGAAGCCAACAAGTTTCTTAAATGCATTCACTCTCTGTGACTATTTAATAATTATATATTATATGCATCTATATTGATACAAGGTGTATCAACAATGGGTGAGTGAACGATGACTAATTTATATTAAAAGAAATCACACGAAATTAAATTAAAATATATTAAAATAAAATAAATTAAAATAAAATAAAATAAATTAAAATAAATTAAAATAAATTAAAATAAATTAAAATAAATTAAAATAAATTAAAATAAATTAAAATAAATTAAAATAAATTAAAATAAATTAAAATAAATTAAAATAAATTAAAATAAATTAAAATAAATTAAAATAAATTAAAATAAATTAAAATAAATTAAAATAAATTAAAATAAATTAAAATAAATTAAAATAAATTAAAATAAATTAAAATAAATTAAAATAAATTAAAATAAATTAAAATAAATTAAAATAAATTAAAATAAATTAAAATAAATTAAAATAAATTAAAATAAATTAAAATAAATTAAAATAAATTAAAATAAATTAAAATAAATTAAAATAAATTAAAATAAATTAAAATAAATTAAAATAAATTAAAATAAATTAAAATAAATTAAAATAAATTAAAATAAATTAAAATAAATTAAAATAAATTAAAATAAATTAAAATAAATTAAAATAAATTAAAATAAATTAAAATAAATTAAAATAAATTAAAATAAATTAAAATAAATTAAAATAAATTAAAATAAATTAAAATAAATTAAAATAAATTAAAATAAATTAAAATAAATTAAAATAAATTAAAATAAATTAAAATAAATTAAAATAAATTCAAATAAATTAAAATAAATTAAAATAAATAAAAATAAATTAAAATAAATTAAAATAAATTAAAATAATTTAAAATAAATTAAAATAAATTAAAATAAATTAAAATAATTTAAAATAAATTAAAATAAATTAAAATAAATTAAAATAAAAATAAAATAAATTAAAATAAATTAAAATAAATTAAAATAAATTAAAATAAATTAAAATAAATTAAAATAAAAATAAAATAAATTAAAATAAATTAAAATAAATTAAAATAAATTAAAATAAATTAAAATAAATTAAAATAAATTAAAATAAATTAAAATAAATTCAAATAAATTAAAATAAATTAAAATAAATTCAAATAAATTAAAATAAATTAAAATAAATTAAAATAAATTAAAATAAATTAAAATAAATTAAAATAAATTAAAATAAATTAAAATAAATTAAAATAAATTAAAATAAATTAAAATAAATTAAAATAAATTAAAATAAATTAAAATAAATTAAAATAAATTAAAATAAATTAAAATAAATTAAAATAAATTAAAATAAATTAAAATAAATTAAAATAAATTAAAATAAATTAAAATAAATTAAAATAAATTAAAATAAATTAAAATAAATTAAAATAAATTAAAATAAATTAAAATAAATTAAAATAAATTAAAATAAATTAAAATAAATTAAAATAAATTAAAATAAATTAAAATAAATTAAAATAAATTAAAATAAATTAAAATAAATTAAAATAAATTAAAATAAATTTAAATAAATTTAACATGTTGAGTACGGAGTGGCATTTAACGGATGCCTCACTGCTTGTCCTTTTTGAGACGGCGAGACATCAATATGGTGCCACACTTGCAATAGTCAGAAAATTAGCAAGGATGGCGTGGTTTTATAATACGTCTCATTATAATGCTACAAACATAAGAACTCACTTTTGGCCACCTATAGTATTAGAAAAGTTTCACTGGCCTTGAAAGTAAGAGACAAATTCTGTGGGGGAGGCATCAATGTATATCCAGAAAAAAAAATGAAATATTTGACAAATACTTAAAAAAAATAATTTTTTTCTTCACGTTCGTACTCAAGGTGTTAAATAAATTTATTTAAATTTAAATCAATTTAAATCAATTTAAATCAATTTAAATCAATTTAAATCAATTTAAATCAATTTAAATCAATTTAAATCAATTTAAATCAATTTAAATCAATTTAAATCAATTTAAATCAATTTAAATCAATTTAAATCAATTTAAATCAATTTAAATCAATTTAAATCAATTTAAATCAATTTAAATCAATTTAAATCAATTTAAATCAATTTAAATCAAAGTTAATAAAAAAAAATTAAATAAATTATAACATAGATTAAAATAAATAATTAGCACTTCTTACGGTTCGACCTAACATAAAAAATATGATGAGCTAACTTATAAAAACGACAAATTTAGATTTCCTGACACCTTAACAGCCTAGTCCTCCACTTGAACTCCAATTTCGACTGCAAACGATCGTCTTTCGTGCATCGTCGGTGCCTTGCTGTTTAGAGTTATAACCTTAATAGTATGTTCAAGTAGCGATAGATATTGATGTACGCGGATTTTAATTTTTTTTTTATTTTAGAGTGATTTAATTTACGAAGTTTTACTTCACTCTTTTTATTAATAATTAGTTTTTTTATGCTACTGATATTATTCCAAATAACCTTACTTAATGATTCTTTCGTCATTTATAACCGAGATACAGGTAGTTTTATTAACTTTGCTAATTTCGTTTTTGTTTCATTACTTACTAACCACCCTTACATGTTATTGAAATTTGGCACATGTATTCTCTACAACTTACCATAATCTATTAACGTATTAATAAGAAACAAAATGCAAAAAAATTTAAAAATTTGTCTATCCTTATAAGAACACACTACAAGTCGTTAAATTTGTATCCATATTTGGAAAAAGCACAAAAAAATAATTATATGCTTTTAATTTTTACTAGATGATTTTATTACTAAAAGTAACTGTTTTTATATTATTTTTAAACTAAGCATATATTTAAAAGTTACATGTTATGCGTGTACACTACAATAAAATATACTTACAAGTCCATATTTATGACCAAATATAATCATTACTTTTTAATTAATCACTGCATGCCGTACCAACATCATAACCGCTAGACTCTAGGCAAAATTGATTCAAAGCATTGCTTTTGGTAGGTACTGATAGGCACAGATATATAAAAGTACCAACATAATATATAGCTTTTAACAATTCAGTTGCAATTAAATTATCCTCATTATAACGTATTGAAGTTACTTAAAAACCCAAAGTCTCCAAAATGCTCAAAAATAAAAATTTAAACGTTATATTTTAGCAGTAAAATCATTGTACAATAACATGACTAATTTTAGTTTTTCCTGGTCTCTTTAAATATGGAAACGAACTTAACTAATTCAGAAATGTACTTTTTTGTGTAACTTAAAAGTAATAATTTGAAGTTAAAAATGTTTGTAGTAAAATACATTCACCGACCTAAAATTCGATCCATTCAAAATAATGATTTATATAAAAATTCTCTAACTTTCAAAGGCTTATTTATTTGAAGTTTTTAGCAACTTTTAGATAAAATACTGTAGTTTTAAGATTATTATTCGGACAACTAAAAGTAATTTAGTACTCGCCGGATATACGGGGGGGGGGAAGAAAACAATTTTTTCCTCTACTTTTGACACACCCTGTAGGTTAATTCTGCTAGTAGATCTGCATACAATTAACTTTATCAAGAAGACTGATTTGTTACCAACACTTTTTTTTTATTTACCCCGATATCTTAATTTTTTGTGAAATGTGACGGTTTAAAGAAAATGCTACATTTTAGAAACGGTTATAATTTAAATGACGGTACAGAATAAACTACAAAATAAGTAGAGTGCTGTGGCCAACTCACAATATGACAACTGTCAAATATTCGTTACTTGGCAATTGCAGTTTAATTATTATTCATTATCAGCATAATATCATGGTTTTAACGCTTACTGATGCAACATGAGCAGTTGCTATGGTACAAGACGGTAGGACTCAGTATTATACTTCTAGAATATTGGGTGTTACAAGGTGTAGCGTCCAGAGAGTTGCCAGGGAGCATCAACATTGGAATATCGATGAAAGGAGTAAGATTTTATTTTCTGACGAGTCAAGGTTTTGTTTACGTTCTCCTGATGGCCGTGAAAGAATATACCGAAGAAGAGGCGAAAGGTTTGACCAAGCAAATTTTTCCACAAGACTCAGTTATGAAGGAGGATCGGTAATGGTTTGGGGCGGCATAAGCATGGAAGCTCGTACTGATTTAGTCATTGTTGGCGGCGGAGCAATGACAGCTTACCGATATATTCGTGTTGTGCTAGATCCATATGTAATTCCATTTGCACCATTTATAGGAAATGAATTCATGTTTATGCATGACAATGCTCGACCACATATTGCGAGGATTGTATCTCAATATTTGGACGAAACAGAAATTCAGAGGATGAACTGGGCATCACGTAGCCCAGACCTCAATCCAATTGGGCACGTCTGGGACATGATGGGCATACGAGTTCATAACCGAGTTCCTTCTCCAACTATTTTATATTTTTTGAGAGATGCTTTGGTCCAAGAATGGGATCAGATTGACCAGATGAAGATTCGATATCTAATAGAGGGTATGCCATGACGCATTGAGGCAGTTATTCGCGCTCGTGGGTAAAAACACCCGTTATTAATTTGTAATAATTATTAGTTTATTTGTTGTTTGAGTTGTTTATAAAATTATGTATTACTCTGCTAAAACTGAATAAAAAAATTAAGAATGTTGCATTTTCTTTAAACCGTCACATTTCACAAACAAATTAAGATATCGGGGTAAATAAAAAAACAAAATGTTGGAAACAAATCAGTCTTCTTGATAAAGTTAATTGTGTGCAGATCTGCTAGCAGAATTAACCTACAGGGTGTGTCAAAAGTGGAGGAAAAAATTGTTTTCTTTTCCCACCTGTATATCAAGCGAGTACTAAATTACTTTTAGATGTCCGAATAATAATGTTAAAACTACAGTATTTTATCTAAATCTAAATCAGCCTCCGCATTTGAAAGTTAGAGCATTTTTAAATAAATTATTATTTTGAATGAATCGAATTTTAAGTCGGTGAGTGTAGTCTATGCGCAAAAATAATAAACACCGCTGGATTTATGTTTTGGGTACTTCTCAGATAATTTTAGGTTAGGTTTGCAAACTGGTCGTGTTAATGCACTTGAAACTGGAGAATCAACCATATAAGGTCGATAGATACCTAAAGTAGTTCCAACGAACATGTAAAAGATATTAGCAGGAGGCCGGCGATAACTTGCTTAGGTGGTGATTTTAGTGGGTAAAGGGTAAAACTATTGGAAAAGGAAGAACCTGTACCGAATCTCTATAAGGGATTTCCACATATCAAAAAAATATCAAGAAGTTACTTCATCGAAAACTATTTTTTGAGCCAGTGTATCTAAAAATATACACAATCAAAAACTAAAAAGAAAATAATTTTAAAATGGAATGAATTATTTTATCACATACAAAACAACAAAAGAAATTACATTGGAATAAAAAACAATAAGAAATCGTAGAATTTGAGGGTCGGCTTTGGCGCTGAACGTGTTAAATGTTTAGGATGTAATAAGATGCTTAATTTAAAAATGTATCTATATACTTGCTGGATGTTATAAGAATGGCAGTTTTTCTGTAGAAATGGTATACTGTGACGTAACAACTGGATGTCACAAGATGCAAGGTTTTTCTGGATGTCACAAAGTGTTGTTAATAAAAATATATACCGTGTATACTTTGGATCTCACAACGATAGGACGTTTTATTTTTTTAAAATGTGTATGGTTGTGATATTTTTCGCTCAGCCATAATATTTTTTTAATTAAAAGAAGTCATATTTTTATTTTTTTCCTAAAGTCTTCGCAAAGGGTGGATGTCACAAAGTCAAAATTTTTGCTGGATGTCACATGATACGCTGGTCGAGTATATATATATATATATATATATATATATAGATTCGTCCTGCCGACGTTATGACATCATGTCGCAAAAACGTTGCTATCTTTATAACATCCGTCTGCGATGTGACATCCAAATTCGGATGTCACAACGTTTTTGGGGTTCAAACATCATAAAGTAGGTTTAAAAGGGCGCCAAACAAATTTCAGCTGGATGTCATAATGCTTAATTTTCAATTTTATGTATATATTTAGTTCCAGTGTATAGATGCGAAGGTGGCGCTCGCGTCAGTTGGTTTTGTATATTTTGTATATTAAATATTTCAGTCCCTCAACTGTATAACATCCACCATTATGTATATTAGAATTTACTCACTCGACTGTCTGACATCCAACATTCAGTATATTAAAACTTACTCACCCGACTATCTGACATCCACCATAGAGTATATTAGAACTTTACACACAAGGTTATGTGACATCCAAAAAATTTATTTTAGATATATTTGGATTTTCATTTTAAGATCTATTTTATGTTAACACATAAGCTGCCAAAATTTTTTCTTGGGTTTCGCATGAAGCCAACAAGTTTCTTAAATGCATTCACTCTGTGTGACTATAAATATATATTATATGCATCTATATTGATACAAGGTGTATCAACAATGGGTGAGTGAACGATGACTAATTTATATTAAAAGAAATCACACGAAATTAAATTAAAATATATTAAAATAAAATAAATTAAAATAAATTAAAATAAATTAAAATAAATTAAAATAAATTAAAATAAATTAAAATAAATTAAAATAAATTAAAATAAATTAAAATAAATTAAAATAAATTAAAATAAATTAAAATAAATTAAAATAAATTAAAATAAATTAAAATAAATTAAAATAAATTAAAATAAATTAAAATAAATTAAAATAAATTAAAATAAATTAAAATAAATTAAAATAAATTAAAATAAATTAAAATAAATTAAAATAAATTAAAATAAATTAAAATAAATTAAAATAAATTAAAATAAATTAAAATAAATTAAAATAAATTAAAATAAATTAAAATAAATTAAAATAAATTAAAATAAATTAAAATAAATTAAAATAAATTAAAATAAATTAAAATAAATTAAAATAAATTAAAATAAATTAAAATAAATTAAAATAAATTAAAATAAATTAAAATAAATTAAAATAAATTAAAATAAATTAAAATAAATTAAAATAAATTAAAATAAATTAAAATAAATTAAAATAAAATAAAATAAATTAAAATAAATTAAAATAAATTAAAATAAATTAAAATAAATTAAAATAAATTAAAATAAATTAAAATAAATTAAAATAAATTAAAATAAATTAAAATAAATTAAAATAAATTAAAATAAATTAAAATAAATTAAAATAAATTAAAATAAATTAAAATAAATTAAAATAAATAAAATAAATTAAAATAAATTAAAATAAATTAAAATAAATTAAAATAAATTAAAATAAATTAAAATAAATTAAAATAAATTAAAATAAATTAAAATAAATTAAAATAAATTAAAATAAATTAAAATAAATTAAAATAAATTAAAATAAATTAAAATAAATTAAAATAAATTAAAATAAATTAAAATAAATTAAAATAAATTAAAATAAATTAAAATAAATTAAAATAAATTAAAATAAATTAAAATAAATTAAAATAAATTAAAATAAATTAAAATAAATTAAAATAAATTAAAATAAATTAAAATAAATTAAAATAAATTAAAATAAAATAAATTAAAATAAATTAAAATACATTTACCATGTTTAGTACGGTGTGGCATTTAACGGATGCCTCACTGCTTGTTCTTTTTGAGACGGCGAGACATCAATATGGTGCCACACTTGCAACAGCCAGAAAATTAGCAAGGATGACGTGGTTTTATAATACGTCTCACTATAATGCTACAAACATAAGAACTCACTTTTAGCCATCTATAGTATTAGAAAAGTTTCACTGGCCTTGAAAGTAAGAGACAAATTTTGTGGGGAGGCATCAATGTATATCCAGAAAAAAAAATGAAATATTTGACAAATACTTAAAAAAAATTATTGAAATATAAAATATAAAAAATAGAAATTTAAATCAATTTAAATAAATCAATTTAAATCAATTTAAATAAATCAATTTAAATCAATTTAAATCAATTTAAATCAATTTAAATCAATTTAAATCAATTTAAATCAATTTAAATCAATTTAAATCAATTTAAATCAATTTAAATCAATTTAAATCATTTTACATCAATTTAATTCAATGTAAATCAATTTAAATCAAAGTTAATAAAAAAAATTAAATAAATTATAATAAATAATTAGCACTTCTTACGGTTCGACCTAACATAAAAAATATGATGAGCTAACTTATAAAAACGACAAATTTAGATTTCCTGACACCTTAAAAGCCTAGTCCTCCACTTGAACACCAATTTCGACTGCAAACGATCGTCTTTCGTGCATCGTCGGTGCCTTGCTGTTTAGAGTTATAACCTTAATAGTATGTTCAAGTAGCGATAAATATTGATGTACGCGGATTTTATTTGTCTTTTTTTATTTTAGAGTGAATTAATCTACGAAGTTTTACTTCACTCTTTTTTTGAATACTTAGTTTTTTTATGCTACTGACATTATTCCAAATAACCTTATTTAATGATTCTTTCGTCATTTATAACCGAGATACAGGTAGTTTTATTAACTTTGCCAATTTCTTTTTTGTTTCATAACTTACTAACCACCCTTACATGTTATTGAAATTTGGCACATGTATTCTCTACAACTTACCATAATCTATTAACGTATTGATAAGAAACAAAATGCAGATCCATCTTTTCAAAAAAATTTAAAAATTTGTCTATCCTTATAAGAGCACACTACAAGTCGTTAAATTTGTATCCATATTTGGAAAAAGCACAAAAAAAATAATTATATGCTTTTAATTTTTACTAGATGATTTCATTACTAAAATTAACTGTTTTTATATTATTTTTAAACTAAGCATATTTTTAAAAGTTACATGTTATGCGTGTACACTACAATAAAATGTACTTACAAGTCCATATTTATGACCAAATATAATCACTGCATGCCGTACCAACATCATAACCGCTAGACTCTAGGAAAAATTGATTCAAAGCATTGTTTTTGGTAGGTACTGATAGGCACAGATATATAAAAGTACCAACATAATATATAGCTTTTAAAAATTCAGTTGGAATTAAATTATCCTCATTATAACGTATTGAAGTTACTTAAAACCCCCTTTAGTTTCATTTTTTATCTCCAAAATGCTCAAAAATAAAAATTTAAACGTTATATTTTAGCAGTAAAATCATTGTACAATAACATGACTAATTTTAGTTTTTTCTGGTCTCTTTAAATATGGAAACGAACTTAACTAATTCAGAAATGTACTTTTTTGTGTAACTCGAAAGTAATAATTTGAACTTAAAAATGTTTGTAGTAAAATACATTCACCGACCTAAAATTTGATCCATTCAAAATAATGATTTATATAAAAATGCTCTAACTTTCAAAGGCTTATTTATTTGAAGTTTTTAGCAACTTTTAGATAAAATACTGTAGTTTTAAGATTATTATTCGGACATCTAAAAGTAATTTAGTACTCGCCGGATATACGGGGGGGGGGGGGGGAAAGAACACAATTTTTTCCTCTACTTTTGACACACCCTGTAGGTTAATTCTGCTAGTAGATCTGCATACAATTAACTTTATCAAGAAGACTGATTTGTTACAAACACTTTTTTTTTATTTACCCCGATATCTTAATTTTTTGTGAAATGTGACGGTTTAAAGAAAATGCTACATTTTAGAAACGGTCCTAATTTAAATGACGGTACAGAATAAACTACAAAATAAGTAGAGTGCTGTGGCCAACTCATAATATGACAACTGTCAAATATTCGTTACTTGGCAATTGCAGTTTAATTATTATTCATTATCAGCATAATATCATTGTTTTAACGCTTACTGATGCAACATGAGCAGTTGCTCTGGTACAAGACGGTAGGACTCAGTATTATACTTCTAGAATATTGGGTGTTACAAGGTGTAGCGTCTAGAGAGTTGTACAAGGTTTTAATGAAACTGGTAGTTGTTCGAGACGAAGAGAATCTGGCAGACGACGTTCTACAAATGTTCGAGATGATCGTTTTATGACATTAAATGTCTTGCGAGAAAGAAATACTACTGTTGTCATGGCTCGAAACCGTTTAGAAGAAGTACGTCAACTAGCTGTTAACGAAATAACGATTCGAAGGCGATTACGAGAACATGGATTACGCTCCAGAAGACCTGCAACTGGTCCAGAGTTACTTAGGAATCACAGAACAGCACGTCTTCGATTTGCCAGGGAGCATTAACATTGGAATATCGATGAATGGAGTAAGATTTTATTTTCTGACGAGTCAAGGTTTTGTTTACGTTCTCCTGATGGCCGTGAAAGAATATACCGAAGAAGAGGCGAAAGGTTTGACCAAGCAAATTTTTCCACAAGACTCAGTTATGAAGGAGGATCGGTAATGGTTTGGGGCGGCATAAGCATGGAAGCTCGTACTGATTTAGTCATTGTTAGCGGCGGAGCAATGACAGCTTGCCGATATATTCGTGATGTGCTAGATCCATATGTAATTCCATTTGCACCATTTATAGGAAATGAATTCATGTTTATGCATGACAACGCTCGACCACATATTGCGAGGATTGTATCTCAATATTTGGACGAAACAGAAATTCAGAGGATGAACTGGCCATCACGTAGCCCAGACCTCAATCCAATTGAGCACGTCTGGGACATGATGGGCAGACGAGTTCATAACCGAGTTCCTTCTCCAAGTATTTTAAATTTTTTGAGAGATGCTTTGATCCAAGAATGGGATCAGATTGACCAGATGAAGATTCGATATCTAATAGAGGGTATGCCATGACGCATTGAGACAGTTATTCGCGCTCGTGGGGAAAAAACCCGTTATTAATTTGTAATAATTATTAGTTTATTTGTTGTTTATAAAATTATGTATTACTCTGCTAAAACTGAATAAAAAATTAAGAATGTTGCATTTTCTTTAAACCGTCACATTTCACAAACAAATTAAGATATCCGGGTAAATAAAAAAACAAAATGTTGGAAACAAATTAGTCTTCTTGATAAAGTTAATTGTGTGCAGATATGCTAGCAGAATTAACCTACAGGGTGTGTCAAAAGTAGAGGAAAAAATTGTTTTCTTTTCCCCCCTGTATATCCGGCGAGTACTAAATTACTTTTAGATGTCCGAATAATAATGTTAAAATACAGTATTTTATCTAAATCTAAATCAGCCTCCGCATTTGAAAGTTAGAGCATTTTTAAATAAATGATTATTTTAAATGGATCGAATTTTAAGTCGGTGAGTGTAGTCTATGCGCAAAAATAATAAACACCGCTGGATTTATGTTTTGGGTACTTCTCAGGTAATTTTAGGTTAGGTTTGCAAACTGGTCGTGTTAATGCACTTGAAACTGGAGAATCAACCATATAAGGTCGATAGATACTTAAAGTAGTTCCAACGAACATGTAAAAGATATTAGCAGGAGGCCGGCGATAACTTGCTTAGGTGGTCATTTTAGTGGGTAAAGGGTAAAACTATTGGGAAAGGAAGAACCTGTACCGAATCTCTATAAGGGATTTCCACATATCAAAAAAATATCAAGAAGTTACTTCATCGAAAACTATTTTTTTGGGCCAGTGTATCTAAAAATATACACAATCAAAAACTAAAAAGAAAATAATTTGAAAATGGAATGAATTATTTTATCACATACAAAACAACAAAAGAAATCACATTGGAATAAAAAACAATAAGAAATCGTAGAATTTGAGGGGTCGGCTTTGGCGCTGAACGTGTTAAATGTTTAGGATGTAATAAGATGCTTAATTTAAAAATGTATCTATATACTTGCTGGATGTTATAAGAATGGCAGTTTTTCTGTAGAAATGGTATACTCTGACGTAACAACTGGATGTCACAAGATGCAAGGTTTTTCTGGATGTCACAAAGTGTTGTTAATAAAAATATATACCGTGTATACTTTGGATCTCACAACGATAGGACGTTTTATTTTTTTAAAATGTGTATGGTTGTGATATTTTTCGCTCAGCCATAATATTTTTTTAATTAAAAGAAGTCATATTTTTATTTTTTTCCTAAAGTCTTTGCAAAGGGTGGATGTCACAAAGCCAAAATTTTTGCTGGATGTCACATGATACGCTGGTCGAGTATATATATATATATATATATATATATATATATATATATATATATATATATATAAATAATTTATGTAATCATCCTACTGACACTCTTCAAATATACGATACAATATCTTTTGGGCATACCCATATTTGGATTTGATAGTTTTTAAATAGGGGATCAAGCTAAATCTTTCCAAATCTCACTTGGGGGAGAGGAAGAGTCTCTGTAAATCTGACGTAATTTTCTAGTAGAAAACGGTGTAAAATTGCGTGAAAGTGAAGTTAAATTAAAGTAAAGAATGTTTCTAGAAATTTTATGTTACGGCACTATTCTCAAATGCAAGTCTTTGCTAGTCTTAAATAAAAGTAATAGAACATATTCTGTTTTTGTTTTTGAATCATCCAACTCATTTACACCCAAAACACAAATTTTGAAATATCTCACGTGAGATTAGGAGGAGGGGAGGGATTTGATGAAAATCTTACGAAATCTCACCGGAGGGGGGGGGGGGTCAAAAAAATCCTCAAAAATATCTCGTGTAATTAATGGATATATAATAGATTTTTTAAATTGGACTGGGTTCTGTTTGCTTAGCTACAGTACCATCCAATTGTATTATTAAGGAGAAATTATTTTTAAGTCACTTTCACAAAAAATTTGATTACTTTTTTGTTTTACCTTAAGTTATTATAGGCCTCTTCCGGTTATTCTGTATCACACATGTAAATGTTTAGAGGACGAACTAAATACATATATTTTTCACACAAATCTTACTTGAAACACATTTTTTTATGTATCTATATTCATTGCCAACGAAAATTATGAAAAATTCGAGAGAAGCTAAAATGATGGTTCCCACCTTATCGAGATTAAGGCCCACAAGGGTAAACTCGTAGCGTAAAAAACGAGAAATGATTGAACTTGGAAAGAAAGACCGAAAGCCGTTAGTAGTATAAAGACGTTGAATTTTCTATTTTGTGAAACATTGGCATTACTTAGGTCAAACCATGTGATGATTTTAACAAGCCTTGATTTATTTCGCCTTTTGATTAGGGTTTTCAAACTTGTTCGAGCAATTTATCCAATAATAATTGTCCCCTTTATCTCTTAAGCCTGCTCATGTAAAATTTTTGGGCACCTTACTTCGCCTATTTATCTAAAAATATTTGGTCTCTTTTAAATTATATGAACCCTTTACTCCCTTAGATCTGTTCATGTGAAAATATTTGCACCCATTTGCAAAAAGCAGCAACACCTTTTTTCATTTTGATAAATTTATTTATACCAATTCTTTGGGCAGTGATAGTTTAAAAATATTAGTGTTGGACGACTACTGATTTTTTAAAATTTAAAATGAAATTAAAAATTATCGAGTTGTTTTTGTCTTGGTTTTGGAAAATTTTTCTAAAAAGGCTAATCGGTTTTATAAATCACTAATTTTCATGCAATGCATCTCATTAGCCTGATAAGCACCCGTTATTCCTATTATGAATGCAACTTAAATTTTATATTAGTATACTAGAATGCTGAAGCACTAATGAAACATGTATAATTTATAATTTTACTGCCATTACTTTCTGCACATACAGGTACTTGTACCTAGATGCCTAACTTAATTTATAATTTTTCAAAACTTTTGTAAATATACATTGTTATTAAATTTAACTTAAATAAATAAATAAATAAATAAATAAATAAAATAAATAAATTATATTTGAAAGTACCTTGGAACAGTATCGATACCTTATTTGTCATTGTTCATACCTCCTAAAAGATAACCCATCATAAACCATCATAAAGTGATCATTTATGCTTTTATTCATTAGAATTTAGAATTATGTCTAATTAAAATCATTAAAAAAGAAATTTAAAAAAATACCTTATTTTTGGCATAACATTTCCATACACTTTAAAAAGCACTTCTATAATTTATTTCCAGTCACATCTGACGATTTATTTATCCATTTTGATTGAATTGTTGTAGTACATAATAATTAAATATTAATATTATCATTATCATCTATAAAGTAATAAACAAAGTACTTTTCAAAAACTTTTTAACATAATTTTATTATTACTTTGTATTATCCAAAAGTTTAAAACAAGTGAATTTATTTGGTTAACGCCCCAGCTAGCCAAATTTAAAGACTACTTACTATCAACAAAAGAATAGCTGAATTAGTTCAATTTGTATTGGGTTAACTGTGACGTAACTCGGTGAATACTTTAAAAATCATCTCATTTAAAACCTCTCTTAAGCTAGCAGGACCAACTGGGCAAAATCGATTCAAATCTATTACATTATTTAGTACCTATTTTGTTCTAATTTGTACCACCAATAATAATTTTGTACCATGTGCCGTTTTCAAAAAAAAAAAAAACGTGGCGCTGCTAGGTTAATATTAAGCTAGCAGGACCACATTAAAAAAATAAAATAAAAAATAAAACAAAGGTAGAATTAAAAAGAACTGTATTTGTACCAATTTGTACCACCAATCAATTTTTTGTACTATGTACCGTTTATAAAAAAACACATGGTGCTTCTAGTTTAATAATAATCTAGCAGGACCACATTAAAAAAATAAAATAAAAAATAAAACAAAAGTAGACTTAAAAAGAATTAAATTTGTACCAATTTTTACCACCAATAAATTTTTCGTACTATGTATCGTTTACAAAAAAACACATATTGCTTTTAGTTTAATATTAGGCTAGCAGGACCACATTGAAAAATACAAAGGTAGAATTAAAAATGACTGATTTTGTACCAATATGTACAGGGTTATTCATCATAAATTACCCACCCCCTAGCATCGTTATTATTGCCTATAGAAAAAAAAGTTTTAAATAAAAGTTGTGTGGTTATGACTAAATTTCGTTAAAATGCTATCAAAAATGCAGTAGCGTGCAGATTTTAGCGGATACGCAAGAATATATATTTTTTTTAATGGGATACCCTGTATATTATTTATTTTTGAAATGATCCTTTCTCTCTGATTTTAAAAATATATATATTACTATGCCGTTTTTTAGGTAATAAACGTCAAGTATCTTAGTTAAACTTATCCACCCCTTATTATCGTTATTATTGCCTATGGATAAAACAGTTTTGAATAAAAGTTTTGTGGTTATGACTAAATTTTGTTAAAATGCTATAAAAGATACAGTACCGTGCAGATTTCAGGGAATACGAAATAATTTTTTTTTATTGGTATACCCTGTATATTATTTAATTTTTGGAATGACCCTTTCTTTCTGATTTGAAAAACATATATATTACCCCTACCGTATGCCGTTATTGAGGTATTAAACGTCAAATATCTTAGTTAAACCAATACATAGAAAAGTTAGCATTATTAAAGTAATGTATGAAAATGACAACTATTATGATTGACAAGTGACAATTCTTTAATTAAATAAAATGGTTTAGAGCAGGGTTGGGTCGGATACAGTAAAAAAGTATCCGAGTACCGGATACGGATACTTACAATGTATCCGGATACTTTTTAGGATACTTTCACCTAAAAAATACTCGGATACAAGTATCCGGATACTTTTTTCGGATACTTTTAAGGATACTTTTACGGATACTTTTAAAGTGAGTTAAAATAATGTTTTCATATCAATAGTTATAATTATGCAATAAGATTGATTACGAGTAACAATAAACAGTACTAAGCCTAAATAAATTATCGAAAATGGAAAAACGATATAATAGAAATAGGAAAAAACTACTCAATAAATTGTTTATTATTTTTATTATGTAAATAAAACGAGTCGCGCTTGAACCGCGCCAAAAACCAGCCAGTGTCGTGTCCATGTAAATCTAACCAGGGGCGGTTTCTCCATTGGTTCATTTGTGCAGTGAACACCCAGTTAAATTTCATAAGAGCACATCATTTTAAAATCACATAATAATATAAATTCATTTAAATATATTAATTGTTTTCGTACGTATTAATCTCTACTTTTTTGAGTACCCCACTGGGCTCAGGTTGATCGCGTCTGTTGGTCCAATATGTTGATTGAACGCGAGAGGTGACTGAGAGTGAATGTTAAAAAGACGGGTTAATAGATCTGTGAAACAGCAGTATGCCTGCTTGAAACCACGCTATTTTTAGCATAATTTTGTGCATTGCATGTAGATTACGTCATAACAGTTTACTTCGCTTGGTCCAACGATTAGTTATTGTGCTTCGTCAAGTCACTCTGACTGGGCGTCTTTAATTCAACGTTGCCACATTTGGTAGATTTCTGCTTGGTTTTCAGCTACTTTGGCTAGTTTTAGTAGACAAGTTTCTTTTGGTAGATTTCTATAAATTAATGAAAAAAAATCCAATTACTCAAATAAAAATTCTTACTTAAATAATTTTATTACCAAAATAGATTACTAAAAACGTTAAGGCCAGGCGCTCATCAAAATAAATAATCAGTTATTTTCGTCTAGTAGATTACTTAAAAATAATCGATTCTTTACGATTCTTTTCAATTATTTTCGATTCTTTTCGATTCTTTTCGATTCTTTTCGATTCTTTTCGATTCTTTTCGATTCTTTTCGATTCTTTTCGATTCTTTTCGATTCTTTTCGATTCTTTTCGATTCTTTTCGATTAATATAGAGTTTTGTGTAAAATGTAAAAAAAATTATTTAAATCGCTTGAGAAATATAAATCAGGTATTTTTTAAGGGTATTACTTCCTCTTAACGTATAAAATAAGGTTATAAAATTAGTATTTAAAAAAACGGTATAAATAAAAAAAATTGTCTATTCAAATCAACTATTAAAAAATTGTAACTTTTATAAATAAAAATGAATAGAAAATTTCGTATAAAATGTTCTTCCAAACTTTTATTTAAATCGCTTGAGATATATAAATAAAATATTACGGCAGGGGACAGGGCACATATCCCTTAAAAGCAAAACTTTCGAATAGCTCTCCTATAAAAAAAATTGATTGTGGTAAATAATTTAAAAGTATCCGAATGCCGAAAAAAGTATCCGGTATCCGGGTACTTACAAATTTGGTCACGGATACGGATACCGGATACAAAATTTGAAAAGTATCCGGATACAGCTTTCGGATACACATAAAGTATCCGGATACTGTATCCGGATACAGAAGTATCCGGATACTACCCAACTCTGGTTTAGAGTAAGGAAAAATATACAAAATAAAAAACAAAGATTTATTTAGGAACTATAAATAACTTATAAAAGATGTTTGATGTGTCCACCATTATTGTTAATGCATAATTGATAACGTCTTCTTATATTTATAATTGCCCTGGCAATGGCTTCATTATTCATGTTCAGATCGTTTATTTCAAGTAGAATCCTATCTTTAATGGCTTGAATACTATTATTATCATTATTGCTATTGACAATGTCTGTTATATATCCCCAAAAAAATGAATCCATAGGGGTCAAATCCGGACTGTTAGGTGGACATTTGATAGTTCCATTCATGGAGGAAGGATAATTAAGAGTTGCCGTTTCTTTGTATAAATATGGCAACATGTTTGCCTTCAGCGACATGTGGGATAGTTTTGTGCAACTAATACTCAGTCGGTAATATAAAAAGCTGTAATGCTATTTTAATTTGAAAATTGGCGGGCTTTTGAATTTACTTCGACAAAATATAAGAATTTTACATTTTTAATAGCATTTTTTTAACACGCATCTCAGGCGTGTCAAAAAATGCTAATAAAAATGTAAAATTTTATGTTAAATCATTTTAGAGGTAAAAAATAAATAGGTAATACAAAATTGTATTATAACTAAATATTATTTGTTGAATCTTTATTTGTTACAACAATAAACATAATATATATTTTCTGAATAAACAACTATTTTAAATAACACAAAACGAACAAAATTTTTCTTTAATCGTGCGAAATAAAACAAGAGTTCCATCCATAAATCCTGAAAAGAAAAAAAAACAATTGTTGAAAGCGAAAAACTTCCTAAAGCACATAATTTTGATTGTATGTGACTAATTACTTTTGCATTTGCAGCGATTTAACTAATTTTTAATTTACTACTTCTAATTTCTATAATGTCTAATTAAGATTTTCTTGCTTTATGTAATGAAAATACTTTAGATTTATAAAGATTAAAAAGTTTGGTTATAATACATACAATTAAATTGGCATATCTAGGATAATTATCAAAATGAATATCAGAATTAAAACTTTCATTTCAATATTTGGGGATAATACAATTACGAATACGAATAATAATCCTTTTTTCAGTTGACAATAAAATGAAAATGTTTCTTCTAAAACAGTGTAAATGGGCCAGAACAATTTACTATTACAATCAAATATATGCATTTATAGGACATAGACATGCAAAAGTATCAAAATAAGTTTACTTACAGTAAATTATTACTAAATTTATGCCTAAAACTGTATTAAATAAAAACTCAGAATTGTTTACATCGACAGCCATATTTTATTTTGTATCATTCGGCATTCGGGTTTCGTTTATCGAATCGACTCGAGCTTTAACGAGATTTGGGTTTTGTTATCCAAAGCCAGGTTTACATTGTACAAATAATTGAATAAATTCATATTTTTTCAATTTTACGATTGATAAATTAAAAAAATGTGAAACTATTGCTTTTGGCAAGTTAATAACATATTTTTATTGAGATATTTTGTAATTATTCGGTTTTCTTTATATTTTAAATATAATTGTGTTATTGTAAAACGGACGTACGCCAGTTTCGATGCGCAGTAACTTGTTGACAAAATGCGCATATGTTATAAACCCCCGTGGTTCCATTATTCCCTATCCATACTGGGAATACATTATTAAAATGATCTCTAACGAGTGCGACACTATGCGGAGTTGCCCCATCTTGCATCCAAATCATATGATCTAGTTCGGCTTCCGGAAAATTCTGTAAAAGAATATCTTCTGCTTCTTGAATAAGCATTTCCAGATAGGTAACTCCAGTTAAATTATAATTGTAATATATAGGCCCAATTATTTTGTTTCTGAAAATTCCACACCAAACGCTAACAGTTATTCTTCCTGATTTTTTAATTTGTTTTACCAATATTTTTCTGTTGTGCTTGTTTTCCCACGACCTTCGATTTTTCCTATTAAAAACTCCTGCCGTAGAAAAGGATGATTCAGCAGTCCATAATATTTTATTAAAATAATCTGGATCTTCATCCAACTTTTGAATCATCTGGCGACAAAAGTCTAACCATTTCCTTTTATGATCCTCTGTTAAAATTTGTACGGGTAAAATTTTATATGGTCTGTAGTTGTTATTTGTTAACGTACGTTGAATTTTGGAATAAGTTTTGCCTAATTGATCGATGGCATCATTCAGAATTTTCTAAAAAAGAAAACAATGTTTCAAAAAAGTCTATACGCGAATAAATATCGATGGGTTTACCTTCGAAATGAAGCAGTATATCTAACTGTTCTTCCTGGTTTGCTTGAACTACATGCATTTTTCTACTAAAACTAGAAGTATTATTCACCTTTTGGTAAATATTTTTGAACGTATTTTCTGATGGTATTGGACGATTTGGATACAACATTCTATAATCTCTTCGTGCTGCACGTTTATTTTTGTTATTTTTTATATAACAAGTAAATAGTTGGACTTTTTCTTCCTCGCTGTAAACCATTTTATTTAATTAAATAATTGTCACTTGTCAATCATAATACTTCTCATTTTCATAGCTTACTTTAATAATGTAAGCTTTTCCATATATACAGTTTAACTAAGATATTTGACGTTTAATACCTCAAAAACAGCATACGGTAGGGGTAACATAATTATATTTTTAAAATTTGAAAGAAAGGATCATTCCAAAAATTAAATAATATACAGGGTATACCATTAAAATTGTTTTCATACGTATTTCCTGAAATCTGCACGGTACTGTATCTTTCATAGCATTTTGACAATATTTAGTCACAACCATACAACTTTTATTCAAAACTTTTTTATCTATAGGCAATAATAACGATGATAAGGGGTGGGTAAGTTTAACTAAGATATTTGACGTTTATTACCTAAAAAACGGCATACAGTAGGGGTAATATATATATATTTTTAAAATCAGAAAGAAGGGATCATTCCAAAAAATAAATAATATATAGGGTATCCCATTAAAAATATATATATATATTCCTGCGTATCCCCTAAAATCTGCACGCTACTGTATTTTTGATAGAATTTTAACGAAATTTAGTAATAACCACACAACTTTTATTTAAAACTTTTCTTTCTATAGGCAATAATAACGATGCTAAGGGGTGGGTAATTTATAATGAATAACTCTGTACCATTAAGAAAACCTAAAGTTGTTTCAGAACTTTCAAATTAATTCAAATCTTTTATAATTAAAAAAAAAGTGACTTTTTGCAGAAAAAGAATCTATTGCTATTTTTGCATAAAACACAACATAATTTGTACCGTTAAAATATAAATTTTCAGAATATGCACCCCTGCCGTTCCTATAGAAACTATCCTAAATTCATATTCCTTTTAAACAGCAAAATCAATCGCTATTTCTGCAAAAAAAGTACCACAATTTGTACCGTTAAAATGTAAATTGTTAGATTCTGTACCCCTGCCGTTCCTATAGAAACTAACCTAAACTCATATTAGGCTCAAGAGTAAAGTACTCTTTTGCACGAGCAGAATCAGTAGTTACTACTGCAATGAAAGTAACATAATTTGTACCACTAAAATATAAAATTTCAGATTTTGTACCCCTATTCCTATAGAAACTAACGTAAACTCATTAGGCTCAAGAATAAAGTACCCTTTTGCACGAACAGAATCAATAGTTACTCCTGCAATGAAAGTAGCATAATTTGTACCGCCAAAATATAAATTTTCAGATTTTGTAACCCTGCAAAAGGGTACTTTACTCTTGAGGCTAATATGAGTTTAGGTTAGTTTCTATAGGAACGGCAGGGGTACAAAATCTAAAAATTTATATTTTAGCGTTACAACTTATGTTACTTTCATTGCAGGAGTAACTGTTGATTCTGCTTGTGCAAAAGGGTACTTTACTCTTGAGCCTAATATGAGTTTAGGTTAGTTTCTATAGGA